>QRFJ01000001.1:1422792-1985229 GCA_006176705.1 Cocos nucifera | reverse complement strand
AACCTTGTGATCAGTATCACTGGATGTGAAACCTAGCGGCTGTTCCATATAGATATCTTCCTCAAGATATCCATTTAAGAATGCCGTTTTCACGTCCATTTGCCATATTTCATAATCGAAATAGGCTGCAATGGCAAGCAATGTGCGGATGGATTTTAGCATAGCCACTGGGGAAAAGGTATCCTGATAGTCAATGCCTTCGCATTGACTATAACCTTTTGCCACTAGTCTAGCCTTGAATGTCTCCACATTTCCATCTGCACCAATCTTTCTCTTGAAGATCCATTTACACCCAATAGGTACTATACCTTCTGGTGGATCTACCAAGGTCCAGACTTGGTTTGAGTGCATCGAGTCAATTTCTGACTGCATTGCCTCTAGCCATTTCTCAGAGTCGATATCTGATATCGCCTCGTTGTAGGTTTTGGGATCATCACCATGAGCACCATTACCTACGAGGAACATTTTTCTCTACTTCCTCTGAAATAATACCTAAGTATCTTTCAGGGGGATGGAAAAACTCTTTCCGATCTACGAGGTGGAGGAGGTAGTGTTCTTATTGGCTCAACCTGATTTGGTTCCAATTGGTCCTTAGCTCGTTGTACTTGTGAGACTTTCTCATCAAGCTTAATCTGCTTTCCAATGCCGCTATCTTGAATAAACTATTTTTCAAGAAAGATGGCATGTCGACTCACAATCACATTGTGGTCTTCTGGAATGTAGAAATAGTATCCTAATGACTCTTTAGGATATCCTATGAATCGAGCTCTAAAGGACCTAATTCTAACTTGTCCGCTTGTTGTCTTTTGACATGAGCCGGACAACCCCAAATTCTGAGATGACTCAGACTTGGTTTCTTACCGTGCCATATCTCATACGGTGTGGTAGGAACGGTTTTAGAGGGAACCCTATTCAGTAGATAAATTGAAGTTAACAATGAATGTCCCAAAAAAAAAATCAGGGAGGTCTGTGAAGCTCATCATGGATCGAACCATATCCAATAGAGTCCGATTTCTCCATTCTGAAATCCCATTGAGTTGAGGTGTTCCTGGTGGAGTCCATTGAGAGACTATGCCATTTTTCTTGAGATAGTCTAGGAATTCTCGGCTAAGGTATTCACCTCCTCGATCTGATCGAAGAACCTTAATGGGTTTTCAGTTTATTTTTCTACTTCATGTCTGAATTCTTTGAACTTTTCAAAAGCTTCAGACTTATGTCTCATAAGATACACATACCCATACCTAGACAGATCATCGGTAAAGGTAATGAAGTAGACAAAATTGCCTCTAGCCGGCACATCAAATGGGCCGCACACATCAGTATGTACTAGGGCAAGGAGATCTGTGGCCCTCTTCCCCATGTCCAACAAAAGGGAGTTTAGTCATTTTGCCTTGAAGACAAGATTCACAAGTTGGATATGACTCAGAAGTCAATGGACTCAATAGCCCATTTTTCTCCAATTTGTTGAATCCTATCTTCTGCTATATGACCTAATCTCAGGTGCCATAGATATCTGTCATCGTTTGGACTATCCCTAGGTCGTTTGGCATTCACGTTTTGCTCGATAGTTAGAACAGGTACATCAATATGTAGCTGATAAAGACCATTAATAAGGAAACCATTTGCAATTTTATTTCTTTCATAAAGAATGTTACAATGGTCCTTAAAGAAGGTAATCACATAGCCTTCTTGTGCTAAGCATGAAACAGAAATCAAATTCCTGCTAGCTGCAGGCACATAATAACAGTCTTTCAAAACTAAGTCTAAACCAGATGGTAATCGAAGAGGGTATGTTCCCACGGCTACTGCAGCAACTCTTGCTCCATTACCGATGCGTAGGATCATGTCTCCATCCCTCAGCCTCCTGCTATCCTCAAGACCCTGCATGAAAGTGCACAGATGAGCACTAGAACCAGAGTCAAGCACCCAACTGGATGCAGAAGAAATCGTAAGGTTAGACTCAATAACGAGCATACCTCCAGAAGGACCTTCCTTCTTGTTCTTCAGGGTGGCCAGGTAAGTAGGGCAGTTCCGCTTCCAATGGCCATCGCTGTTGCAATGGAAACACTTTCCTTTGACATCGGCCTTCTTCTTCGGCTCTGCCTTCTTCTTCTTTGATCCTTCCATCCTTTTGCTTTTTCACAGACTTCTTTTTCTTTCCATAAGACTTTCTTTTGGAAGAAGTCCGTTCCATAGCAAGAACTGAGCCTTTAGAACCTTTCATAGAAAGCTCAGCGGTAACCAGCATATTCATTAATTCGGCCAAGGAATTTTGAAGTTTATGCATGTGGTAATTCATGATGAATTGCCCATATGCATCAGTCAAGGATTGCAGAATAATATCGTTCTGCAGGTCCAAGTCTAACTTCACACCGAGCTTCTCAAGCTCTTCCATGTCCTTGATCATCATCAGACAGTGATCTTGGACTGACTGCCCATCACGCATCTTAGCCTTAAAAAGTCATTTTGTGACTTGATATTTGGCTGCGCGACTCTGTTCACCAAACATCTCCTGCAGGTGAGCCAACATTTGGCGAGCAGTCCCGATATCTTCATGTTGGCGCTGGAGCTCATCAGACATCGAGCCCAACATGTAATATCTGGCCTTATTATCTTCGTCTATCCATTTTTCAGAGATGCTCTCTGTTCAGTGGATGGACGGGCTGGTAAGGTGGGAGGGTCCTGGTCCAAAATATGGGTTAACTTCTCGAAATCCAAAATAATTTTGTAGTTCCTGAGCCAATCTTTATAATTGGGTCCGGTCAGTCTATGTGTGTCCAGGATACGTGCCAATGGGTTGGACGCAGACATTTTTCTATAGAGAGTCAAAGATTCTAGTTAGATACTGTATAATTATGACTTGACCAATTTGTTTAAAAATTTTATTTTTAAACAAATTAGCTCCCACTATTTTTTTGGATCCCTACACTCCCTCTGTAGAGATGCGAAAATCTCCACGATTAATGATTTCTAGTGGGTGGTGCGGTCTCACCAACTGACTCATCACCTCACCTAACAGTTATTGGTGATGGGTTAGCCAATGAGTGAACAACTCTTGTTCAATGATTCTCTAATCATGGTGCACCCAAACTTGGTCTCTAATTCATGAATCTCACCGTATCCGAATATTGATCCACTCCTTAGTTAAGTCAGACCCACCATTTGCATAGACTGGGTTCCTAATTGAGTCTCTCACCGTATCCAAAATATTGAGCCCAACTCATCCTCCAGCCCATAGCATCCAATGCCTAATAGACATGGTTGCATCTTTCTGGTGCAACTGAGCCACTGTATCCAGCCGAGAACAATCAACCCGAAAAAGGCCCGCACATCTACAATGGTGGAAGACCTCAGACTTAATCTTTTCTTAGAAAGAATTGATTCAGGTCTCATTAAACTAGACTTGTCATAGTCATAACAATTATGACTAACCTAGTGGCATGGGTTAGCTCGATTATTGACCACCTCAGATCAGAACTGTGTCAACAGATATGGCCAGGTAAGTGAGACCGGTGGAAGGAAATATGCCATTAACTCGTACAAGAACGCATTCAGGTCGAGTAGCTTCCAATTAAAAATCCAGTCGGTCGTATGTGCCAAACTTACCTTAGACACCAAATTGTTGAGTCAGAACCAATTGGGTTAGCCTACAATCCAGACTCTAACCTCTGAGCCTAATTAGGTCTTGCTTGATCGTGACTCGATCTTGACCCAGACTTAATCCTATTAGGCTGGTCAATTTAAGCATTATTGATCCCATCTAACCAACTCTTGATTCGGTTTGATCAACCGCTTAGACCTAATTGAGCTACCCAAGTCCGAACCCAATATTATGAATATATCTTAGATCTAAAATTCTTAATTTTAGATCTAATTAATATTTCATAATCTTAATTTTTAATTAAGTAGGGTTCATAAATAAAATATGCATAATAAATCCTAGGGTTTCAGGATCTAGGATTTTGCAGAAAGTAAGTTTTGGATTTCTGATTAAGGACGAACGCGCAGCACCCCTACACATCATAAGAACACCCCATCGAATGAAAAGAGAAGAGCCTTTAAACCCTTCTTCGTTCTTATGACCGACGGCCAAGAGGAACGCCTTAATCAGGAACATGCAATACTACAAAACAGTTTTAGATCTATATCATATATCTCATATATAAATTAGATCTAATCATGGCATATTTTGCATACATCTCATGTATCGAATCATGCATATTTTCAGATCTAAATTATCTCATAATAATCTAAAAAATTAGATTTAAATTGATCTAATCAAAATAAATTCTAATCTAGATAATTATGTAGAACTATTCTACAACTAGTCTAGACATGCATCTATCATATCTCATATGATGTTTAAAATTAAATAATTTTTATTTGCTATTTTTTAGATGTTATTATAACCATTATAATATCAAAAAATAATAAATAAATAGATCTAAAATATAATTTAATCAAATTAAATTGAAAATATGCAAGACTATTCTATAGAACTATTCTATTTTAGAACTAGTCATGCATATTTTCTAATCTTAGATCCAAATTATTTAATTTTAATTTTTTCTAATTTCATATCTGATCACATCTCATGTGATATATGAAATCATTTATTTTTTGATTAAAATAAATTTAAAAATAGATCTAAACACTTTTAGAGCAACATGGGTGTGTTGTGTTTAGACTATCTATTATGAGAGTTCGATTATTAGGTGGTTTTATTAGGATTTAGGAATGTTGGGTAGGTGGGTTTCCACCATGCTTCACCCTCTTATTCCTACTTCTGACGGTTTATAGATTTCTTTGCTAGGCCATGGCTTGCAAATTACATGCTTTAAATAATTTTTATTTAGTTATCACCTCCCAACTTTATGTTGATTATTTACAATTTGATTGAATTGCTTGTTGTATCACCTTTAATCATGTTTCTTCTGAGTGATAAGTAATCATCCGGGAAATGCATAACCATCCCGAATCATCTGATTTAGGGCATACTGATCTTTTATATGATCTATAAATTTTAGATTATTATTCCCACATCTGGGGAATGCAAAGAGAGATGTGAATGTTTACTAGTCCCCCATCGATTATAAATCAAGAAGGATGGTGGCTTGTAAGGGGATAGGACCTTCTCCCCTTTATAAGATATCTTTTGGATTGAAATTCAAAGGAACAAAACTATGAGGCCCATGGACCAGAATGGACAATATCTCACATACCAAATCATGAGTCCTTGACCGTAATATTGGCACCCACCATAGGGCCAATGTCCCTTTGATAGATTGTGATATACCTCTTGCTCATATATAGACTCCCTCTTCATTGGAGGGGCTATGTTATAGAGGGATGACATCATTAGTACCACATCGGTTCTTAATCAACGGAGACTCTTGCTTATAAGGGGATGTGATATTTGTTCTCCTATGAGGCACCTTTTGAATTCACCCATAAGCCAGAGCCACAAACCCTTGACCACAACATTGACGTCCACCATGAGGCCGATATATCACCCGATGGATTGTGATACACCTCCTGCCTACACATAGACTGCCCTCTTGACTAGAGGGTTAGGTTGTGGATGGATGGCATTATTAGTCCCCCATCGATTATAAGTCAAGGAAGACTTTAGCTTATAAGGGATGGAACCTTCTCTCTCTCATAAGATACCTTTTGGATTAGAATCTAAAGGGACAAACACATTAGTTGTGAGTCAAGAAAGACTCTAGCTTATAAGAAGATGTATCTTTCTCTCTCCCATGAGATGCTTTTTGGATTGGAATCTAGCAGGATAAAACCATGAGGCCCATGGACCAAAGTGGACAATACCTCTCGTGTCGAGTCATTAGCATACATTAGTTATGAGTCGAGAGGGACTCTAGTTTATAGGGGATGGGACCTTCTCTTCCTCATGAGGTGCCTCTTGTATTGGAATCTAAAAAAAAAAAAAAAATGAAACCCATAGGCCAGAGTGGACAATAGAGCAGACAATCCATCATATATCGAGCTATGAGTCCTCGATTGCAACATTAGCATCCACCATCGGGCCAATGTACCTCCGACAAACTATGATACACCTCTTGCTCATATACAAACTCTCCCAGGGGAGGGGCTATGTTGTGGAGGGACAGCATATTAATTCTATATTAATTGTGAGTCAAGAGTCCCTTGTAAAGGGATGAGATATTTTCTCTTCCATAATGTGCCTTTTGTTTGGAATTCAAAGGAGCAAAACTGTGAGACTCATGAGTCACAACGGACAATACCTCAAGTATTGAGCTATGAGTCATTCACAGCAACAAGCATATTAGTGATATAGATTGTAAAGTATCACTCATTTGCTGCTCCTATGTTCTCACAGTACCTTAGATACATGTGAACTTGTATTTAATTATTTTACTTTGGAGCTGGTAGATTCACAGCATCCTCACCTTTTATCGAGACTGATTTCCTTCAAAATGACCTGACCTTGATGACCTCGGGACCCTTCATATAAGTGATTTTTGTAATACCTCACAAGGAGACCCATGCTGGATTCAGGCTTTGCCGCGCTCCAGACTGGATGACCTCTGCCTAGCAAGCATGACGCCTCAACTGAACTCCCCCAAGAAGCGCTCATGATCCGGGAGTTCTCAAGCTTGGTAGATCAAAAATGGCGCACCATTGCTAGAAAGAGCCAGCTGGTGCTTGATGCTGTAAAAGCATCGATTGAGTAGGGGTTTGAACCTGTTAACATTACCGGTTATTGGATGTTCCCCTCAGTTATGCCTTATGATCTCATCCTACGTATTGCTAAATAAGTACTCCATCTCATTGGGAATGTCAAAACTTTCTTTTTGGTCTTGACTGCATAAATGAGGATTTGCTGTTTACTGTGATAGGCTGATTTTGTTTTGACCGAACATGTTTCATTTCTAAGACTTGGTCGACGGAGTTTACACAATTTTATCTGATTGAATGCATATACTTTGGAAGACGGTAAGTGATGCAGCATGCTAGAAGGATATCATGATCAAAAGAAAAGTTTGTTTGGCCTGCATGAAGCTTTTCTATGGTTATATGGTTTCATCAAAAGAGGGGGTGATAGAGGAACCTGCTGTTGCTGGGTGTCCGTTTAGGTTGCAGGCCCTTTAGGGCAGTTCCTCCACTGGGTCTATATTTCTCCTTGTGAGATGCAGTCCGGTAGTGTTTAGCAAACTAGAAGGTGCAAGGTCATGCACTAGAGAACTGCGAATCTATATGAAGGTTAAGACCAACTCAAATACTGTTAAACCTTGTTTGACAGAATTAACTTGAACAGATATGATCAGCCAATTAACTATTGTTAATCTTAAACCATTGCATTCAAATTTCAGTAACATGTTGCTCTACATAAAAATTCCCATGAATACAATACATGGTCAAAAAAGGGTTAAATGGATTGGTATTGGGCTGTCATCAGGTTCAGGCTGTAATCATGCTAGTTTGTCTTGGATATTAGATAAAGTAGCAAAATATAGACTTAACCCATTTAATGAATACACCTTGTTAAAATGCGAATAATGCAATCATGTACGCCCCTACATATGCGGAGGTGATCCACCGATCTAGTGCTTGCACCACAATCCAATGTGAGGCTGCAACTCAGATGGGTTAGGTTGGGTTAAGGGCAAGCCTGAACCAACCCAACCCATATGCCTTCTGCCCTAACCCAATCCAACCTGGTCTTGGGTTGGAATTTCTCCAACCAACTCCACTCCAGTCCTAAGTTAAATGCGGATCTATCAAGTTAGTCAAGTCAGGTCGAGCTAGACCCTGCTAATCAGGTTAGATTGGGATGAATAAAAAAAACATTAAGATAGAGAAAATATTTAGGATGTCCGAGAGTTGTTGGATTGAGTCTCAATCATTTATCAATTTCAATAAAACACAGACATAATGTAATAACATTATGGATATAACCATGTAAGACATATAAATAATCAATATGAAACATAAACATGAATTTGAAACATATACAAATTACTTATTAAATTTATATATTGAATGTCCCCTAAACATCTAAAATTTCATTGTGGACCCTACCTATATTCTTCAGTGCTTTTAGGTATGCCTTGTACGTAGGGCCCAAGATGGTGTTGCTGACCTTCGTTAATTTAATTAAACTTTGGCTGCTGATGAAGTGAATTTTTCAGAACATTGACCTATCATGTTTTTATCATCTGACTACTGCTTTTCTCTTAATCAAAAGAAGAATCTTATTTAACAAGCATTATAGCAATTGTTCTTTCATGCTTAATATTATCATCTTTCTTTAAAATAAATTCTGACTGCCTAAAACAGAAGTAATCACCAATTATTTTCAGAACAACACTTCCCAACATCGTTTGAGCTACTATGTGTCAATAAACTGTAAACTCCTGAGGAGATGCCAAAAGAAATTTCTACTGCAGGGTGCTAGGGAAATGGAAAGCAACAAGCTAGAGACAAACTGCATCCATGAAGAAACCATTTAATCACAGCTTACATCGATATTTGATGGGTCTAATATTCACACGACACTTTCATAATTTTTTAAATTTTAACACAAACCAAGCACTGGAAATACTTGAGAATTTTACCTGCACCAGGTTTGTTTACATGATAATCAAATTCCATGGTTTGATACTTTCAATTTCAGTCTTTTTGCATCATCCAATTCGTCCCCTATCACTTCATGGTCTCGCTAGCAGAACCATAAGTGTATATCCTGGATATTAACCTCTGGCTGCCTCCTGTAACAGAGTTACACATGGCCCTGCTAAATTTATTTAGTCAATATAAATTAGTCAAACACCTGCTCCTAGAAGTAAAATTTTGTGCTGAATATAGCACAGTCATTAAGCCAACATATCATAGACGTAGGATAGGAGTCATAGGGGACACAGCAAATGACATAAACCTTGAAATGCAGCAACTGATCTCATTTTTTTATTAAAAAAGGAAAGCCAAAAAAAAAAGAAGAAACGGGACTGCTGCCACTAAATGTTGAACTAGTGATACTGTCATCACAGTTTTTTTAAAGCATAACCTATCAGAAAATCTATCGTTGTCAATTCAAATGAACATAAAGGCCATGTATAAATCAACTTGCTTCTGGTTCTTTCTTACCCTGGTGAGGATTGGGCAAGACTAAATTCGTTGGTGTCAGATTCTACTGCACACAATTTCTGACATGCAGAGACTGTTTGAGAATTATAAAACGTGTCCAGATTAAGAATAACTATTGATCCCACGAGGCAACTTGCTTGTCATAGGCATGATGTGTCACACTGATTTTGTAAAAGTTACAGTAACGCCTTTCCAGGAGAAAACTACTTAAGTGCATGGTTTAGTTCCTATGCGAAGTGAAACAAAATATTTTCACTGCATATTGCAATGCATGGCATGCTTGGCATTTCCATATTTGCATTCAATGGGTGATCAGTTGAGCATGGAATGACCTTCACTGCATCATGCACCAACATGAATCAAAGTCTGCCAAGCTTCTCAGTTCACCCTAGTCAGAACACATTGTTGCATGTTTTAGATGTGTAGCAGAGATAAACCATGCCCCCTACTTAGACAAGGGAATGAGGTAACACATAATTTGCAGCCAGCAGTGTTTTACACCTACATTTGACTCCTCCACTGGGGATAAGTTACACAAACAGGTCCAGGTGAATTTTAGCAACACACCTGCTTCTCTCTCCTTGCAAGAGATGATACCCACAATTACTATTATTCCCAATAGCGGATTAACTTCAAAAAGAATGCAAGTCTGGTGATTCTATCAAAAAGGGCATGTAGCAAAAAGTGGACTCTTTTCACATTAACCAGAAGAAATGCAAGGAGAAATTACTAAAATTCTATAGAATTAGACAAATAAATAATGCATGCTTAGAAGCTAGGAATTTTTATATGAGAATGAGAGAAGATTACAAAGGGGGCCCAAAGCATTTAGGATTATGACATAGAACTTCAGTGACTTCTGAAACCCTACATGAAAGTATTACATTAAAAACAAAGATCAGTTAGTAAGTTAACTAAGAAACCGTCCTAATCACAGATTTGAGTTCTAGGCTACCTTTTCACAAACTTTATACATGCGGGTCTTATGGATCATCAATTCACCTCTGGCTGCTGGACACAAGTAGAGACAGTCTTCTTGCATGGTACAGAAGAGTGGTGTTTG
This sequence comes from Cocos nucifera, assembly GCA_006176705.1. Taxonomy (NCBI): domain Eukaryota; kingdom Viridiplantae; phylum Streptophyta; class Magnoliopsida; order Arecales; family Arecaceae; genus Cocos; species Cocos nucifera. The sequence goes on along the minus strand of QRFJ01000001.1, from coordinate 1,975,037 downwards.
GATCCTTAGTGAACAAAGTTATGATCTAAGCTTTGACTATCACATAGAATATAAAGTCTTCCCATTAATAAATGACAATCCTTTTATGACTACTAGCTCTCCTTTTCTTTCTTTCCTCTATTTCCTTATAAAAGCATAGGCTGAAAATTTTGGTTCAATGTTTTGCTCAGCCTTAGACCAGCATAGTTCTGATGCCTAGTTTCACTTGGTACAATTTTAGCCAACAGGTATTTCAGAGGAAAATGTTTTTCTTTTGTACATCAAAACTAGAAGTATGATATCAATATGATACTTAGATATTATGTAGTAAACAAAAAAATGTATAGATGCAGTAAGTGTATGATCTAACAATATAAAGATGATTTCTGATTATGGATATATATGAATGACATCCATAAGTGGCTTGGTCCAGAATCATGTATATTTGATGAAACTAAATTGGTTTCATTACATACAAGTTGAAAAATGTGCTTACCTGTTTCAACATCTGAGTTCAATTCAGTAAAGGCCAAAGAGTTAAAATATTTGGACCAAAACATGTCCTCTCCAATTTAATTAAGTAAAAACAGAAAAACAGGAGGGAAAAATGATATTAAATGGGAAAGGCTTTGGCATATGACATGCTGCATGCTGGACTTTGGACCTTTCCCCTTGAATATGGAAAAGAGATTAGTTTTACTTCAATTACCTACATCCTACAAAGCCTTGTGGAAGTTAAGTTACTTTCAAGCAAGGGCCAAACCAATCTCACAATCATTATTTCACCTTCGTAGTGATCTAAAATCCCATAAAATACTAGAGGCTCCACCATCACGAATAGACATTAAACTTAGAAACTCCATCATCACAGCATGATTTTACTAGAGAAACCCAAGTCTTTCTGGTCGAGGCTACATCATAAATATGCAACTAAAGAAACACATCCCAAGCATGGAGTTTCACATTGAAACCATTAAGAAAGCTATGAGAGCATGACCAAGCCCATAGTTGCTCATTTGGAGAAAAAGATGAAGGGCTTTATGAAGAGCATTGCTTCTGCAGTGGAAATGATCATGATCAAGGTGAGGGTGAGACAAAGAAAGAATATTTTGAGAGCTACCATGGAGATCTAGTGCAACCAAACACCTCTAGTCATTCCACCATTGTTGAAGATAAAGTGAAAACTACTTTTCGGCTTAATAGGTCAGCAAAATTAGTGTTTTATATAGATCTGGCAGCAAAGAACCCATTTGGGCTTGCTAGTAAGCAAACGTATTGGAACTGACTATGGGAGAACATTCACTTACAAGAGGACCCCCAATAATTAGTCACCTTTTACATCCTAAAGGGAATTCCAAATTTCTTCTTGGTGGCTTACCGAGATGATATAGGTTTATTGCTTGATATAACTAGAGGAACTAGAGAAAAACAAGTTGAAAATCCATACATGGCTAAATATATTAAAGCTATCAAAGATAGTTTTCTTTTTGACACTTGTAGAGCAACCTTCAATCAAATTGCCATCCAACTTAAACCAAGAATCAGAAGCTGCAAGAGTATGCAAAGAATTTTCAACTATCCCCAAAAGATAGTTCGACTCTTAGTTACCAGAAATGGATTCGAGTGCAGAAGCACATTTTGGTGTGGGCAAAGGGAAGCAAGTCCACTAAAAATGTTATTAAACAAGGAAATTGGTATCCGGATGAGTTTCCAAAAAGATTCTGAAATGGGTTCGGTACCTTAAGTAGAAGATTCTTGCTACTAAGATTTGGTTGAGATCCAACCTCCAATAGTCAACTGATTCATTTCTAGAGGAACATATTGAGAATCAAGTCTTGCCTTTTCTCCACATGGATAGGGTTGCAATTCTAGAAAAGTTGGTGCATATTTTCAAGAAAGTGAGCAAAGCAAGAAGTTCCCATCAAGGCACTCTTATGAGTAGAACAAAGACAGTAGTATCATTTCAGTGATCTAGGAAATGAAAAATTGTATTGATAATGGTGATCTGAAGAAAGTCTAAAAAGATTACTAGGAAAGGCTGATTAAAATCACTTGATGTCAATGGTAATTAAGTTCAATGTTATAGGTGTCTTTTCATGTTTATCTAGCATTTCGACATTCTTTTCATGCTTTCAGAATTTCTCAATTGGTCAAACAATACAAGATGCTCGAAAAGCAAATAACAAGGTATATAACAAGGGCAAAGTAAGGGAGAAAAACTACATTAGAAAACAGGTATCTTTTAGGTTCTCACGAAATAATCAATGGCATTAATAACTTAATGACTAAAGAAAGCTTGATAAGATGAAAAAGACAGGTTAATCAGAAACTCTATGTAACCATGTTCTTTGTTAGTTTGCTGTTTCATGTTTGTTCAGTTCTCTTTTAAGTTTTAACCTTTCCTTGATAGCTTTTTGCCTCATCATGTTTCATCTATTTGTGTTGTTCCACCTCATCATCATCATATTCTTCTAATTCTTGTATCAATTTGTACATCCCTAGCATAGAAATGTTGAGGGTGTAGCTCATATGCAGTTGTCTATATGATTATCAGTCATCGTCTAATTTACAAAACAAGGGCCTCCATAAATGCCATGCACACAATCATGAAATTGCACATGTTATGCAACTTGTACTCGCTACCCATCTAATGGTGAGTCTTTCAACTATCAAGTCCTATTGAGCTCTAATTGATCAACAACACTGTCTATTGCTGTTCAATTAGACAATCACCTTCCCAAATACAATTTGTTTTCCTTCTCAAATAGCAGTATAATGTAACTGTGATCATCACAACCCACACTATCACCCTCGTCTTATCTAGAATTTTTATAATGATGGTAAAACAATAAACTAGCCTAAACTTAAATTGCCTTCATCAAGCCACATAACATATATCCTATACAACTTTTCATCCTGTCAACCTTGATCAATACCCCTCAATAAGATCTCACATTGCAGACAACTATGTATTGGCCATGAAGCACACAATTCGATCCAAGTTGGATATAGTATAATCTAATGCGAAAAATTAAAATATGAAATCTATAGTATATGCATTAGTCGGAAGTGAAATAAATCGCAATCACATACCAGAATTCAATTTTTGGAGGGTCACAACTCCACTGCCACGCAGTGAGCAACAGAGGATCCCTTTGGGACTGCCAGACTGATAGATTCCGACCACACAATCGAACCTTGCAGCCCTCCACCTTCAGTCCTCGAGACCTCAATTCCCGCCCATTCAATCTCCATTTCCTTGCTACCCCTCCTCCATCTCCTCTTCCCTTCCCATACAAGGCACAGCAATCCCCCCAAGTTCGCCAGAGTGGCGCCGCACAAGAATTTGGGCAAGCCCCTCTCCAACCCCTCCACCTGCTTCCATTCATCGGCCTCCAGATCGTAACCTCTTATCTTCCCTAGGTAATCGTATGAGTACAGAATCCCTCCCACCACCGCCGCCCTCCCCCTCCACCCGAGGTCGAGCGCTGCCGGGACGGGGCCCCACGGCAGTTCCGCCGCCGGATCGTACACCACCCCGCCTCGGTCTGCCACCGCAAGGAGCCTCCCGGAGAGGACGGCGCTGCCATGCATCCACTTCTCCCGGAGGTGGGGCGGGCTGGGGACAGTGGACCAAGCGGCGGAGGCGGGGTCGAAAGCCTCGGCCCAGGCATCGGCCGGCGGGAGGCAACCGCCGATGACGTAGATCCAGCCTCCGAGGGCGCCCGCTGCGGCGAACTCCCGGGCGGCGGACATACGGGGGCCGAGGGACCAGCGGCGGAGGCAGACGTCAAAGAGTTGGACGGCGGTGGAGGGGACGCCGTTGAGGGAGCCGCCGAGGACGAAGAGGGTGGGGCCGAGGGCGGCGCAGGCGGAGCCGACGGTTGGAAGCCGCGGGGCGGGAAGGAGGATAGGGTTCTGGCGGTCGGTGGGGTCGAGGAGGTACCAGCAGGACTGGGCCGTCGGTGTGCGGACGTTGAGGCAGAGGAAGGGCTGGGCGATGCCAAGGTCGGATCGGAGGACAACGAAGAGCGGGGAGCGGAGGAAGGAGCGCCAGGATCGCGACACGAGGGCCAGGGCCGAGTGGGAGGATCGGGGCACCCGGGCGATGCACCGGATAGAGAGGTCGTCCGGGAGCTGGGGGATGAGGGGGCCGGCCGTGGACCGATCGGGGAAATCGGCCATCGTTAACTTACCGGCGGAGGAGTTGAGCGAGGAGAAGAGAGAGTGAGAAGACTAGCTACTGCCGGGGAGACAAGCTGAGGGAATGGTAATCGGCCACCAAGCAACAAGCTTCAAAGGCCTCAATAAAGAAGCAAAACAATGGTCCAAGCTGGGCTTGGCCTTCTAAGTCCCATGAATAAATTTTGAGGGCAAGGGTCGGGGGGTTAAAAAAAATAAAAAAAAAATAAAAAAAAAAAGAAAAGGCAAAAAAAAAAAAAAAAAAAAAAAAAAAGGATGAAAGAGATGCTTCTCCAAATTAAAACTATAGAGGTTTGGCCAAAGGCAAATATCAATGAGATTGCATAATATTGCAGGGCATTGGTAGTATTGATCTATTTCTATAATTTAACTTTGCTTTGCATGTGACAAGACCTAAAAATAAATTTAAGGATAAATTACAAAAACTCTCCTGAGATTAAGTTGAAACTACATTTAAGCCCAATAGTTTGAAAAACTTATACTTACGCCCTTGATGTTTACTTTAATGCTATAGTCTAGTCCAAAATGTTAGACAGTCCGTTAATCCAAAATGAGTTGGAGTGCCACGTACTTAAAATTTTCTAAAATGACTGAAATGCCCTTTACTAAAGGATGAGTAAGATAAAACCCTTCCTCCCCCTTCTTCCTCCTCTCCTCCTCTCGCTCTCTCCCTTCCGGTCTTCACTACCTCCATTATTCTCTTGCTCTAGTGGTGTCGTAGGTGCTCTATTATTATTTTTCTCTAGTGGCATTGGGTGATGATGGCCTTCTATTTTGGCACGTATCTACTCTAAAGCTCTTGCGCGTCTCCCGAGCTATCTTACAAGTTCTCTCCTTTCATAAAAAATCTGAAAATGTTCTTCGATCTCTCGTGCGGCAAATCCTTCTCCCCTCTAAATATACCTATGGAAGCACCAAATCGGTGTTCTTCACCAAAACCCTAGGACTGCTTCCTCTACCAAAATCCTAACCATTTGGTTTTTTGACTATCCTAATCATTTTTTTAATTTGACATGCAATGTATCAGAGCTCTACTATGAATTTTTTAGGAATTTATTATGTTGTGCTATTTAATAAAGTTTATTTGTTCTAATTCAATGTATTATATATAGTTGAATATAGTAGAACATATTTTATTGATCTAAATTTAATAGTACTTCATCTATGAAGTTTTTTTGTCTAACTAATATAATTTATTTTATTTTGTATAGGAGTTTTAATGTCTCAACTGAGTTCAAGTTGTCAAAGTAGCTTATGTTGGCTTGATTATTCGAACAAGAGATGCCATTGCGATCGATTAACATCAATAAAAATCTTAAATTCATAAAAAATCAAAACAAGTTGTATTATAGTTGTAAAGAACATTGCTTTATGGACTGATGTTTGCCTACAAATGATCCATCAAGAGTTCAATCATCGATTTCAAATATGGATGATTCACTTTGAGATATAAGAAGAAAAATTAGTGATTTAAGGATGGAGTCTAAAAAGTTGTATTATAAAGTTAAAGATTTAAGTGAAAGTAGTGCTATGATAAATAGACTTCTGTTTGAAATGATAGCTTTACTTGTTGTTGGAGTCCTGTTTATGTTAAAGTGAATGTTGTTGAAAAACTTGTTATTGCAATGAATGTTGGACTTAATTTTGTTTGGTATGATTTAGTTGTATTATAATAAAGTATGAATGCAAAGAATAACTTGTATGTTAATTAGTTGGACTTATATGGTAATGAAGTGTGAATGCAAAGAATGAATTGTATGGTAATTAGTTGGACTTGTATGGTAATGAAGTTTTGATGAATGTATTTGTCAGTCTCATGATCCAAACTGCCTAGAATTGATATGATATAAAAGGATTTAAGAGCAAACCAAAAAATCAATGCTAAAAATCAATGTCAGCAAACCAGAACTGATATGATATAGAAGGATCTAGTTTAGCTCTCAAAAATTTCAACTGGTCTAATATTTGAACCCGATATATCTTAATTAGATAACATTTTCAGCTTTACTTGGGGGTCCAAAACCTAAACTCAGCCAATTTATAGGCTTGCTATAGCTCATAAGATGGACCAGACTTTCAAATACGTTGTCCTAAAATAATTTCTAGTATTTCCTAGTTGAAAATGTAAACATAATAAGCATGTTATTCATATTTTATTAGGCCTTCCTATGCAACAAATATTTGAAACATCTGATACAATAAGCATTGTTCAGCATTATCAAATGCCTTCACTGTTTTATAAAGCTTAGCAAAATAAGGAACATATCATAACACCCTTCACTGTTTCAGACTATAACAAGAAGTATAACAACCTGAAGCTCAGCAACCTATTCAATATAGTTATAATAACTTGAAGCATGACAATCTAAAGCATAACACTGCATGAGGATTTGTCACTATAATAACCAACATGAACCAGCAACTTGTGCAATATAATTATAATAAACTGAAGTTGTTTAACATATGGACTTGTGCAATATACTTATAATAACGAACATGAACCAGCAACCTATACAATATACTTATAATAATCTATGCATGAGGATTGGAAATCTAAAATATTATACTATATTGAAGGTAAAGTATTGTTTAACATTAACAAACATAGTAGTAATCATAGTCAAACTATAGCCATCATAGGCAAACATAAAGCAGATACATTCTCCAACCTAGTGATTAACAAATACAAGGAATAGTTATCATAGACAACCCACATGGCATCAAAAGCATTGTTTATCTTTTACAAGTAAAAAGACAAAAATAAAGTAAGATTCTCTACAGTGCACTTTAACATCCTTCAATGCTACTTTATTGGCTATGCAATAAATCTGCCCTTTTTCCTCTTGAAGTAGATCCAATACTTCTATCACTCTATCACGCCTCCCCTTTTTGCCAACTCCACCCCTTGAAGTAGATGAACCAGCTGAAGCAGATCCTCCACTAGAAATAGATGTACTTCTTCCTCTTAAGGCACATCTAGCTTGGGAGTATTGTTATGCTCTTGTCTGCAAAAATCACAAAAAAATAAGATAAGTTACTTGTCACATATAGATCAAGAAAATAAGGTAGGTACTTTTTTTGCTACAGGAGCATGCTGACAAGTCCTCCTCCTATTATGGCTAGATCCTTTACAATTATCGCACTTAACAGTGGTTGATCTCTTCCTCCTAGCAGCTTTATCTTCTTCCCATCTCCTATTTTTTTTGATCTTTCGGGCAATCTTTTAAGAGGAGGAGACTGCAAATTCTCATCATCATTTCTTGGATCAAGATTGCTATCAGATAATGGATGAATAGCTAAGCTATAGGCTTTTAAGTATTTTGCTAATGTATAACAATCATCACATAATTCTTCTAAATTTTTTCTTGTATAACCAACACATAGCACAGTATGCTTACAGGGTATTTTAGATATCTTCCACTCACCACAAGTATAACTTCTTTTACTCTAATCCATAATAAATTTTTTAGCCCCTTCCAACACTTGAAACTCTTTTTTACTTACAGGTATCAACTTACAAATCCGAGAGGCTTGTATGGTTTTATCCAACCTAGACCTAGCATATGGAGTTAATTTATCCTCCCAAGTACATTCCTTGGCATATCTCTTCTGTAATCTACTCATCAATTTCAGCCATATGTTCTCAAACAACCCAAGAATGGACTTGCTTCTAAACTTTTTCACCTATTGATTGAAAGATTGACACATATTATTTGTAATATGATCATTACGAGCTTTCAGATAAAAAGAATGCCTTGTCCACATTGACAGTGGTATCTTTATCATGTGTGCATGAGCCTCGGCATTGTGCTTCTTCATTTTTTTCATTGCATCTTCAAAGAATACCTAATCATATGCTTTCACAGCATTCCAAAAGTCAAATCTTAGCAATAACTCAAGAAACTTTGTCCTAAAATTATTAAACAAATGCCTAGCATAAAATCGATGACTAGTATATGGGATTGTTTCAGAAACTATCTCAACCAAATCCTACACAAATATTACGCAGCATGAGCAAACTATCACACAATGCAAATCAAAATCCAAACACATATAATGTTAACTTTTTTTAATATGAATTGAACTATAATATGAATCAAATTGACTATGTACATTAATATGAAAGCTCTAAAATATAAACCAAATGATTAAACCAAATGAATAAAGCATACCTTTTGCTTATCGGATATTATAATTAGTGGACTGTCTGTTGTACCACCACTAATGCAAATATATAGATGCTCCAGAAAAAACTTTCAGCTATCCTTACACTCAGTCTCCACCATACTATAAGTTATAGAAAATAATCTTCTATTTTTATCAATAGAAACTACACAAAGTAGTATACTACTGAAGAGCCCCTTTAGATGACACCCATCCAACCCTGTGAAGGGTCTGCACCTCTCTAAATAACCCTTCTTCATTGCATCAAAATACATAAATATTCTTTTAAATATTGAAAGCTATTTGGACTGCACAAACCTTTCATATAACTATATTTTCACTAATGTATCAGGATTCTTTGTCTGAAGTAGTTGAGCAAACCTTGGTAACTTAGAATAGGCCTCACCGTGCTTTTCTTCAACCTACTTTAATGTTTTTCTTTTTGCTCTATAAAGCTACATTATATGAGGTTCAACATCATACTTCTTTCAAAAAATTTGATACATTAGTTCATAACTCGTATGTGGATCAGCCTTTAAGTATTGCTGTAATACTCTAGCTATCCATTTGGAGTTTGCATTGCTATTCTTCAAAGGCCTCACACATGTATGCTGCCCTTATAATGTTTTTATCATAAAAGTTTTACTATCATGTGTAATGGATGCATGAATTTTTCAATTACATCCTTGACCTAAGTAATGGGCTATGACTCTTTCAGGTTCATTTTTCACTCTCTTAAGTTCATAGCCATTCATCACTGCATAATCTCTCAATGCATTTCTAAATTCGTTTACATTTACAAGTAGCTATCCTTCCTTAAATATAATTTGCCCTTCTTCTCCTATTTTAAATGATTTGCCCTTTATATTTAATGAGAAGAAGTTTTTTTTCTTATCGTAGAACAGGACTCATCATCACCACTCAAAGAATCAACTGATTCAATAGAATTCACATCACTCAGTAGTTCATCACTGCTTTCATCCTCGGATCTCTCAGCATTATTTCCATCGGTTGAATCATTTTCATCTCCATCATTGAACTCTTCCTCTATCATCCAATCACCATCATCTGAATCAGAAAAGGAATAAATCTTCTCTGATAATTTAAGCACATCATCATCTTTCCTGCCCTCAACTTTTGCTCTCACTTCACCTCCAACATCCCCTTCAACCATCCCTTCCAACATCCCCCTCAGTCATCCCTCCATCCCCTCTAACATCCCCCTCAGTTATCTCTCCTCCATCCCCTCCAACACCTTCTTCAGCTTTATCTTCAACTTCAACTTAAACATCACTTAAATCCTATCTAGAAAGCATGACTATAGAAGGAGCAGGATTAGTAACATTATCTTCAATAAATAAATATATTTCTTTAACTTCTTGATGTATGCTAAATATATACATCACATCATTATTATTTTTTATTAAAAAGCCACTGCCACAAGAGATAGTAAGATTGATATCCTTCTTACCAATGAGTTTATACATATTAGCCACCATTTTTAAATACGAATAAAGATCTTCATCTATATTATCGATCCAATATTCTTGATCCCTATAATGCACAACCAAATTATGATAAGCCATTGGACTCTTGCATAAATCAATCACTATATTAGTCCATATTAATTTAAGCATCCAACATTTAATCATCAGGTATTTTCTTACATCATAAATAATTGAACAGTTACAAATAAATAAATGAGGAGAACATATATTATATGTTTAATACATTGACATTAAATGTGAAGATCATTAAGGCAAAATGTGAAGTTATATGCTGAAGTTAATATATTGAAATTAAATAAGGAGTTAAATGATACAAAATGCATGAGCTCTTAATTCACCACGGTAAGTCTAGTAAGTAATTTATCAGAAAAAATACTATTTTGGCACTATCTCCGATCCTCTATCCTGTTTTCAAAAATATAAGAGAAAAATATTTGAGATAAACCATCTAATCTACGATATTGGACAACCATAGAGAGAGGAGACCACAATAAAGTTTATTTTATGTACCCGTATGAGAAAGGAGACCACATACGGCTAGGTTTAAAAAATATTAAATGATAAAATTTCGTTTTGACTACTAAAATAGCAAAATCAAAGAGAAAACAATATCTCTCGGAAAGAATGATAGGATGTGTATGCATGCAGTTGGACGAATTGCATTTACTGTAATTAAAAGAAAAATTTAAAATAAAAAACCTCCAAAAATAAAAAAAATCTACCATATCCAAATTGCTTCCTTAGCTTCTACGATTCTATGAGATTAATTGCTTGAGATGGATGGATTTGTTAAGGAGGAACCCTAATCTTCAAGATGGTGAGTGGAGAAAAGGAAAAGAAGATGGTGAAAAAGATTTTGGTAAATCCTTTTTACCGAGTTATAACAGAGGATATTTTGATCATTTCATATTTTTGAAATGGTTTAACTAACGCCGTTTCATTTCAGGGTGCAAGTGTAGATTTTGAAAAACTCTGGATGTAATTATAATAAACATAAATTTTTGGAGAATTTTTATAATTTATCCTAAATTTAATTATATATAGCTTTTTTGGAGTATCCAAAACAAAATAATCTTTTTTTTTTTTTTAAGATAGTGGAGGTGACATGCATCGAATAAACGAATATTTCCTTAAGTTTCTATGGTTACAGTAGTTGGGAGTACTTTGTAGTTGCAATCATGCATCCCATTAGTAAATAGGTTGTATCCAACTAAAACCGAAGAATCCATAATTCCAATGAGATGATTATTGATCTTTTAAAGAGGATTCCGAACATTTTTATTAGCTATGAATTAAAATAGATGATGATTAAAAAACTCAATACATATATACATACATACATACATACATACATACATATACATATATACATATATATATATATATATATATATATATATATATATATATATATATATATATATATATATATATATATATATATATATATATATATATATATATATATATATATATATATATACATACATACACCACTTTCTTCAAAATTGTGATTCTCCAATGATAGAATTAGTTAGCTAATGCAAATCAACATATCCAATATCCATACTTTCAACTAAATTGGAGTGAAAAAATGAAAATGGCTTAAAATTTGAGAAAAGACTCGCTTCGAAGGGGCAATTATAAAATCATGTCCTTCATAAAATTCACAAATATTAAGTTTTAGTGTCTTAATTACTATTAAATCCATAATTAAATTACATAAGAGGCATGGTATATGACAAATTGTTGGCTTATTTAACAAATCAAGATTGAGAATCAAGCAACATATTGATGCTTTCACAGGTTCTATTATGAGTTTTACTCTGCAGTAGTTACGAACAACTTTTAGTTGAGCAATATTTGTAGTATAAAGCATAAATAGACCAAATATCGATGAAATAATCCAAAATTCATCATTTACAAGCACACTCCGCCCGTTCTGATTCAATTTTGTGATGATTAAATTGTATCTGGATTATGTCCTTGGTAGATGTCAATCCTCATTAAACTTTTCATTTTTATGCAATACCCAAGATTTGAATGTTGCATGTCTTAAGAACAGACCTTTAGGGAGGAGTTGCCAAGAGATGGTGGGCGCAGCTATTGGCCAATCAAAATTAAAGTTATTTGAAAATTAGTACAGACACATGAGAAAGTGCAAATCCTTTAAATATTAAGGGTATAGTTCTTTGATAGCTCATCTAAATTTGGATAATTCAACTTTATTGCACGCTGAGAAAAGAGTAGTCTTACCATGTGCTTACCGTATTGTATTGTATTGACGTTGTATATCTTTTATGTATCTGGTATAGCTATGGGTTATCTTTATATTAATCGTTATCTAACCGCATGCTAGCTCTGCATCCGTGGTGCAACGGTAGTGCATCTGACTCCAGATCAGAAGGTTACGTGTTTGATTCATGTCGGGTTCAAAATCCTGAATCAAAGCGATCCAATCCATTTTTTTAATATTTTTGGGTTCTCGCCCGGTTAGCATGCGAAGGTAAAAGGAAAAAAAAAAATCAAACTCGCTAGCTCAGATATGGCCAAAGGTTGATTTATAGTAAATAATAAAATCTAGGAATAAATCTTCTCATAATTTAAATAATCAATCATTGCCTTTTTTAATTTCTCAAAAAATCCAGTTTTTTTGACACTAGTCCGGGTCTTCTATAGCTCCATCACAATAATCAAATTAAAAAAATAGAGAACTAGAGTTTACCTTAATTAGTGGGTAAGGGAGAATTAGAAAATAGGGGGGGAGAGAGAGCAAGAGAAAGAAATAAAAAGGGGAAAAAGTGCCAATACGTGGTTGAGGTCTCATCCAATTATTCTTAATCTAATAAAACATCCTAAATATTTTCTCTCAAATTTTTATCTATCCCAATCTCACTTGATTAGTGAGGCCTAGCTCGACCTCGACCAATTTGAATTTAACTTAAATATGAGTGGATTAAGTTGGTTTGGAGAAATCCCAATCCAGGATTAGGTTAGGTCAAGAAGTTATAGCGGTTGAATTTTATTAAGATTTGCCCTCAACTCCATCTGACCCATCCGAGTTGCAATGTGATGTAATTACTAGATCACATCCAAAACATCCTAAATATTTTCTCTGAAATTTTTATTTATCCCAATCTAACTTGATTAGTGTGGCCTAGCGCGACTTGATTTGACTAAATTGACCAATCTAAATTTAACTTGAATATGAGTGGATTGAATTGGTTTGGAGAAATCCCAACCGGAGACAAGGATTGGGTTAGGGCAGGAAGAAATGGTGGTTGGATTTGGTTAAGATTTGCCCTCAACACCACCCAACCCGTCCAAGCTGCAGTGTCACATTGGAATGGAGTGTAATCACTAGATCACATCCACACATGTAGGAGCCTGCATGATTGCTACTTGACCTGCTGGGCCTGCATTGACCCACTTAATGTCCAAGCCAAATTGGCATGAGTACAGCCTGAACCTGATAATAGCTCAATACCAATCCATTCAACCTCCCTTTGACCATGTATCTCATTCATGTGAATTTTCACATAGAGCAACGTGTTACTGAAACGTGAAAGCAATGGTTTAAGTTTAAGAATAGGTAATTGGCTGATCATCTCTGTTCAGCTTAATTCTGTCAAACAGGGTTTAACAGTATTTGAGTTGGTCTTAACCCTTATAATATGCAGTACCCTAGAGCATGAGCTTGCCCCTTCTAGTTTGCTGAACACCACCGGACAGCCTCCATTTTTTTCACTAGGAGAATTATAGACCTTCTAGTGGAGAGGCTGCCCTGAAGCAGCAGGTTCCCCCACCATAAACCCTCTCTTTTGATGGAACCATATCATAAGCAGCTTTTAACCATAGTAAAAGCTTCATGCGGGCTAAACAATCTTTTACTTTGATCATATTATCCTTCTAGCATGCTGAATTACCTACCATCTCCCAAAGTGAATGCATCCAATCAAATAAAATTGTTTAAATGGCTTGTTGCTGCTTTTCTCTGATGGAGTGGTCGGCTAGAAATCAAGGATTACGCCTATGCGATGGACAACAAGGAGCTTACAAAAGAAAGTCCTCTTGTCGGAAGTTGTTCGGTGAAAGATCCGATGATTAAGTCGGTCGGAGAAAGAGAATAGCTCAAGAAAGTCAAAAATAAGAGCGAGAACTTATGATAAGAAAAGCTTTTTTGGTCTTTCTTATCTTACCGATATTTATAGGATAGAAAAGAGCCTTTACTGTGTAACTCTTGTTCCTGAATGTTCGGAACGTGAGAGTTATAGCTTTTAGTAGTGGTTACCTTATTGAATGCCGTTAAAGGCTGAATAATGGACTGCACATAGGCGAGTATTGCAAGTCGAGTTTATGAGTAGTTAATAGCCCTATTGAATAACCATTGCTCGACTCCTATTTTTTCGAAATTAAGATAGTCGATAAAACACCGAGAAAGTCATCAATCCTAAATATTATTCAGGATTGTTAGTTGCATATTAATTTTAGTCGGCTCAACTTAGTCAGCAAAACATAGTCGGCTGAACTTGATCGGCAGAATATAGTTGGCTCAACTTAGTCAGCTCAACATAATCGGTTGGACTTAGTCGACTGAACTTGATCGGCTCAACTTGGTCGGCGGAACATAATCGGCTCAACTTGATCGGTGGAATATAGTTGGCTCAACTTAGTCAGTTGAACTTAATCGACTAAACTTGGTCGGCTCAACTTGATCGACGGAACATAGTCGGCTTAACTTGGTCGGTCGAATATAGTCGGCTCAACTTGGTCGGTCGAATATAGTCGGCTCAACTTGGTTGGTTAAGCGATGAGGATCTGCCCTAACATTTGCCCCCTAACTCCTGAGTCCTATTATGTAGCTTTTAATTGGACGGAAGGAGTTAATTATCGTATGGATCCTAGTTACTTTTTTCCAATAATCTTCACTTATTGTTGTCTTGAAAGCTGTGCCTAGTTGTTCCATCATTCTGTAGAATGAGTCATCGAATTTAAAGCATAGTCATAGATTATTTTGTCGAATTAGAACATAGTTGCTTAGAAAGTTTCCCTAATTTATTTCGGACCAATCGATCCTTAGTCAGTCGGGAGTGAGCCGACTAACTACTTTTTTATCCGCTTTGGCCTATGTGCAAACTGTAGCTTATACGTTTGTGGCCCTTACGCCATAGCTGATATGCTTGCAGTTGTCGGACCTTTTGGTTCATTTTGCTTTTTTTTTTTAAAATCGATTGTCAGCCGAATAACGTTTCGTCGGGTACTAGCCGATGAAGCAATCATTTGGTCGGATGTCAAGCGATCAAGTAGTGGGTCGGTGAACATCTTTAGACGTTTTACACCAAGATCTTTGATTCGGTAAATACCTTTAGGTATTTTGCACCGAGATCTTTCAATCCGGCTATTAGAGTTTTGTATTTTGTTTGATTATTTGAAGCTTTGAAGCCAGACTGGAGAGTATACTCGGTCACCATCTCGTCAATGTTGCTCACCGATGTTTGGAGGAGCATTCTGAGTCATTTGCCCTTCTGATGGACCCTCCGATGTTTAAGTTAGCCGGAGAAAGATAATAACCAAAGATAAAGTGGACTTAGTCAGCCTCCAGATGAGATGGATTTGCTCAGCCTCCAGATGAAATAGAGTTAATCGACCTTCTAGTGAAGTAGACTTAGTTAGCCTCTAGATGAGGTAGACTTAGTTGGCTTTCTGATGAGAACGAACTTATTCGACCTTCAGATGAGGATGAACTTCTGGTGAGGACGAACTTTTTTGGCCTTCTAATGAGGACGAAATTATTCGGCCTTCTGATGAGGAGAAAATTACTCGACCTTCTTATGAGGAAGAACTTCTGGTGAGGATGAACTTACTTGGCTTTCTGATGAGGATGAACTTATTCAGCCTTCTGATGAGGAGGAAGTTACTCGGCCTTCTTATAAGAAACTTTTGGTGATTACTTATCCTTCTAATGAGGATGAACTTATTCGACCTTCTGATGAGGAGGAAGTTACTCGGCCTTCTTATGAGGAGGAACTTTTGGTGAGGATGAACTTACTCGGTCTTCTAATGAGGACGAACTTATTCGACCTTCTGATGAGAAGGAAGTTACTCGGCCTTCTTGTGAGGAGAAACTTCTAGTGAGGATGAACTTACTCAGCCTTCTGATGTGGACGAACTTATTTGACCTTTTGATGACCTACTTTCTAAAGTCAGCTTTTTGATGTCCTCAGCCTTTTTATAACTATTGCTTTGAGGTGCATGTTGGACAGGAGGCTCTTCATGGCTAGAAGAACATCTAGTGGAGTTGGTGGATGCATTTTAGGCTCTTGTTTATGCCATGGTTCTTTCTTATGAGGGATTTAGAACTTACATCCTCCTTCCTAGCATGCCAAACTATTGCTACTTTCCTCCAGTGGAGTGGTCGGCTAGAAACTAAGGATTGCACCTATGTGATGGACAGCAGGGAGTCTGTAAAAAAAAATCCTTTTGCTGAAAGTTATCTGGTAGGAGATACTCCGATGATTAAGTCAGTCGGAGAAAGAGAATAACTCAAGAAAGCCAAAGATAAGAGCGAGAGCTTATGATAAGAAAAGCTTTTTTGGTCCCTCTTATCTTACCGATATTTATAGGATAGAAAAAAGCCATTATTGTATAACTTTTGTCCCTCAATGTTCGGAATGTGAGAGTTATAGCTTTTAGTAGCGGTTACCTCATTCATTGCGGTTAAAGACTGAATAATGGAGCGCATGTGGATGAGTATTGCACGCCGAGTTTATGAGTAGTTAATAGCCCTATTGAATAATCGTCGCTTAGACCCCTATTTTTTCAAAATCAAGATAGTCGGTAAAACACCGAGAAAGTCATCAACTCTGAATATTATTTAGAATTATTGGTTGTATGTTGATCTTAGTCGGCTCAACTTAGTTGACGAAATATAGTCGACTGAACTTAGTTAGCTGAACTTGGTCAGCAGAATATAGTTGGCTCAACTTAGTCAACTAAACATAGTTGGTTGAACTTAGTTGACTGAACTTGCTCAACTCAACTTGATCGATGGAACATAATTAGCTCAACTTGATTGGCGGAACATAGTCGGCTCAATATAGTCGGTTGAACTTAGTCGGCTGAACTTGGTCGGTGGAACATAATCGGCTCAACTTGGTTGATAGAATATAGTCGGCTCAATTTGGTCGGTTAAGCGACGAGAATCTGCCCCAACATAGCTGCATGGATCAACTCCTATAAATGAAAAATGCATGTTGAGTTAAAGCAAAATCAGCCTATCACAATATACAATAAATCCTTATTTATTCAGCTGTGACCAAACAGAAATTTTGACGTTCCAAATGAGATTGTGTACTTATTTAGCAATACGATGAGATCATAAGGCATTACTGATGGGGAACATCCATTAACCGGCAATGCTAACAGGTTCAAACCCCTTCTCAATTGATGCTTTTACAGCATCAAGCACCAGCTGTGTCTTTCTAGCGATGGTCGGCCATTTTTGATCTGGCTTGCAACTGGAATCTCTTATGCTTCCTGCCAAGCTTGAGAACTCCTGGATCATGAGGGCTTCCTGCGGGAGTTCAGTTGAGACGTCATGCTCGCCAGGCAGTGGTTGCCATCCAGTCTGGAGGGCGGCAAAACCTGAATCTGTAGCAAACCTGAACTTAGCATGGGTCTCCTCTAAAGGTATCACAAAATCGCTTAAATGAAGGGTTCCTCTCGTTCCCGCAACTGAGAGTTCCATCGTCAGACGAGCAAGGAAAGAGCAGTGGAAGTTTGCTACTTTGCCATCATCCCAAAGAAGAGTAGCCCCACACGACAAGTTTACACCAGCTTGGTTCGTCGCCGGGCCATGGTGCGCGGTTGCAGTTTTGGGCAGTTGGTAGTCAGCAGCCCATAGGATTGAGCGGATGCAGTACCACCCAGCGTTACCAAGAGCCCCAAGGCCATCAAGGTCAGGCTTCACACGGATGTCATTCTGGAGGAAATCAGAGTCTCCATAAAAGGTGACGACGCTGTGAATCTGCCAGCTCCATATAATAATTGAATTTAATTTCACATGCACTTGAGGTATCATTTATTTGCTTCTAGTGTTACATAAGTGACCACACCATAACCTATATCACTAAGGTGCCAATAAGATCCTAAGGTAAATATTTATGAAACTCGTTACTATAAAATGAGACTATGATAATACTTATTTTAAAAACCACTGCCATAGGATCTAAAACAGCGGTTAGGTATAACCGCTACCATATACTTGACCTATAGTGATAGTTACAACTAATCTACTTCATACTGCCTCATTAATTTGAGCCTGAAGGAAAGAGATAAAATGTACCATTGCATGTTGTTTAATTGTGATGTCATTGAACCATACATAAGGTGAGTCACTCAACCTTATTTATTTTTTATTATTTATATTTTATTACATCTAAATTTATTTCAATATAACAAATATAAGGAGATCATAAGAGTAAAATACGACGTCCTAAATATACAAAGAAAAGAGAAAATGCATAGCAAAGAGTTTTTTGAGTGATTCAAAGATTATATAAGCAAGTACATATTTCTGTCATGTACATCCTATTTGAACATGTTTACTAATTAGATGTCATCTTCTTAGGTGTGGAGATTACCGCTCGGTGATGTGAGTCATAAAGTATGTACTCTTTAATGGGATTTAACCATACCATGCGTAAGTATAAACAGCTCATCACTAACGGTTACAGGTTCAATATTCATAACTAGACTCAAAATATATCAACAAAAAATAGTAGCATGATGTTGAGTACCATAACTGAGTGTTATGCTAGCTTGAAGAATTTATAGCCTTGTATGACGGATTTGAACTATTATGTGATTGTAGAGAAGATAGTCATCTTGGACTACTATTTTAAAGAGAGAGTTGCGTTAATGAAATACGATTGGTTTGATACATTATCTCAGTTAGGGATGAAAATTAATGACTATGATTTTACTCTCGTCAATATGCAATGCCATCTTTGCCCTAAAAAATCATATATACTTGCCTCTCAAGCTAGTTAAGTGTTTTATATTAGTGATCCCTTGGATCCTTAATGGGATGTTATTGTGAAGATGATGCCTAGGTATATCTTTGATGATATTGAGATTGGTGATGATATTGGACCATGCAAACAAAGTACTTCTATAGGACAAAACTTATCTGGTATTGTTAAGATACTATATATATTTGTTAGAAGCGATGGTGATGTCTATATTATATATGCCAATAGACGATGAGTTTAATGGATCAAATAATATAAATATTAATATTTATTTATTAATATTCTACTAATATTATTGTTCAACATATTATATTTATTAATGTTCATTAACATTGCAGATCACGATGGTACCGAAATGCCATCTAGCTTTTATCCCTGTTCCTCAGTGGGCTATGCCGAGCTTAGCATCTAAGCCACTGCTGGTATATACTCTATCCACCTCCACATCAGCTTCGGCTTCGCCTTCGACGGCACATACTTCTTACACCGACATGTCTGAGCCTCCACCAACAACTACGTCGGTAGCCTATGCATCTCTGGCATATACTCTACCCACCGAATTAGCTCCACCGGCATCCACGTCGCATGATCCCAGTAAGAATAGATTTTTATTATATTGATTATTTATTTATATTTTATATAGTTATTGCATAGTCTCATATATTCGTAATGTATTTTCATTATAGGTGGATTATACAATAGGATATTTCACGATTCCATATGCATGCCGCATGTGTGGAACTGCTCGCATCAGGTCATAGTAGAGTACGATCAGGAGGAGAGGCCAGTAGGAAAGTATTGGGATATCAGCTACTCTGATATTATTTGTTAAAGATTTAGTGCTAAATTATTACGATAGGAAGAAGGAAGAAGTAAAATAAGAAAATAATCAAGTACGTGGATCAATCCAAAGGCTCGTCTCTATGGAACATGCAAAGCTTCACTATGAAAGAAAAAAATAGGTACAAGAGGAAAACACCCACTCTCAACTCATCATACATAAATTTCTCTCAATTAGAAGCTATCCTCATAAAAGCTCTCTTAGAATCCTAAGAAGATTCTCTTCCCTCACAGCCTCCTCGTCGGATGCTATGCATCTATTACTTCTCTCTCTCATGGACTGCATTACTCTCAGTGCTCGCCAAGCTACTCTCAATGGCTGTCCGAGCCTCTCTATGCGCCTCTCACACTATGTATGCCATCTCCGCTACTCCACAGCATCTCAGTCCTTTAAATAGAATGAGAATCCTCTTCTCAGCAGTTTATAGGAGTCATAATAGGATTCTTTCTCCTAATATGAGTCGAACATGATCTTGATGGAGTCTTGGAATATTTCTTAATCTTCAAATCATTACCATAACCCTCCATGATTGTTAGATCCTATGGTCCACATGCAACTTCCGTAGACTCCTTGGACTAATCATAATCCAAGTTCAAATAAAAAATTCCATCATGTTCTGTTCATCTCCATCGAGCTGGTTCTATCAGAGATCGAGCTGGCTCGACTGCATCTCATCCAAACTTCTACTTTCTATCTACCTAAGAGGATCGGCTCGACTATGGTTTGAGCTGGCTCGATCTCAGTCCGAGCTGACTCAATCTTGTATCTAAGCCAGCTTGGCTGCTTGCTGATATTGATTCTCCTCCACTATATATCAAATTTGAGACATCAAATTCTAATAATCTTCATCTTAACTCGACATTCGATCTTCACCTCATTTTGAGAGCTTGTGATCCGTCTTGCCCCCATGCCTTAGGGTATGCCTACTATCTCATGAATGGGCAAACATGAGAGTCAAGCCAGGCCGCTCAATCCTATCTCCATCATGGGCTGTGTCCACTCTAACCAAAGACTACTCGAAAAAGTCTCCTATAGTAATAGAAATTTCACTCTGCGATATCGCCTCTCATTCTTCTGAATCTTTCATCTCATGCTTAATCCACCTTCGTCTGAAGCTCCATCTCGTATTAGGCTCCCTCTGGCTCTTGAAGCTTCATCTCGCACTGGGCTCCCTACCAGTTAGTAATATCCTCTCGTTCTCTTCTTTCCATCCAATATCATCCTATCACCATGCATGACCTTTAGGATTCTATCACCAGCTATCCACCTATAGCCGTTTGAATCCAGTTTGCTCAGTGAGATAAGATTCTATCTAAAATTGGATATGTATCGGATTTCTCCTAATCTCCTTACTGCATCATCATGTGTCCTCCAGCTGATCATTTCGATGTCTCTATTGCACAGCTCAATCCATCCGATAGATAAATAATACCCTCACTGCTCTCTAGAAAGTCAAACTACTTCTCTCTGCAATAAACATAATATGTGCATGTAAAATCTATAATCTACTACTGAAAAGAAGTAGATACCTCATCAGATATCTTTAGGACATCATCCTCTGACTCGCTATTACCATCGCTATAGTAGCCCTAGTCCAATCCATAAGCTACGGGCAATCTCTAATACGATGCCCCAACTCATCATATCGGTAGCATATGATCTTACTAGGATCCCTCGTTTTAGACCTGGATCATCCTCCTCGCGATCCTCTGTTGCTCTGTCTACTGCCTTCTGCTTCTTTAGAAATTGTCAAAGGTGAGCTGTCGCCATCTGAGCTCGAAGCTGGATTCTTCCTCCTGAGAATCTCGTTCTAGAGTATCGCTGTAGTGACTTCGTCCATCTTGATGGTGCTCTTTTTCACTAAAAGAGTAGTCACCAAGAAATAATACGAAAGAGAAAGCGATACTAGCAAGACCAACATCCTAGTCTTCTCCTTAATTTTTTGCCAATGCTGAGGAGGTCGGTGAGAATCTTTTAAAAATTGGATAGATGCTCCTGCATGCTTTGATCTTCTTCCATCCATAGCTGGTAGAACTGTCTCCAAAGAAATAGCATGTTGGTGAGCAACTTCGCCATATACAACTTCTCGAGCTTTGTCCATAGTGCCATCGAAAAAGTCTCACCAAGTACATGGATCATGGCATCATCCACTAGGTATAAGCAGATTATGCTCACCATTTGCATCTAGATCCACTTCTAATTCTTCACCTCCATGGTAGCTGACATCTTGTCGTACAAGAAAGCATCGATCAACCCATGTTGGATGAGGACATTCTTTATCCTTGCTTGGCATAAGAAGAAATTATCCTTCCTATCGAACCTATTGATCTTCACCTTAATTATGCTTGTCTTCTCCATATTCTTCAATCTCTATCCACTGCTGTAATATATGCTCTGGTACTATCAGGCTTTGATACCAATCTGTTGGGATATCAACTACTCTGATACCACTTATTAAAGATTAAGTACCAAATTATTATGATAAAAAAAGAAAGAAATAAAATAAGAAAATAATTAAGTACGTGGATCAGCGCAAAGGCTCATCTCCATTGGGCATGTAAAGTTTTACTATGAAAAAAAAATAGGTACAAAAGAAGAATACCCACTCTCAACTCACCATATACAAATCTCTCCAACTAGAAGCTATCCTCATAAAAGCTCTCTCAAAATCATAAGGAGATTCTCAAAAGCTACAAGATGCTCTACCCTCACAGCCTCCTCGCTGGATGCTATGCATCCGTTACTTCTCTCTCATGGGTTGCACGTACTCGATGCTCTACCAAACTACTTTTGATGGCTGCCTAAGCTTCTCTACATGCCTCTCACACCATATGTGCCACCCCTACTGCTCCACAGCATCTCAGCCTTTTAAATAAGATGAAAATCCTCTTTTCAGCAGTTCACAGGAGTTCTAATAGGGCTCTTTCTCTTAATATGAGTCGAACATGATCTTGATGAAGTCTTGGAATATTTCTCAACCTTCGGATCATGACTGCAATCCTTCATGGCCGCTGGATCCTGTGGTCCACGTGCAACTCCCGTAGATCCCTTGGATTAATCATAATTTGAGTTCAAACCGAAAATCCCATCCTGCTCTGTTCATCTCTATCGAGTCGGTTCTATCAGAGATCAAGCTGGCTCGACTACGTCTCATCCAAACTCTTGCTTTTTGTCTGTCTGAGAGGACCGGCTCGGCTATGGTTTGAGCCAGCTCGATCTCAGTCCGAGCCAACTCGATCCCATATCTGAGCCAACTCGACTGCTTGCTGATACTGATTTTTCTCTGCTATGGATTGAATTTGAGATGTCAAATTCTATCAGAAAGGTCGTGTGGAAGATGCATTCCTTTTTTGGAGTGCTTGTGAGGTGGTTCGACATCATTCTAGTACTGCTCATAGACTGACAATTGATAGATGCTGATATTAGGGATCAAATGTAGAAGAAGATATGGATAAATATATCTTAATTATATTTATGTATTTAATATATTTATATTATATTTGATTAAAATAATTTTATAACTAACTTCTGAAATTTTATGTAGAGAAGGTATGATTTTTTAGATCATGAGAGGACTTAAGATGCTCGACTGAAGAAGATTGGAGAGCTATACTGGAATTACAAGGCCAAGCTCCATAGAGGATGGCTAGAGCACCATAGGGACACTGAGGAGGAGCTTGTTCCTTAGATCCCGAACTGTCCTCCAAGTCAATGAGAGGGGATGATCAAGTATTGGAGGAGCTAGGAGTTCTAGATTTAATTTATAACTTATAAATTTTTTATTATACTGATAAATTATATTTGATTTTAACTTACATAATTTAAATATTTTTTAGGCTGCATCTCAGTAGAATCGGAAGAACCAGGCTGCTTAGAAGTACATGCATACTCTTAGCCGTGAGTCTATGGCTAGTTATGTGCATAGAGAGATAATAAATTCTGACCATTTAGTTTATAAGTTATTGAATTATAATTTTTTTACATGTTTTTAACAAGCTAATTGATTGTTATAGCTGACGAAAGATGGGATGATGTCCAACCATAGCGACATCTTTTGATTGAGTCATACGGACAAGAAGGACAAGCTGATGAATGTTACGATTGAAAAAATTTTTGTAAGTGATAACTAAAATATGATTAGTATGATTACTATTATAATATTTTTTATAAGATTTATTTGAATTTGTAATTATAGGAGCAGTTAGATAAGCTTGCGAGGGAGGGCTTGGACATCTCTGATCCTCATGACCATCTGTCTCAGGTCTTAGGATCTAAGCACTCTGGAAGGATTTGTTGTAGGCCTAGATATACGTTGACGAGCTATTGATCTTAGGCAAGCATCTTCTCGTACACTTCTGAGACCATCAATTGGGACCAGCTCCTCCAGCTCCAGCTCCAGCCCCTCCAGCT
The DNA here is from genome assembly GCA_006176705.1 of Cocos nucifera. Taxonomy (NCBI): domain Eukaryota; kingdom Viridiplantae; phylum Streptophyta; class Magnoliopsida; order Arecales; family Arecaceae; genus Cocos; species Cocos nucifera. Next base: position 1,950,900 of record QRFJ01000001.1, on the reverse strand, counting down.
CCAACCCCTTCAGCTTTTACTGCAGCCCCTTCCGATGATGACAAGATGCTTGGAGAGAATGATTTTAATTTAGCAGATTTTTAATGTATTTTATTTTTATTTAAAAAATATTATAATATAATTTGATTAGTAATACTATTTGAGTTTTATGTGAAATTTTTTGTTCTTTCAAATTTTAATTTGAATAATTATATATTGAACTGCATCGATTGGATAAAAAAAGGCAAAAAATGATAAATTTAATTTAATTTTTTTGGTTTCAAAGGCCTATGACAGCGGTTAAAAACTGCCGTCGTAGACTATGCTAACCATTATCGTAAGTACGTGCCAACCATTGCCATAATCTATGACAGCGATTATAAAATTATTGCTATTGATTCTATAACACATTTTTGAAATCGCTGCCATAGTTTTAATTATGGTAGTGGTTGAGTAATCGCTGTTATAGATTTTTATCGCAGTAGTTTTGTAACCGCTGCTATATCTACTAATCATTGCTATAGACTTCTATAGCAGTAGTTTTAAAATCGCTGCTATAGATCTATGATAGTAGTAGTTAAATAATCGCTGCTATAAATTGATTATGATAATAATTATGATAATCACTGTAGGAACCACTACCATAGGTTTATGATAACGGCAATAGTGGCAGTGGTTAAGTAACCACTATCATAAGGTATAGAAGTAATTTTTTAGACTTAACCATTATTATAAGGTATAGCAGTGATTATCATAGTTTGCAATCAGCACGTAGCTCTTTTTTGTACATAGAATGAATGGATAGGATCAAAATGGAAAAGCAAAAGTCAAGATACAGTGTGTTGATTAGAGTATGCACTCTGAATAGCCAAAAGACACGTGCAACAGTGCAGCATATGATGACAAAAATCTCCTAACCTTTAATTGTAAATACAGGATGAAGTATTAATTAATATCTTGGTCTTGTTATGATTCATCCGTCGATACCTTCGTTAATTTAGACCCACTGAAGGAAAACCGCAGCTCATAAAAGGGGCCTAACTTACAGGAAAATTGAGAGCGCAATGAGCTACAATTTATGCCTTGGAGGCGGAGGGATAATAGACATGAGGATGCAATAAATTTGGGGGGAGTATCTATCTTTATTTTTCCTCAAAAAAGAAGAGCATGCATTTGTCTCTATCCCTCTTTGTGAAGACCCACATGTGTACTAATAATCGAAATAATTACTCCTCCATCTCCAAGTCTATGAATTCTCGCGGGACCCTCGCACAAGAATTTCACAAGCTAGCTCGCATAGGCATGATTCACAAAGCATAGATCCCATCTGGAAGCAACCTCCACAATCCAGGGGAAAGGCATTAATTTCAGAGTTCCCTCTATGACATGGAAATAATGCAAAAAGAAAGAAAGAAAAAAAAAATTGCCAAAGCATTGCCAACCCAATACAGGCTTCTTTATGAAAGGTGGTGCACCAAAACTAGACTCAGCAAGGACAAAGCAAAACTACAAACAAATTAAAAGAAGAATTTGTATTAGCTCAAGTGAAGTAGTGCATGTCTTATTAATGGTTATTATAGTATCACCATTAAAACACTTTTTAGGCTAGGATGGATTACCAACTTGCATCATTTTATCGAATAAAACTCAAAATCTCTGAGAAGAACCTCTGACAAAAACAATTATATGGGAACAGAAGAGCATTTTTAGTTTTCGTCTTGAAAGTGTCTTTGAAATAGAACAAGTCTTGAAAGACTACGAGACCTCCATAAATTACAAGGGTACCTGCTGAAAGAGCACTTTGGATGGATAGAGAATGAAACAGAAATAGAGATCGGGAAAATGGAGAATAAAATTAGAAATTTAAGTGAGAGTTTATTGAAAAGCAGAATATGAACATTCAAGCATCCAAGGACTTCGGTAGGGACTTGTTCCAATTTAAAATCTAGTCCAGACGCTACATCTGCTCCAAATCACTTACGTAGCCACTTGCTACTCTAATGTTCAATCAGTGAAGCATCCATAAAGGGCCTGACCAAAATACAAGCTTGCTATCAGAAATCAAATCCAAGAAAAGGCAAAACAAAAATTATTTTTTTGGAAGCACAACATGAGCAAACATACGCCATGGATTAATCAATAATTATGATTTGTGCGGTCATTCCCCATCATAAATCTTTATAAAAGATTATTTGGTTCGCAACTGGAATCGAAATTAGAACAGCCATGTTTCCTAAAATATTTGATTTGTAATTCAAATCGAAATTAGAATAAAAATTTGAACTTGAGCAAAGAGTCGGGATTAAATTTTAGAAAGATTAGACCATTTTTAGAAAGATTAGGCCATTTATATTATATCTCAAAATCAGTGTGACTCTCTAACCAAACGCTTAGAATGAGAGTCATTCATCCCCTTTCTCATTCCATGCCCAACTCCCTCCAACTAAATACTTTCTAAAATAAAAATAGAGATGCAAACAAGAAAAGAGAAACCAAAATTAGGTCGAATTAGCATCCATACGTATGTAATCGATCCACCAGATTTTTTTCTTAAATTCCTAACTTGGAAAGCAAGAGAGTGATGGGAACTGTTGTAGAATGGGGCTAGTGTGGCCTCGACCTATTTAGGATCGGCTGCCGACCTACCCTAATGGATCATTTGAGTGGAACGATGCGATACTTCATCCATGGTTAGCTGTAGGTCGGCTTAAGTCGACCTATAATTTCGACCGACCTACTGAAGATCACCTCTTAGTAAAATAAGGTAGGCCTTCATACCTCATCCTTGTCAGATTCAGGTCGGCCGCCAAGCTACATGAATAGACTTATAGCTCGTCAATGACCGACCTACAACCGTTTCTGCTGAAACTGCATCCTCTCCGAATTGGAAAATTCGGATAAAGAAAGAATCTTTCGCAATCCCATCTTCCAAGAAGGAAAGAAATCTTCCAAATTAATTCAGGATGACTAACTCGGAAAGCCATTAGAGTCCGAAATGGATACGACTCCAACTCTTCTATAAATAAAGGGGCTTCGGGATCCTCCAAATATGCCATTCAATTCGATACTTTCTCTCCTCATTATTCTCCAATCTCCTAACTTGAGCGTCGGAGGGTCTTTACCGGAGAAAACTTTGGTGGAAACTTTATTATAGATGAACGGACGAAGCTCCAGCGAAAGTTCATCCCCGGCCTCATATTCCTCGATGGTCGAGCTCCTCCATCCTCATCGGCCAACCTCAAGCTAGGAGATTCAGGAGTAACAGTTGGCGCTAGAGGAAGGGCCCTCGGTTATTTTCGAGGTTTAATTTTAAGGGAAGAAAGCACGACACCGAATATCATGAGAATTCGAAGGAGAACATCAAATGCATCCCAGTGTTCTAGTGGTCCGAGGACCTACAATTCTCAACAGGATAATACATCTTCACCACCAATCCAAAAAAACTCACCAACGGCATCGACGGTCTCACAGAAATAGTATGACACCCTACTTCATCAAGTGCAGGTACTATCAACCACCGTAAAAAAAATACAGCAGGTCGACGAGCATCATTCGATCGAAAAAAATTCAGATTTGGTTCGGATAAGGTCAGAGGAATGATGCCCTAGAAGCCCTAGGATGGAGGTCAGTCATCACAACCAACCTACTGGTCCTTTCCGTCGAAGATCTGAACGCTCGCCAACACTAATTTTCAGAAGAGGCTCCACTTCGGGCCATGAGACTCCTCAGCACCGAGCCACTCATAAGGATGACATGGAGAAAAAGCTCAAAGAGATGCAATGGCAGCTGGATGCATTACGGGAGCCGAGGCAATAAGGGAAGGATTTGGGGTTTAATGTCGATCCTCCATTCACTCAAAAGATTATGGACGAACCCTTGCCACATCAGTTCAAGATCCCTCAGATAGAGCTTTACGATGGAAGGGCTGATCCCATAGATCATTTAGATAGTTTTCGAACTCTTATGCATTTACAAAGGGCTACCGATGCGATACTATGTTGAGCTTTTTCTTCAACTTTGAGAAAGGTGGCTCTATATTGATATTCGAATCTGAAATTTGGCTCCATAGATTCCTTCTACTAGTTGAACCGTTTGTTTGTTGCCCACTTCATAAGTAGTCATCGACAACATCGTAACTCTGACTTCCTCATGAGCATCAGACAATGGAAGAATGAGCCCCTTCAAGAGTATATCAATTACTTCAATGCAGCCACCTTGGAGGTCCAAAATTTAGATCCGTCTGTAGCCATGACAGCATTCAAGGCCGGCCTTCTCCAAAATAACCTTTTGTTCTCCCTCAACTTGGACTATCCGAAGGATTTCGCTGAGATACTAGAATAAGTGGAGAAGTATGCCTAGGCCGAAGAGACTTGGGATCAGTAGGAAAGTTGTCGAGATGGTAGGTCGGGTCCGTCCCAAAAATAGAAGAAGAAAAAAGATCATAGACGGATGCAACACTATCGGAAGGATCCATAATTTTATCAATCATGCACCCCACCTCGGAGTAGCTGACCAACATCTTCAAAGCCGCGAGGCCAATCTAGAACTTCACCTTGGAGGTTCAATTACCACACCCCTCTCAACACACCTCGAGCTCAGATTCTGATGGAGATCGAGCGATGAGAAGATATACCTCGACCCAGGAAAATTATAATCTCTGCTCGAGTAAGAAATCTGAGAAAGTATTATCGATATCATCATGACCATGGGCATGATACCGAGGAGTGCTGGTAGCTCAAAGAGAAAATAGAGGCACTAATTAGATAGGGATGACTTCGGCACTATGTAGATGAATGACGAATCTGGATCGTGACCAACCTTGGTAGGATGAACTACATAGAGAGCAGTCGACTGTGGGAGAAATCAAAGTAATTACTGAAGAAAACTTCGGTGGAAACACTTCAAATCAGGATCGACCAGGAGAAGAACCGAGGAAGAGGAAAGCAGATGGTGAAATTACTTTCATCGATGAAGATCTAAAAGAAATAAGTCAGCCCCATGACGATCCTATAGTCGTTTCTCTAAATATTGCTAATTATGATGTACATCGGATCCTTGTTGATAATGGAAGCTCGGTAGATGTTCTATTTTATGATATCTTTATTCGAATAAACTTAAGCCTTGAACTACTGACGAAGAGGAATGTATCTCTAGTCAGATTTTCTGACGCTACGGTTCCAGTGGAAGAGACTATCTTACTAACGACAAAAGCTGAACGAGCTTCGAAATAGGTGGTTATCGACATAACTTATTTCATTATGGATAGCCCCTCTGTCTACAATATCATCTTAGGTCGGCCAGGCCTAAATACTCTCCAGGCCATAGTATCGATCTATCATCTGAAGGTCAAATTCATGACTTCACATGGAATCGGCGAGCTTAAGGAAAACCAATCGATCGTAAGAAAATGTTACATGGCTAATTTATATGGAGTGGTGGCTGAAGAGCAACCCATGAATGAGTGAGAGATTCAGAATGAATAAACTGAATAAAGAGGCTCTCCGACAGAAGAACTGATCTCTGTATCGATCAAAGATGATCCAAACAAGGTGGTGAAGGTCGGCTCAAGCTTATGTGAAGAGGATCGACAGCACCTCATCACATTTCTATGAGATAACGTCGACGTATTTATTGGATCAGCTTCGGATATGCTCGGCATCGATTTGCAAGTCATGGTACATCGACTCAATGTAGACCTGAATCATCGTCCGATCAAGCAGAAAAAATGGAGCTTTGCCCCTGAACGCCAGAGGATGATACGAGAAGAAGTTGATAAGCTCTTGAAGGCCGACTTTATCTGAGAAGTTTATTATCTAAAGTGGTTCGCTAACATCGTCCTCATCAAAAAGGCCAGTGGAAAATGGTGCACGTGCATTGATTATGTGGATCTCAATAGAGCATGCCCAAAAGATAGCTATCCTCTGCCGCGCATAGACCAACTGATGGATGCGACCTCGGGACATCAGCTCCTATCATTCATGGATGCTTTCTCATGATACAACCAGATCCGAATGGCACCTAAGGATGAAGAAAAAACTTCTTTCATAATTGATTATGGCCTTTTCTGCTACAGGATCATGCCGTTTGGCTTGAAGAATGCTGGAGCGATCTATCAAAGACTTGTGAACAAGCTTTTCAAAGAGCAAATTGAGAGAAATATGAAAGTGTATATGGACGACATGCTCGTCAAAAGTAGGGATACCGAATATCATATTACCGATCTAGAAGAAGCATTTTCAATACTACGGCATTATCGGATGAAGTTCAACCCGGACAAATGTGCCTTCGATGTCACTTCCAAAAATTTTTTTGGGTTCATGGTGTCACAATGTGGGATTGAGGTCAATCCAGAGAAGATTCAAGTTCTTCAAGAAATGAAGCTCCCGAAGATGATCAAAGAAGTGCAGCGACTCACAGAAAGGATCACGGCCTTAAATAGATTCCTATCAAGATCGGCAGAAAAGAGCCTTCCATTTTTTAAAGCTCTTAAGCAACCGAAGGACTTTCAATGGATAGATGAATGTCAGACAGCCTTCAATGAGTTAAAGAAATACCTTGGCTCCCCTCCTCTGTTAAGCAAGTCAGAGCCCGAGGAGGTATTATACTTGTATCTAGCTGTTTCTTCTTCGACAATTAGTTCTGTTCTGATCCGACAGGAGACCAAGGTGTAGAAGCCGATCTATTATGTAAGCCGAATGTTTCACGATGTTGAGATCAGATATACGAGACTAAAAAAAGTCATTTATGCTCTCTTGATATCTGTGAAAAAGTTACGTCCATATTTTCAAACGCATACCATCGCAGTCCTTACAGACCAACCCATTAGATCGGTATTATACCGACCAGATACTTTGGGGTGGTTGGCTAAATGGGCTATCAAGCTAGATAAATTTGATATCAAATATTTGTCGAGACCATCCATTAAAGCTCAAACATTGGCAGACTTCATCCTAGAATGTACAATTCCAGATGAAGAATCCAGTCATGCTGAGACCCCTTCAACCGATGAATGTTGGATCCTATATGTTGATGGATCTTCGAATACCATGGGCTTCGGAGCCAGGTTGATCTTAACCAGTCCAGAAGGAGTAGTAGCGAAATATGCCCTACGCTTCAACTTTCCGACTTTCAACAATGAAGCCGAGTATGAGGCATTGGATGCGGGACTTAGAATAGCAAAAGAAATGAGAGTTCGGCATCTTAGAGTACATAGTGATTTGCAGTTGGTGATTGGTCAGGTTTAGAAAGAATATGAAGCTTGAGAGCCGAATATGGTTAAGTATCTATAGAAGGTCAGAGACTTGGCTTCTAGATTCTTAGCGATGGATGTTTAGCAGATACCAAGGATGGAGAATGTACGAGCTAATCTCTTTTCTAAGCTAGCAACCCATGGGAGGGTCGACCTAAAAAGAAGCTCATATATAGAAGTCCTAGAGAAGTCGAGTATTAAGGAGGTCCTGGTAATGCAAGCTGATCCAGAACCAAGCTAGGTAGATCCTATTCTCCATTATTTGTGAGATGAAATTTTGCCTACGGATCGAGATAAGGCAAAAAGATTGAGACATCTCACTCCACAATACGTCGTTTATGAAGAAAAATTATATAAGAGGTCTTTCACCCTACCTCTGCTCAGATGCTTTCGTTCTTCGAAAGCCGACTATGCCCTATGGAAAGTTCACGAAGGAATCTATGGTAATCACTTGGGGAGCAAGGTTCTATCCCACAAAATATTACGGCAGGAATATTTTTGGCCAACCATGCAAAGAGATGTGGCCGATCTGGTAAGCAAGTGTGACAAATGCCAAAGGATCTCAAACATTCAGCACCGACCATCGACCCCATTGGCCCTAATCATGATCCCTTGGCCCTTTGCTCAATGAGGAATGGATATCCTCAGACCATTTTCCATCGTCGTGGCATAGAAGTTTCTGATTATCGTGATTGACTATTTTACTAAATGGATAGAAGCAGAGGCAGTAGCTATGATTACCAAAGCTAGAGTTTGGAATTTTGTCTGAAAGTCTATCATATGTTGATATGGTTTACCCCGCACCATCATAATCTATAATGGATGACAATTCAATAACCCGAGATTTACAGGATTCTATAATGACTATGGAATTTCTCACAGATTGATATTAGTAGGTCATCCACAGACTAATGGCGAGGCTGAGGTGATGAATAGGATATTATTGCAGGAGTTGAAAGCTCGCATAAGCCAGGCAAAAGGATCGTGGGCTGAAGAGTTGTACAACATCCTTTGGGCGTATCGCATGACGCAACGTATCTTAACTGGAGAGACACCTTTCATGTTGACCTTCGGTACGAAAGCTGTGATACCCGTAGAGATGGGGTTACCCATGCTCTGAGTAGAGGAGTTCGATGAAGATAGTAATTCTTTCGGAATGAGAGCGAATCTAGATCTACTAGAAGAAATTCGAGAATGAGCTCGAGTTTGAATGGCCAACTATCAACAGAAGGTTGCTCGATACTATAATTCTCGAGTAAAGAGAAAATCTTTTCTGCCAGGATAATTAGTTCTTCGTCAAGCTGAGATTTCTCGTCCATCTGAACGATCAAAATTATCATCGAATTGGGAAGATCCTTATCGCATGGCTGAAGTAGTCTGGCATGGAACTTATCATCTCTGTCGACTGGATGGAACTCTGATCCCAAGGACCTGGAACATCGATAATCTTCAGAGATATAATTCTTAAAATATAATTTCCATCTTTAATTTTTTATTTAATAATGAATAATAACTTCTTGCAGATTTTATTTTCGCCAACGCATGCTCCTCGATCGTGGTGAAGGAGCGGAACGTATCTCCATCAAATCTCGCCAACGTGCACTCCTCGACCACGATCGAAGAGCGGAATGCATCTCCATTAGATCTCATCAATACATGCTCCTCGATCATGATTGAGGAGCGAAATGCATCTCCATCGAATTTCATCAATACACGCTCCTCGACCATGACCGAAGAACGGAATGCATCTCCATCAAATCTCGCCAACGCGCGCTCCTCGATCACGATCGAGGAGCAGAATGCATCTCCATCAAATTTTGCCAACGCGCTCCTCGACCACGGTCGAGGAGTGGAACGCATCTCCTTTGGATCTCATTAACACGTGCTTCTCAGCCATGACCAAGGAGCGAAATGCATCTCCATTGAATTTCGCCAACATGCGCTCCTCGACCATGGTCGAGGAGCAGAATGCATCTCCATCACTTCTCGACCACGATCGAGGAGTGGAATGCATCTCCATCAAATTTTGTCGATGCACGCTCCTCGACCATGGTTGAGAAGCGGAACGCATCTCCATCAAATCTCACCGATGCACGCTCCTCGGCTACGGTCGAGGAGCAAAATGTGTCTCCATCAAATCTCGCCAATGCGGACTCCTTGGCCACGGTCGAGGAGCGGAACGTATCTCCATCAAATTTCGCCAACGTGCGCTCTTTAGCCACAGCCGAGGATCGGAACGTGACCCATGAAATTCGTGAAAACACACTCAGCTATGATCGAGGATTGTAATGCGCCAGCATGAATCGTTCGTCACTTCTCAGTTACACCGCCTAAGTGTTAGATATATGTGCCCTAGAAGCCAGAATTGGCTGACACTTGTAATACACTTCTAGGGGCAAAATTGTAATTTTGACTAAATTCAATAAATGGGTTATTTTCTATCACATATGTGTATTTAGTGTCCGTGATACATCTTTTGAGTTAATGGTAATGATAATTCATATTTTCAAGAGTTGAAAATTTAAGACATGAATAATCATTATTAACTCATAAATTGCTCCTGACCATAGGATCATCACGAGGATGGTGATTGATCCGAAAGGTTGGTGTACAATCGCTTCTCTTTAGTAGATGAGTCTTGAGTCTACGGTGTGGAGACACCGGAGCGAGAGTATAGGTACTCGTTAGAGAACGAGGGCACTGAGCGTGACCACCTCGAGTAGTCATTAGGGAGTCTACCTTCTCGTCAATGACTGACTCGATGCTGCAGTAGTGTGTCTGGTTCTTTGACCTGAGATGCATCGGCAGTTCACCTTGAGGGTGTTATAGTTTGACTACACCATTACTCGATCTCCTAGCCATATGGAACCCTGAGGTGTATGTTGGCTATAGCATGTTCATTGTAGGAACTGGATTGCATCAAGATGGAATCTATCTACCTCGGTGGTAGAGGAGCAGCCCTATGATGATCATGAGAATCAAGTCCAGAAATCCATGGCCATGGTAGAGTGAAATAATAGAAAGAGTTTCTATTTAGATTTTCACATTGGACTCGAATCGAATGATTACATCATATGACAGAGACTAGGGTTTGACGAGTTCACCTTAACCCTAATCTGATCGGGGCTCAAGATAGAAGAACTTAATCACACAGGTAGCTGCACCAAGAGGTTCGCATTCAGCTCTGATGGGTTGCCACCATATACTGCTAGGTGTCACTGGTGGATTTTGGGAGCAATTAGAATGATTTAGATGATCGATCATTCTAGCTGTTCGAATCAGAAGAGTTCTGATCCATCGAAAGGAGTTTCGATGATGTCGATGATAGAGATCATGACATATCCCATTACCATACAGAACTGAACCTAACTGGGTCACACAAACAAGGGTTTGAATCTGGTGATCATCAATTGAACTGATCTAGTTCAATTGATCTGAATGAGATTCAATTAGGTTCAAGGAAATCGTGCTAGCACTCGATTGAACCTAACGTTCTTCTTTTGCTATCATAAATAAGTTGTCCTGACTGAGCCAAAGGAGTTTGTGCTCAATCAGAGGCCTTCATATGGTCTGACTGGGAGGTTGTCCAAGTCAGAAAAGGTTGTCTTATTTGTAAGACATTACCTGCCATTTTTGGTCACCTGCCATTTCTTGTTCTTTGACTTTGGTCAAAAGTCTACCTTTGACTGGTCAAACGTTGACCATTGACACTTTGACTTTTGACCACATGTCATGCACCTATTGGAGAGCTGGTGGGGGCCTGTCCCCCTGCCAGAACCTGGCAAGGAGAAGGGTGCACGCCACCCTAGGCGTGTGCCCAAGTTGGAGGCGCCTAGGAGTCCTTGTTGGACAAGGACTCCATCTCCTTTTTGGATTCCAATTAGAGTTCTTCTAAGAACCAACTTTGACTGGTCTTAGGCACCCTCTAAGGAGGAATCCAGGGGTCTCTATTTCCACCAATCAGATTTAGATCTGATTTCACAAAGGGTTGTGATTGGTTGGGAGGAAGAGGAGTTGGATCACGCTTAGTCTATAAATAAGACCCTGCGCCCAACTCAGATTCTAAGAGAATGCAATTCAATTGAGAAACCCCATGCCCCAAGGCTGCCTCTCCCCTCCTTCTCCATGCCATAGTCTCTTCTCCCCTTGCTCTCCACGTCCAAAAGGAGTTTTGGACTTAGGTTGGTGCGATTCAGATCAAAGAAAGGCGATCAAAAGCAAGAAGGCTGCGCTGCTGCAAAAGGACGACTGCAGATCTTCAAAAGAGTTTTGAAGATCCTCCAGATCAGATCCAGATCTAATTTTTGGAGGTGTGATAGAGAAGAAGAGGATCTCCAGATCCAACCCGAGTGGATACCGGTAGAGGCCAGGCGCTTGCGTGGCTAGATCCAGAACCTTCCGCTGCAATCAGGATCATCTACAGGGTAATAGGATTACCCAGATCAGGTAAATTAAATTTGATTTAATTTATCTTTTTTATTTTATTTTATTAAAATAATAAGAATCAGATCTGAAAATATATCAAGATCTGATTGAGATCAAAAAGAAAAATTTTTGAAATATATCTCTTGATCTGATCAGATCTGAACGAACCTGGACCGGGAAATCAGGATTTCCCTTCAACTGGTATCAGAGCCATGGTTCTAAATTATTTAGATCTGATTTTAAATTTATTTTAATTAGAAAAATAATTGATTTTAGATGTCACATGAGATGTGATCAGATCTGAAATCAGAAAAAATTAAAATTAAATAATTTGGATCTAAGATTAGAAGATATGCATGACTAGTTCTAGAATAGAATAGTTCTATAGAATAGTTCTTGCATGTTTTGATTTAATCTGATTAAATCATATTTTAGATCTTTTTATTTACTATTTTCTGATATTATAAGTGTTATAATAACATCTGAAAAATAGCAAATAAAAATTATTTAATTTTAAATATCATATGAGATATGATTGATGCATGTCTAGACTAGTTGTAGAATAGTTCTACATAATTATCTAGATTAGAATTTATTTTGATTAGATCAATTTAAATCTAATTTTTTAGATTATTATGAGATAATTTAGATCTAAAAATATGCATGATTATGATACATGAGATGTATGCAAAATATGCCATGATTAGATCTACTTTATATATGAGATATATGATATAGATCTGATATTGTTTTGTAGTATTGAATGTTCCTGATTAAGGCGTTCCTCTTGGCCGTCCGGTCATAAGAACGAAGAAGGGTTTAAAGGCCCTCTCTTCCCATTCGATGGGGTGTTCTTATGACGTGTGTAGGGGTGCTGCGTGTTCGTCCTTAATCAGAAATCCAAAACTTACTTTCTGCAAAACCCTAGATCCTGAAACCCTAGGATTTATTGTGCATATTTTGTTTATGAACCCTACTTAATTAAGAATTAAGTTTATGGAATATTAATTAGGTCTAAAATTGAGAATTTCAGATCTAAGACATATTCATAATACTGGGTTCGGGCTTGGGTAGCTCAATTAGGTCTAAGCGGTTGATCAAACCGAATCAAGAGTTGGTTAGATGGGATCAACAATGCTTAAATTGACCAGCCTAATAGGATTAAGTCTGGGTCAAGATCGAGTCACGATCAAGCAAGACCTAATTAGGCTCAGAGGTTAGAGTCTGGATTGTAGGCTAACCCAATTGGTTCTGACTCAACAATTTGGTGTCTAAGGTAAGTTTGGCACAGACGACCGACTGGTTTTTAATTGGAAGCTACTCGACCTGAATGCATTCTTGTACGAGTTAATGGCATATTCCTTCCACCGGTCTCACTTACCTGGCCATATCTGTTGACACAGTTCTGATCTGAGGTGGTCAATAATCCGAGCTAACCCATGCCACTAGGTTAGTCATAATTGTTATGACTAAGCCAAGTCTAGTTTAATGAGACCTGAATCAATTCTCCCTAAGAAAAGATTAAGTCTGAGGTCTTCCACCATTGTAGATGTGCGGGCCCTTCCCGGGGTTGATTGTTCTCGGCTGGATACAGTGGCTCAGTTGCACCGGGAAGACGCAACCATGTCTATTAGGCATTGGATGCTATGGGCTGGAGGATGAGTTGGGCTCAATATTCTGGATACGGTGAGAGACTCAATTAGGAACCCAGTCTATGCAAATGGTGGGTCTGACTTAACTAAGGAGTGGATCAATATTCCGGATACGGTGAGATTCATGAATTAGAGACCAAGTTTGGGTGCACCATGATTAGAGAATCATTGAACAAGAGTTGTTCACTCATTGGCTAACCCATCACCAATAACTGTTAGGTGAGGTGATGAGTCAGTTGGTGAGACCGCACCACCCACTAGAAATCATTAATCGTGGAGATTTTCGCATCTCTACAGAGGGAGTGTAGGGATCCGAGAAAATAGTGGGAGCTAATTTGTTTAAAAATAAAATTCCCTAAATAAATTGGTCAAGTCAAAATTACAGTATCTAACTAGAATCTTTGACTCTCTACAGGAAAATATGTCTGCGTCCAACCCATTGGCACGTATCCTAGGACACACATAGACTGACTGGACCCAATTATAAAGATTGGCTCAGGAACTACAAAATTATTTTGGGTTCCGAGAAGTTAACCCATGTTTTGGACCAGGACCCTCCCACCTTACCAGCCCGTCCATCTGTTGAACAGAGAGCGTCTCTGGAAAAAAATGGATTGACGAAGATAATAAGGCCAGATATTACATGTTGGGCTCGATGTCTGATGAGCTCCAGCGCCAACATGAAGATATCGGGACTGCTCGCCAAATGTTGGCTCACCTGCAGGAGATGTTTGGTGAACAGAGTCGCGCAGCCAAATATCAAGTCACAAAATGACTTTTTAAGGCTAAGATGCGTGATGGGCAGTCAGTCCAAGATCACTGTCTGACAATGATCAAGGACATGGAAGAGCTTGAGAAGCTCGGTGTGAAGTTGGACTTGGACCTGCAGAACGATATTATTCTGCAATCCTTGACTGATGCATATGGGCAATTCATCATGAATTACCACATGCATAAACTTCAGAATTCCTTGGCCGAGTTAATGAATATGCTGGTTACCGCTGAGCTTTCTATGAAAGGTTCTAAAGGCTCAGTTCTTGCTATGGAACGGACTTCTTCCAAAAGAAAGTCTTATGGAAAGAAAAAGAAGTCTGTGAAAAAGCAAAAGGTGGAAGGATCAAAGAAGAAGAAGGCAGAATCCGAAGAAAAAGGTCGATGGCAAAGGAAAGTGTTTCCATTGCAACAGCGACGGCCATTGGAAGCGGAACTGCCCTACTTACCTGGCCACCCTGAAGAACAAGAAGGAAGGTCCTTCTGGAGGTATGCTCGTTATTGAGTCTAACCTTATTTCTTCTGCATTTGGGTGCTTGACTCTGCTAGTGCTCAAACAGTGAGGATGCAGGATGAGGCATGATCAAACAAGAGTTGCTGCTAGGGAACATAGTTACCAAGACTTACTGTTAGATATCTATGGCACTTGAGATTGTGGTCATATAGCAGAAGATAGGATCAACAAATTGGAGAAAAATGGGCTATTGAGTCCATTGACTTTTGAGTCATATCCAACTTGTGAATCTTGTCTTCAAGGCAAAATGACTAAACTCCCTTTTGTTGGACATGGGGAGAGGGCCACAGATCTCCTTGCCCTAGTACATACTGATGTGTGCGGCCCATTTGATGTGCCGGCTAGAGGCAATTTTGTCTACTTCATTACCTTTACCGATGATCTGTCTAGGTATGGGTATGTGTATCTTATGAGACACAAGTCTGAAGCCTTTTGAAAAGTTCAAAGAATTCAGACATGAAGTAGAAAAACAAACTGGAAAACCCATTAAGGTTCTTCGATCAGATCGAGGAGGTGAATACCTTAGCCGGAATTCCTAGACTATCTTAAGGAAAATGGCATAGTCTCTCAATGGACTCCACCAGGAACACCTCAACTCAACGGGGTTTCAGAACGGAGAAATCGGACTCTATTGGATATGGTTCGATCCATGATGAGCTTCACAGACCTCCCTGATTTTCTTTGGGGACATTCATTGTTAACTTCAATCTATTTACTGAATAGGGTTCCCTCTAAAACCGTTCCTACCACACCGTATGAGATATGGCACGGTAAGAAACCAAGTCTGAGTCATCTCAGAATTTGGGGTTGTCCGGCTCATGTCAAAAGACAACAAGCGGACAAGTTAGAATTTAGGTCCTTTAGAGCTCGATTCATAGGATATCCTAAAGAGTCATTAGGATACTATTTCTACATTCCAGAAGACCACAATGTGATTGTGAGTCGACATGCCATATTTCTTGAAAAATAGTTTATTCAAGATAGTGGCATTGGAAAGCAGATTAAGCTTGATGAGAAAGTCTCACAAGCAGAACGAGCTAAGGACCAAGTGGAACCAAATCAGGTTGAGCCAATAAGAACACTACCTCCTCCACCTCGTAGATCGGAAAGAGTTTCCCGTCCCCCTGAAAGATACTTAGGTATTATTTCAGAGGATGTAGAGGAAATGTTCCTCGTATAGGTAATGGTGCTCATGGTGATGATCCCAAAACCTACAACGAGGCGATATCAGATATCGACTCCGAGAAATGGCTTGAGAGGCAATGAAGTCAGAAATTGACTCGATGCACTCAAACCAAGTCTGGACCTTGGTAGATCCACCAGAAGGTATAGTACCTATTGGGTGTAAATGGATCTTCAAGAGAAAGATTGGTGCAGATGGGAATGTGGAGACATTCAAGGCTAGACTGGTGGCAAAAGGTTATAGTCAACGCGAAGGCATTGACTATCAGGATACCTTTTCCCCAGTAGCTATGCTAAAATCCATCCGCACATTGCTTGCTGTTGCAGCCTATTTCGATTATGAAATATGGCAAATGGACGTGAAAACGGCATTCCTAAATGGATATCTTGAGGAAGATATCTATATGGAACAGCCGCTAGGTTTCACATCCAGTGATACTGATCACAAGGTTTGCAAGCTGCAAAGGTCCATATATGGACTTAAGCAAGCATCTCGGAGCTGGAACACTCGTTTCAATGATGTGATCAAAAAGTTTGGTTTCATCAAAAATGAAGAGGAACCATGTGTTTTCAAAAGGGTCAGTGGGAGCGCTGTTGTCTTCCTCGTATTGTACGTGGATGACATCCTCCTTATTGGGAATGATATTCCCATGTTGACATCAGTCAAGATGTGGTTGTCCAAGGAATTCTCCATGAAAGACCTAGGTGAAGCATCCTTTATTCTAGGAATTAAGGTCTATAGGGATAGACCGAATAGGATGCTAGGACTTTCACAGAAGATGTACATAGAGAAAGTACTAAAGAGGTTTAGTATGGAAAACTCTAAGAGGGGATTAATACCCTTCAGACATGGTATTCATCTTTCCAAGAAGATGTGCCCCAGCACACCTGAGGAAATAGAACGCATGAGCAAGATCCCTTATGCTTCTGCAATAGGGAGCCTCATGTATGCCATGCTATGTACACGACCTGATATAGCCCATGCTGTGAGTGTCACAAGCAGATATCAGTCAAATCCAGGTGAAGAACACTGGACTTCTGTGAAATGTATCCTTAAGTACTTGAGAAGAACTAAGGATATGATGTTGGTCTTTGGTAACGGAGAACTCCAAGTCCAGGGATACACAGACTCGGACTTCATGTCCGATATAGATGATCGAAAGTCGACATCTGGCAGTCTGTTTGTGTGCAATGGTGGTAGCTGTCAGCTGGAAAGAGTTCCAAGCAAACGGTGATACCACCCCATCCATAATTACCTCGAAAAGGATTACGTCGAGGTCAAGAGAGTCAACTCCGCAGATAATGTGGCAGACCCACTTACAAAGCCGTTGGGCCAGCAGAAGATCGAAGCCCACCTTGAGAAGATGGGACTTAGACTTGTAGCCAATTGGCTTTAGGACAAGTGGGAGATTGTTAGATATATGTGCCCTAGAAGCCAGAATTGGCTGACACTTGTAATACACTTCTAGGGGCAAAATTATAATTTTGACTAAAATCAATAAATGGGTTATTTTCTATCACATATGTGTATTTAGTGTCTGTGATACATCCTTTGAGTTAATGGTAATGATAATTCATATTTTCAAGAGTTGAAAATTTAAGACATGAATAATCATTATTAACTCATAAAATGCTCCCGACCATAGGATCATCACGAGGATGGTGATTGATCCGGAAGGTTGGTGTACAATCGCTTCTCTTTAGTAGATGAGTCTTGAGTCTACGGTGTGGAGACACCGGAGCGAGAGTACAGGTACTCGTTAGAGAACGAGGGCACTGAGCGTGACCACCTCGAGTAGTCATTAGGGAAGTCTACCTTCTCGTCAATGACTGACTCGATGCTGCAGTAGTGTGTGTCTGGTTCTTTGACCTGAGATGCATCGGCAGTTCACCTTGAGGGTGTTATAGTTTGACTACACCATTACTCGGTCTCCTAGCCATATGGAACCCTGAGGTGTATGTTGGCTATAGACATGTTCATTGTAGGAACTGGATTGCATCAAGATGGAATCTATCTACCTCGGTGGTAGAGGAGTAGCCCTATGATGATCATGAGAATCAAGTCCAGAAATCCATGGCCATGGTAGAGTGAAATAATAGAAAGAGTTTCTATTTAGATTTTCACATTGGACTCGAATCGAATGATTACATCATATGACAGAGACTAGGGTTTGACGAGTTCACCTTAACCCTAATCTGATCGGGGCTCAAGATAGAAGAACTTAATCACACAGGTAGCTGCACCAAGAGGTTCGCATTCAGCTCTGATGGGTTGCCACCATATACTGCTAGGTGTCACTGGTGGATTTTGGGAGCAATTAGAATGATTTAGATGATCGATCATTCTAGCTGTTCGAATCAGAAGAGTTCTGATCCATCGAAAGGAGTTTCGATGATGTCGATGATAGAGATCATGACATATCCCATTACCATACAGAACTGAACCTAACTGGGTCACACAAACAAGGGTTTGAATCTGGTGATCATCAATTGAACTGATCTAGTTCAATTGATCTGAATGAGATTCAATTAGGTTCAAGGAAATCGTGCTAGCACTCGATTGAACCTAACGTTCTTCTTTTACTATCATAAATAAGTTGTCCTGACTGAGCCAAAGGAGTTTGTGCTCAATCAGAGGCCTTCATATGGTCTGACTGGAGGTTGTCCAAGTCAGAAAAGGTTGTCTTATTTGTAAGACATTACCTGCCATTTTTGGTCACCTGCCATTTCTTGTTCTTTGACTTTGGTCAAAAGTCTACCTTTGACTGGTCAAACGTTGACCATTGACACTTTGACTTTTGACCACATGTCATGCACCTATTGGAGAGCTGGTGGGGGCCTGTCCCCCTGCCAGAACCTGGCAAGGAGAAGGGCGCACGCCACCCTAGGCGTGTGCCCAAGTTGGAGGCGCCTAGGAGTCCTTGTTGGACAAGGACTCCATCTCCTTTTTGGATTCCAATTAGAGTTCTTCTAAGAATCCAACTTTGACTGGTCTTAGGCGCCCTCTAAGGAGGAATCCAGGGGTCTCTATTCCACCCAATCAGATTTAGATCTGATTTCACAAAGGGTTGTGATTGGTTGGGAGAGGAAGAGGAGTTGGATCACAAGCTTAGTCTATAAATAAGACCCTGCGCCCAACTCAGATTCTAAGAGATGCAATTCAATTGAGAAACCCCATGCCCCAAGGCTGCCTCTCCCCTCCTTCTCCATGCCATAGTCTCTTCTCCCCTTGCTCTCCACGTCCAAAAGGAGTTTTGGACCTTGGTTGGTGCGATTCAGATCAAAGAAAGGCGATCAAAAACAAGAAGGCTGCGCTGCTGCAAAGGACGACTGCTCATCTTCAAAAGAGTTTTGAAGATCCTCCAGATCAGATCCAGATCTGATTTTTGGAGGTGTGATAGAGAAGAAGAGGATCTCCAGATCCAACCTGAGTGGATACCGGTAGAGGCCAGGCGCTTGCGTGGCTAAGATCCAGAACCTTCCGCTGCAAACAGGATCATCAACAGGGTAATAGGATTACCCAGATCAGGTAAATTAAATTTGATTTAATTTATCTTTTAATTTTATTTTATTAAAATAATAAGAATCAGATCTGAAATATATCAAGATCTGATTGGGATCAAGAGAAAAATTTTTGAAATATATCTCTTGATCTGATCAGATCTGAACGAACCTGGACCGAAAAATTAGGATTTTCCTTCACTAAGATCTATACTAACCTACGTCTCGAAAAAAAAAAATCTAACGAAGAACATACAAACTCAACAACTTAGCAAAAGAAGGCTTTGTATTAAAATTAAGTATTTACAAGTGATGGTCAGCCCATACAAAAATACCTCGGCAAAGACTAGGGGCAAACAAAAAAGGCCGACCTAAAAAATGATCAGACATGCTCGATCAAAGTGGTACATTAAGCTCCATCCAGAGCTCTAGATTCGTCGACCTCCACTTGGTCTGGCAGGGTGAAAACGGCTGGGGGTGGTACCGATGCTGCATCCTCGACAGTCAGGTCATCGCACGTGGGGCTGAAGACATCTTTCATTTGAATCTCCCGACCCTCAACTTCCTCGGCCTCCTCGTCAGCTGACTCTAAGAGGTCCAAGTTTAGGTTGGGGAAGATCCTTCGGATCTTCTCTTTCAGATCTATGCCTTCTTGCAGGTAGGAGAGCGATGCGAAATCCATCTTGATGTTACAGAATTCTTTCGAGATGCGGAAGGCCTCGACCATCTCTACCTTGGTGGCCTTCGCTCGTGCCTTTCCGACCTCCCTCTCTTCCAGCACCTGAGCTTCAACCTTAGTCAGCTCAGATTTCAACTGCTTCACCCTCTTCCTGAGGGACCTGATCTCTTCCTCGGCCTTCAGACGAGATAGCTGAGCATCGTCTGCCCTTCAGTGGGCTTGGGCAGCTTTCTCCTCAGCTTTCTTAGAGAGGCGCCAAACCTCTCTAATTACTTCAGCAAAATGGTCCACATGATGGACGAGCTAAAAAAAAGAAGAAAGCTGAGCCGAGGAATGAACGAAAGAGCTAAAACGAAGGTCAGTAAAAAGCTAATACGTACCTGAAGGAGAGAATCGTAGGAGTCCTAGATGCGGAAGGCACCCCCGACCTCCTCGAAGGTTTGGACGTCGGTCGATAAAATGACCGACTTCAGCAAGGAATGGGCAACACGGTAATCGCTGATGCCCTTCCTTTTATCCTCGATATCCAAGAGAACTTTCACTAGAGAGACACTCCCCGAAACATCGGATCCATGGTCGGATATTCGGATGGAGATCTTTGGCCCACCCAAGCTTTTTTTGGAAGAAGACGCAGAAGATCGAGGGACGGACTCCCCTAGAGCAGCGGACCGAATCAGTGTCACAGCCTTCGCCAACGCCGACTTCTCCTTCCTTGGGGTTTTGGCCGCTCTCGAGGAACCTCCTGTCGCCAGCTGTGTCAGGACAGCCTCGGGTCCGAGCGCATTTAGGGGCCACGATCGTGCTTGTCTTCCTCTTCTTCGCCATCCGACGAAGAGTTTCAAGGTCAGACGGGTTCATCACTGGATAGAAAATACAAGACTCGATTAATGATAATGACGAGGAAAGAAAAGATGACCCAAACAAAACCGCATGAGAACACTTACTCCTCGGATTGGTTGGAATCGGTCCGATCTTAAATAAGTTCTCCTCGATAAGGAACCTAGACAGCAGGAGAGAAGCAAGACTAGAGATTTGACTCAAGACTTCCTCCTCAGCATCGGATAGTGTTGGAGGTCTGATAGCCGACATATACGGTAGCCCCCATGATGTGCTGAAACCCCATGATTGCTCGATCGATACAAAAAAGAAGTGCTTCTTCCAGTTATGCACCGAGGAAGGAGCACCTCGAAAAAGGCGGCATCCTCTCCGAGGAGAAGCGTACCACCACCCGACCTCTGTTGGATGCTCCTTTAAAGTGAAGCAAGCTCGGAGAAGACGGGAGGTAGGCTCGATCCCGAGGAGGAGGCAGTAGGTGAAGAAGCCTAAAATCGATCGTTAGGAGTTCGATGCTATATAGCAAAAGCTAATTCTATACAGGTTCAAAAGCTCGATAATTAAAAAATAAAAAGGCAACCTGAGGCCGGCCTTTAGCGATTCCTTGTAAACACCAACCCATTCGGGCCGAGGAAGAGCTATACGCTCCTTGGGACCGACAACCTCTAACTTAAAATTATCGGGGATATGGTACTTCATCCTAATGACTTCTAGGTCCTCTGAGGTGAGGATGAAATCTATTCTGAAAGGGCCATAGTCCAAAACTTCACGTTCTTCGGATTAGCCTAGAGAATCTACTACCCCGAAACCATGATCCTCGTCAAAAGGGCTATCCGAGTCTCAAAAAGATTGGGATAGACTAGATTGACTCATGAGTACGGAGGAGACTAACCTAAAGGATGAGGAGGCCGAGCAACGAGGGGAGTTAGGGTGGGATCGACGGT
This sequence comes from Cocos nucifera, assembly GCA_006176705.1. Lineage (NCBI taxonomy): Eukaryota > Viridiplantae > Streptophyta > Magnoliopsida > Arecales > Arecaceae > Cocos > Cocos nucifera. The sequence continues at coordinate 1,929,170 of QRFJ01000001.1, read as the reverse complement.
GGCTCGGCTGAGTCCGAGCTATTTCTCGCACAAAGTATCGGAGTTCACCCTTTAAGCAATAGTAGCAGTCAAAAAGAGTAATACTGATCCTATTTATAAGAGGCATGGACGGCTCCGATCTACTCCCATTTTATCTATCCTTTTAGATCTTTGCTAGGTGTCAGATACCCATTGGTCGGGATGGATAGACCCAGAGCAAAGCAACAGACGGTCAGATTTCGTGGCTGATAGACTTCTCCCAATCTTATCATGCTACCGATCTCCAACGCTGTAATGCAGGCACGATTTGAAGATCGGCCTCAACTTCGATAAGGTACTTACATTGGTCGCTCAGAGGTAGATCGACCTCATAAGTGAAGGGCAAACTATTGTGAAATATGGCTGGTGTGGCCTCAGCCTATTTAGGATCGACCGCCGACCTATTCCAATGGATCGTCTGAGCAGAACGATACGACACTTCGCCCATGATTAGCTATAGGTCGGCTTAAACTGACCTACAATTCCGACCGACCTACTGAAGATCGCCTTCTGGCAAAATAAGATAGGCCTTCATATTTTGTCCTTGTCGGATTCAAGTCGGCCGCCAAGCTATATGAATAGGCTCATAGCTCGTCAATGACCGACCTACAACCGTCCCTGCTGAAACTTCATCCTCTCCGAATTAGAAAACTCGGATAAAGAAAGAATCTTTCGCAATCCCATCTCTCAAGAAGAAAAAAATCTTCCGAATCAATCCAGGGAGACTAACTCAGAAAGCCGTTAGAGTCCAAAATGGATACGACTCTAACTCCTCCCCTATAAATAAAGGAGCTCCGGGATCCTCCAGCTATGCCATTTAATTCGATGCTTTCTCTCCTCATTATTTTCCAATCTTCTAACTTGAGCGTCGGAGGATCTTTACCGGAGAATACTCCGGTGGAAACTTTATTGCAAGTGAACGGACGAAGCTCCAACGAAAGTTCATCCTCGATTTTATATTCCTCGATGGTCGAGCTCCTCCATCTTCGTCGGCCGACCTTAAGTCAGAAAATTCAGAAGTAATAGAAACCAAAAAAAATAAAAAAATAAAAGATAATAAAAAACAAAAAAAAAATCTTTTTGAAGAAAAAACATCAAACATTCGCCACAGATAAGTCTATCAGGATGATCCATTCAATCAGCTCCAAAAAATCTAAAAAGAAAAACACATTTTAGTGGAAAAACTAAGAAGAGAAGGGAACAACCAGAATTACGTACCGTTCTAAGCTGGCCGAAGCGGTCGGGATCCGACAAGAGTTCCCTCATCCAGGCCGTCCGTGGGTGGTGCATCCACATGGTGGTGTCCATGAACTGCACCCCGCGGGACTCGCAGGCGTCCAGGATCACGTCCAGATCGGCGGCGCAGAGCGCCGTGGGCTTCTCGAGGAGCACGTGCTTCCCGCGCTCCGCCGCGGCCACGGCCCAGCGCAAGTGGAGGCTGGTGGGGAGTGGCACGTGGACGGCGTCCACTTCCGGGTCGTCGAGGACGGCATCATAGGAGCCGTGCGCGCGGGTGGCTGGCGGGAGGCCGTTTGCGGCGATGAACCGGACGGCCTTGTCGAGGGAGCGGCTGCCGACGGCGACGACGGTGGCATTGGGGGAGAGGGCGATGGCTCGGCAGACCTTGCGGGCGATCTCGGCGCACCCCAAAATGCCGAACCTGATGGGGTTCGGTTTGCCAGCCATCTCTCTTCTCTTTTTCGTCGGTTTGGCGGTGATGAGCATCAACGCTTCAACGTAAGGAGTGGAGCTAAGCTTCTTCGTAAGGAGTGATGACCGTTGAGCGCGTTGCCCCCCCCCCCCTTTTTTTTTTTTTTTTTTTTTTTTTTTTTTTTTTTTTTTAAATAATAATAATAATTTAAAATAAAAAATACTGTAAAAGATATATAAAAGAATGTCGCGAGGTAGATCTAACGTGATTAGCTTGTCATTCAATCCACAGCTAAGATTACCTTTTAAGTTGTAGCTGAGGTTAAACATTGCTTTCGTTGGCGATTGCCATGATACCATGAAATTGGAAATGCATTAATGCTATTAAGCCTGTTACATGAGCTTATCGCATCAACTTGCCCCAATTATATACTTCTTTTTTTTCAACTCCACTCATTTCTGTAAGCTTTTATTTGGGTCATAAGAATTAAGCGTTTCTTTAAAAGTCACGAAACTTCCAGATTTCAATGTTACCAGCTAACATTTCCCATCCATGCGAAACGAAACGTGGAATAAAACAAAAGCTGCTATATTTGAAAAACATAATAGCATAATGTGAAAACTTCCATTTTAAGTCCTTTCTGACAAAAGTTCTATGTATGATGTCTATTATCATTAACTATTACTAGCGTTCAATATGTCATATATGGGCACCCATTTTATGTGAATCATTATATTTTTCTAAAAATAGATGGGGGATTATCAATCATACTATTTTTATTCATGGACCTCCATAATTATACATAACTGGACTGAAAAGAGTTTTGGATTTATAAGAATTTTAAGCAAATAAGGAAGTAATGTTTTGTAAGTGGACAATAGGCCAAAGCATGCCAACAAAAGGCAACAGAGAGAACTATATTTATTGCCACCGATGTAACATTCAGATAATATTTTCACCTTTTTTAGAGAACAATAAATTTTGCTACCAAAAATTATAAAGATTTTATGAATAATTTCAAAAAACAAGAAATTTTTGCTCTATCTAATTTGTTTATTTTTACTTGGCATTTGAAAATAAAAAATAGAAAACGAAAGCAAGATGTACAATGTTAAGACCTAATTAATAGAATGCAGAGCTAATACCATGGAACCCCATAAAGTTTGAATTTTTGACTATCTTTTTTCTTAATCCTTCTCATTGTTTCCGAAGGATTAATGATTGTAGGACAAATGCCGAAGGCATAAGTTTGAAGCGTGGAGTAAAAGGTAGAGATAGATAATAAGTGCTAATACTTGATCATTATTTTGATTCAATAGAAAATAGCAGATGATTGCCATAAACTTATCAGATGAAAAATAAGTTTATGCTATTAGATTTAATTCAAATATTTATTTATATTTTACCACTGGCTGACCACATAAAGGAAAAAAAAACAAATCTTTGTATCCAAACCCATCGGTTAATTGCCAGCACCAGTACAACAAAGGTACACGTGCCAATAGCATTACTCATGGAAAATAGACCTTTCTCCGTAAAAGATAATAGAGTCATATCAAGTAACACTTTCTACATGGCCATTCTAAAAAAGATTTTGATTGCTCCAAATAATATTAGAATAAATTCGGCACATGATCCATACAAACTAGAAAATAGTGCAACGCTACGCGATTGGATTATTTATTATGCTTATAATTGAATTTGTGATACATCTAATTTAATTTGAATAGGTTCGAACGCGCGCGTACGCGCATATATATATATATATATATATATATATATATATATATATATATATATATATATATATATATATATATATATATATATATACACACATACATATGGACACACAAGCAACACGCATGCATACAGTTATGTACAAAAGTGCTCATATCTGTTGCTTCATTTATCCATATGCAACCGTATGCAGTGCACGTTCATACATGTATGTATATAAAGTAGATAAAGTCATGTTTATATATGTATAGATAAATTTTTGGGTACATATATGTATAAAGGAACGATGGTCTCGGTGTGGCTTGCCCAGGTTCAGATGTCTATTTGTCACCCAGGCAGTAGCCTAGATGCCTTGGCGACCGCCATAAAAATTATGATGAGAAAATGTTAGGAATTGTAAAGTGCACCATATTAAAATTTATTTTCTTGCTTTTGTATAGTTACTGTTGACGCAGAAATTGGTCATCGTCGGAGTCTGCTGGAGTTGAGGCCGAGGAGGTCACCGCCGAAAATCTGCAAAATGAAGTTCCGTCCGGAGCCAGTGGGAGGTGGCTCCGACAGGACCCTCTGACGATTAAGTCAGTTCAGGCCAACAGAAATGGAGTGTTCGGAATGAGTTCCGGAGCTTGGAGAAGAAAAAAAGAGCTTAGAGATCAGAGAGATTTTTGTTAGCATATCTGAAGGATCCTTTATAGGCGGAGCTTAGTTGATGGTGATGGCCATACCGCCGCATGGAGTTTGGCATGAAAAGGAAGGCGTTGTCAGGTGGATGGTGACAGCCATACTGGCGAGTCATGGGCCGCATGGAGTTCGGTACGGAGAGGAAGGTGCCATCAGGCGGATGGTGACAGCCATACTGGCAGGTCGTGGGCTGCATGGGACTGGTTACGGAGAGAGTGGCGTCGCCAGTAGTGGTGGCCATACCGTCCAGTCTCGTTATTCGTTCAGAGGAGTTCGGACTTGTAGGAGAGTTCGGCGGGAGGAGTTCGGTCGTAGAGAAGTTCGGAGAAGCTCGGTCGGCTGAAGGGACGGCCGCTTGGGGAGTTCGGCCGAGGGGGTGACCGCTGAGGAGTTCGGGCACCGGGGGATTCCGTTAAAGCTTGGCCGCTCGGAGTCCAAGGAGCTCGGCCGCTAAGCAATTTGACCGTCTGAACGGGTTTGTAGAAGCTCGGATGCTAGGAGTTCGAGGAGCTCGGCCGCTAAGCAGTTCGGCTGGCTGGACGGGTTCGAAGGAGCCCGGACGCTAGGAGTTCGAAGAAGCTCGGCCGCTAAGCAGTTCGGCCGGCTGGAGGGGTTCGGTCCTGATGCTGGGAGTCCGAAGAAGCTCGGCGGTTGAGTTCGGCTAGAGCCGGGCTGCTGTGTCCAAGGAGTTCGGCCGCTAACTAGTTCGACCAGCTGAACGGATTGGAAGAAGCTCGGCCGCTGGGGTTTCGGCTGAAGCCCGTCTGCTGAAGCTCTTCTGCGGCTACTGGTTGCATTAGGCTGAGCATCGAGCTAGACTTCGGCGGGAGCGGGATTTATCCCCAATACTAGCCCCCCCCACTCCCGAGTTCGAAAATCAAAGGAAGGGAGTGCAGGAAAGGCGACTGCCGAAGTCTTCCTCTGAGCTCTGTGCTAGTTAGGTCGAAGCTCGGGGGAGATCTCACCTCCAGCTGAAGTTGATATCGAAGTTGAAGTTCGGAGAAGATCCCATCTCCAGTCGAGGTTGAGGGGGGCTTCGTCCACTGCGATCGAAGTCGGAGGTTGCACTCCTCGGGGGCGACATTGTCTCCTACAGCCGAGGTTGACATGATAGCTTTATCTAGCCGAGGTCGAAGCTAAAGCTCTCCAGCCGAGGTTGACACGGTTGCTTTCTCTAGCCGAGGTCGATGCTCATGTTAGGACGAGGTTCTCCTCCTGATCCTAATCGAGGTTGGCTCGGTCACTCAGAAGAGATCTTATCTCTAGCCGAGGTTGTCAATGGTCGCTCGGGAGAGATCTTATCTTTAGCTCGATCGCTCGGGAGAGATCTTATTTCTAGCCGAGATTGATGCTCGCGTTAGGACGAGGTCCTCCTTCTGTTCCTAATGGGCTGTGGGGGCACATAAGGGCCACGGGCCTCTCCCTCCATCTCGTCTAAGGTGAACGAGGCCTTCGACTTTGCTCGCGTTAGGACGAGGTCCTTCCTCCTATTCCTAACGGGCTATGGGGGCACATGCAGACCGTCGCCCGAGTCTCTCCCCCCATCTCGTCTAAGGTGAACGAGGCCTTCGACTTTGCTCGCGTTAGGACGAGGTCCTCCTCCTGTTCCTAACGGGCTGTGGGGGCGCATGCGGACCGTCGTCCGAGCCTCTCCCTCCATCTCGTCTAAGGTGAACGAGGCCTTCCGACTTTGCACGCATTAGGATGAGGTCTCCTCCTGTTCCTAACCGGACTTGTGGAGGTCACATGCGGACCGTCGTCCGAGCCTCTCCCCCATCTCGTCTAAGGTGAACGGGAGGCTTATCTTCGACTTTGCTCGCGTTAGGACGAGGTTCTCCTCCTGTTCCTAACGGGCTGTGGGGGCACATAAGGGCCACTGGCCTCTCCCCCCATCTCGTTCTTTGTGAACGAGGCCTTCAGGTTGACTCGATCGCTCGGAAGAGATCTTATCTCTAGCCGAGGTTGATGCTCGAGTTAGGATGAGGTTCTCCTCCTGTTCCTAACCGAGGTTGACTTATCAACGGTCGCTCGGGAGAGATCTTATCTCTAATCGAGGTTGATGCTCGAGTTAGGACGAGGTTCTCCTCCTGTTCCTAATCGAGGTTGGCTCGGCTGCTCGGGAGGGATCTTATCTCTAGCCAAGGTTGTTAATGGTTGCTCGAGAGAGATCTTATCTTTAGCCGAGGTTGACACTCGCGTTAGAATGAGGTTCTCCTCCTGTTCCTAACGCGGCAATCTGCTTCTTCCCTGTCATCACATAGTTTTTGCATTCAGAAATAATATTATCGAAAGGAAAGAATTTTATTGAAAGAAAGTTACTTCTGCGGGAGAACTTCATGCCCTTTGTCGGAGCTTCCTTGGAGTCAGGGAGCCCTTGCTTGCCCTAGGGCGGCCGAACTTCATCTCACCTTCTGTGAAATCTTTGTAGGGAGCTTCCTTGGTGACATAATCGGGCTGGAGTTCGGCCTCACTTGCGCCAAACTTCATTCCGAGGATGAGCTTTGAGGTGAAGTTCGGCATCACTTGCGCTGAACTTGGCTCCGCTTTCCCGCGAAAGCCTTTGCGGGAAGACTTCCTGCCCCTTCCTCGATGATGAGCTTTGAGGGGAGCTCGGCTTTCTTCGCACCGAACCTCATTCCGTTTTCCCGCGAGACCCTCCATGGGAGAACTTTCTGCTGCTTTTGTCTGGACTTCCTTTAGGATGAGCTTGAAGGGAGCTCGGCTTTGCTTGCCCGAACTTCACTCCACCTCCGGTGAATTCTTTGTAGGGGGTTTCGTTGATGACATACTCAAAGGGAAGTTCGGCCTTGCTTTCGCCGAACTTCGCTCCGGCTTTCGTCAAGAGGACTTCATGTTCTTTTGTCGGGGCTTCGTTGGTGGCGAGCTCGGAGAGTTCGGGCCCGCCTGCTTTCGGAGGGAGTTCGTGAGCACGATCGAACTTCGCTCTGCTCTCCATCGTCTACCGACCGTTCTCTCAAGGCTTCCTCGTCCTTCAACTTGAAGGCTTCTTCCGCACAGGCATATCTCTCGGCCCGAGCCAGCAGATCGGTGAAGTTTCTGGGATATTTTTTTTTCAGAAAGAAAGCAAGTCATTTTTTCGAAGGCCGCCCTTGAGTGCGGCCATCGCAACAGTCTGGTCTAAGTCCCAGACTTCCAATGCCGCGGCATTGAACTGGGTGACGTAAGCCCGAATGGATTCCTCCTGCTTCTGCTTGATGTTCATCAGGGAGTCCGAACCTCGGCATGGACGTCAGCTGTTGATAAAGTGAGCCATGAAGTGATTGCTCATCTGGTCAAAAGAGAAGATCGTACTCGACTTCAATGCTGAGTACCAGTTTCTAGCTACTCCCTTTAAGGTAGATGGGAAAGCTTGGCACAGTATGGCGTCCGAAGCACCGTGGAGTGGCATCATGGCACGGAAGGCCTCCAGATGATCAATCGGATCAGAGATTCCATCATAGCTTTCCAGTCGAGGGAGCTCGAAGTTCGGTGAAATGGGTTCTTGCATAATTCGAAGGAAGAATGAAGGTTCGGCATGGACGTCGGCATGATGAGCCGGGGTGACGTGGCCGAGCTCTTCAAAATGCCGGTCCATCTCTCGCAGTCTGCAATCGAGGCGTCATCTTGGTTGCAGGTCTTGGGGGGCTTCCGACTACGAATGGGGAAGCTCTCCCCCAGAAGAGAACCACGATCCGAACATGGATCCTTGGCTCTCTGTTTCTCCTTCTCCGGGGAGATAGGTACGTTGGCCCTGGTACTCTTCCTTTGGGCCGGCTCTCGATATTTCAATGGCGGGTTTCCTAGTGGAGTCGCCACCGAAGGCTGCTGCATAGCCTGCAATACCTCCGTGAGGCCACGGACCTATCGGATAAGCAGGTCGATTTGCTTCACATCCACCGTGGGTGCGGATGGAACTTGGGCCGCCGGGGCTGAAGACGGATCAAGATGGGATCGGATCGCGGAGGCCGTCGAGCATCGCGCCGAAGCTCTTCTGGATGGCATTTTCTCTTCGGGAGAGAAAGGGGAGATCTTTGGAGACGGAAGAGAAAAGTCGCCACCGAGCACTCCTTTAAGAATAAGGGGACCTCGGAGGTTTGGGGGGCCCTCCTTCTAGCGCCAATCTGTTAACGCAGAAATTGGTCATCGTCGGAGTCCGCTGGAGTTAAGACCGAGGAGGTCACCATCGGGGACCTGCAAAATGAAGTTCCGTCCGAAGTCGATGGGGGTGGCTCCGGCAGGACCCTCCGACGATCAAGTCGGTTCAGGTCAATAGGAATGGAGTGCTCGAAATGAGTTTCGGAGCTTGGAGAAGAAGATGAGAGCTTAGAGATCAGAGAGATTTTTGTTAGCGTATCTGGAGGGTCCTTTATAGGCGGAGCTTAGTTGATGGTGACGGCCATACCGCCGCATGGAGTTCGACATGGAGAGGAGGGCATTGTCAGGTGGATGGTGACAGCCATATTGGCGAGTCATGGGCCGCATGAAGTTCGGTACGGAGAGGAAGGTGACATCAGACGGATGGTGACAGCCATACTAGCAGGTCGTGGGTCGCATGGGGCTGGTTATGGAGAGAGTGGCATCGTCAGTAGTGGCGGCCATACTGTCCAGTTTCGTTGTTTGTCCAGAGGAGTTCGGACTTATAGGAGAGTTCGGCTGAAGGGAAGCTTAGGAGGAGTTCGGCTGTAGAGAAGTTCGGAGAAGCTCAGCCGACTGAAGGGACGGTCGCTTGGGGAGTTCGGCTGAGAGGGCGACTGCTGAGGAGTTCAGACGTCGGGGGATTCCGTTAAAGCTCGGCCACTCGGAGTCCAAGGAGCTCGGTCGTTAAACAGTTTGGCCGTCTGAACGGATTCATAGAAGCTCGGACGCTAGGAGTTCGAGGAGCTCGGCCGCTAAGCAGTTCGGCCGGTTGGACGGGTTCGAAGGAGCCCGGATGCTAGGAGTTCGAAGAAGCTCGGCCGCTAAGCAGTTCGACCGGCTGGAGGGGTTCGGTCCTGACGCTGGGAGTCCGAAGAAGCTCGGTAGCTGAGGAGTCCAAAGAAGCTCGGCGGTTGAGTTTGGCTAAAGCTGGGTTGCTGTGTCCAAGGAGCTCGGCCGCTAACTAGTTCGGCCGGCTGAACGGGTTGGAAGAAGCTCGGCCGCTGGGGGTTCGGCTGAAGCCCGTCTGCTGAAGCTCTTCTACGGCTACTTGTTGCATTAGGCTGAGCATCGAGCTAGACTTCGGTGGGAGTGGAATTTATCCCCAACAGTTACAATTCTCTTATTAAGACTATATAATTGAGATAAATATGAAGTTTCACATGGTCACCCAGATAAGAGTGGCAAAACTCAGCTCATCCATTCAGTGTACTGCTTCAAGCTGATGTTGTTATGTTCTATTTCAGGTTTTCAGTAAGCTTGATAATTAATCATGATTGCAGAATTCTAATTTTGATATTGCTTAAATTAAGTCATTAAATTATTACTTTTCAAGTAATTCGCACTTCGACATGCAAACTCATTTTTAGTTGTTCTTCGCATGACAATATCCATAACTCACAAGAGGAATATTGAGAAAAAGAGGTAAGGGATTTGGCATAAGATAATTTGGTTAATTCTATCTTTTAATATATAAAGTTTGTTTCATATTAATATATAATTTGTGGTGAGAATGAAAGTGGAATGATAAAGAACTTTGCATTTTTATGAACATCATGTAGATGGGCAAAGCTTATCATGCATGGTTATATTTCTATAGGTTACTAAGCTTTACTGATAGTAAATGTTGCTACCGAGACTCAGATGAGATAGTTGGCCAATGACTAATGACTGAGCCAGTGCACCTCTAATTTACCAAGAAGAATCTACAAAATAAAATCTTTTTATCGGTGGTTGTCGACAGGTGACCCTCCGATTAAGTTAGCTGGAGTTTATATGAATAGTTGAGAAAAAGTGGAAAGTGTAAACTTAGAATTGATAAAAAGTTTAACTTAATTCTCACTTACCTATTCTTTTATAAGGGCCGTTACCGTGTAACCCCACGAATGTAGAAGTTATTGAATCGATTATGGGCCATAATAGAGTAGTTACTCTAGATCCATGTTCAATCAGTTATGAGCGGTTAATGTCTACGTTTGATGACTATTTTAACCTCCAATCTTCTAGATCATTCATAATCATATTCTGTAGATATCTGGTTTAATAAGTTATTCGGTCTGAAATTAAATAGAGCATATGATAAATGATCACATATGCTTGAGTAATGATAGGTTCTCATCTGATGGTGTTAGTCGGTTTAGTATCGTTGAAATAGTCCATGATGTCACTAACGTGATCGGTCGTGCTCTGAATGTAAAATGCCGAGTATCTTCCACCAACAGTAAATATTAACTGTGCTCTTTCTTTAGGTCTAAAATTTGGGTTATGGCGAATGATAATTAATGGCAAGGCACATCCTTTTTTTAACCTTGTTTACATATTATGTTGGACGTGGTACATGAAGTGATAGGAAGAAAATTGTCATTTTTATGTGTAAAATTTATAAGAGATAGTGGACGGCGCTTGATTTAATATAGAATGCGCATCCCTTTTTTTCTTGTTTTTCGTAGGAGGCAGATGTGCGGGAAATCTCTTACCCCCACGGTTGTAGTTTCGGTTAAAATGATCTTATCTTTACTGAAAGGCTTCTAGCAGCAGTTGAGTATATCTTTTTGTGCAATCACACATCTCTGCGAGACGAAAGCCTAAGTATCCATGTGCTCTGTTCTTATTCTAATCCACTTCCGGCTGTGGCTTATTGCATAAAAGGTTAAACTTCAGAAACAAGCTTAAATAACTGAACGAACTCATTGGTTTTAATAGTTACAACCACTAAAACGCATCAAACTATAATTATTGAAACTCAATCATAATTAAGATTCGATTATATACAAACCCTAGCAGTTGACAAATTAAACAGATTTTTGTTATGGCCTCAGGTAAATTCTTGGTTTATTTGTGTGTGAAGGATTAAACTATGTCACTAACCCATTTTTTTTTTTAATTGTAATATTGCTCTAGCTCCAACCCTCCATGCACTTGATCTGTTTAAGGATTGTGCTTGTGATGTGTGCACAGCACTAGTAGCATAATATGGCTCTTGCTGTTCTTTCTAGGCGGACCTAGATGTCCTTGATGTATGATCAAGGGGCCTTCAGTTCAATTCATCACATTAACTCAAAATGTGTGGAAACTCTAGTAGTGTTCCCGTTTCATCCATATCCGTGTCTGTTTCTCGAGTCCAAATGGCATTTGTTTTCTAAATTTCAATTATAATCCTTCTGGGTAAAGTTGCAATTTAGCATTTTATTGGAATATGGGACACCTATTGATGGGCTGACTCATATAATGATCCGATCCAAATTAAATGTTTGAGTTTCGAAAAAGTTTGAATTCAAAAGAATTATTTGAATTTAAAAGATTGTTTGATATTAGATAATAATTATCTAATTATCTTTATGGTTGAGTTGCTCTTTTAAGAAGGTAGGAAGTTATTCGTGATTTTAATTCATGAGAGTTTTCCACGATCTCCACTCCTCCTTTCTTCTTTCTCTTCTTTCTAAGAGAAGAAAAATACATAGTTCTAGAGTGATTTGATTGGATTTGGATGTACTTGATGCGGAAAACACACAAGATTTAATTTGTGATCTTGTGTAATATTATTCGAATTTTTGGTTCGTGGTGGAAAAGAAAGAAGTTGATCAATCGGGAGCGAGAACGATATTGAACGTTAGATTCCGCTACAACCTTAAGTTTGCGTCGAGGTAACATCTTCTTCACAATATCAAACATTGATATCAGAGCCTAATATGCTTTCGTATTAGTTTAATCCTGCTTCTGAGACCTCTAGTTTTTGCATGAGACTCCAAAATATTTCAGAACTCTATAAATATAGTTCCGTCCACCTAAAATGCCGTGTATACCCGAGATATGCCATTTTTCGACTTCGATCCATCGTGGACTGCGAGAGGATCGATCCATGGCTAGGCGTGGATCGCGTGGTTGCCGCTCGGAACGCGCATAGGCACGCGCAACGCCTGGGTGCGCACCCAGGCCACGCCTGAGCGCATGCATGCCAGCGACCCAGGCTAGATGCATGGGCCCAGACTAGATTAAAAAAATAATAGTAATAAAAGGGTATATATATATTTTTTACCATCAGAGATCATGAAAATATTTTTTTATTTTATTATTTGTGATTTCTTTTGTTCTATCTCATGCTTATTTTGCATGTAATCTTAGGATAAACATGAATATGTATTGTGACATATTTTCATGTTAGGTCTAATATGAGATGCATGCAATTTTGTATGTTAATTTATATGATAGCATGATGTTGCATATTATATTTTTTATATATCATGCATGTTTATCCAAGTGGGAGTCCTTGAACTGGTAGACGAAGGGCTCGTTTAAGGATCATATGGATTTCTTTTTTTGTCTAAATGGGAGTTCTTAAATTGGTAGATGAAAGGCTCATTTAAAAACTATAATGTAATAGATATTTTGCGCATAATTGAATTAGAGGAATGATGTAGTTAAGTTTCATATAATGAGGGTAGACAAACGTCAACTTTCGAGCATGAACTTAATTGTATATCATTGTTAATCTATTGTGTATATGTTGATCTGTGCTATTCCTATGTGTTGAGATATAGCTTCAAAGAATATCATTGCAGAGCGCAATAAGGATGATAAGCTGGATGGTGATAATTATGATATTTAGCACTATAAGGTTCAACTCATCTTTAAGGAGTAGGATGTTTTGAAAACACTGAACCATGTGATGTGTTGGTGCAGAAATTGGTTGACGTCGGATCGAACTGGAGCTAGAGAGATGAGGTCGCCGTCGGTGACCTGTAAAACAAAGTTCCGTTTGGAGTCGGTGGTGGTGGCTCCGATGGAATCCTTCGACGATCAAGTTAGCTCTTCTGACCAACAAAAATGGAGTGCTCAGGTGAGAGTTCGGCAGAGTTTCGAAAAGAAGAAGAGAGCTTAGAGTCTCGAGAAAATATATCTGGAGGGTTCTTTTTTATAGGCGGAGCTTGTAGCGGATTGATAGTGACAGCTGCAGCTACCTGATAGTGGGCCACTCGAGGTCTGGTGGAGTTAGTTATGGAGGAAGGCACCGTCTGCAGCACCGCCTACAACAGATTGATGGTGACAGCCATCACCGCTTGGTAGCAGATCATTATCGTCTGCAGCGGACTGATAGTGATGGCCTCAGTCGTCCGATACTGAGCCACTCGGGGCCGCATGGAGGGTTGAAAAGCTTTGACGTATACCCATTCTGGAGGAGTTCGGACTCTCAAAGAAAATACGGCTAGAGAGGATCATCCGAGAGGAATGCTAGTTGAAGGAGCCTGGAAGGAGTTTGGCTTCCGTAGGCATCCGACTGAAGGAGAAGCTCGGCTTCTACAGGCATCCGACTAGAGGAGAAGCTCGGAAGGAATTCGGCTCCCGTAGGCATTCGACTGAAGGAGTGCGGAAGAAGTTCGGCTCTCATGGGCATTCGGTTGGAGGAGTGCGGAAAAAATTTGGCTCTCGTGAGAGTCCGACTGAAGGAGTATGGAGGAAGTTCGGCTTTCGTAGGAGTCCGACTGGAGCTCGATCGCTGAGGAGTTCGGCTGGGGCTCGACCGCTGAGAAGTTCGGTCGGTTGAAGAAGTTCGGCTGGGGCTTGTTCGTCGAAGCTCTTCCATGACTATCGATTGCATTAGGCTGAGCATTAGACTGAACTTTGATAGAAGCGAGATTTATCTCCAACAATAGTTCCTCCCACTCCTGAGTTCGAAACTCGAAGAAATGGAGTACAGGAAAGGCGACTGTCGAAGTCCTCTTCAGAGCTCTGCGTCAGTTCAGATTGAAGCTCGAGGGAGATCTCATCTTCAGCTAAAGTTGAAGTTGAAGTTGAAGCTCGGGGGAGAACTCATCTTCAGTCGAGGTTGAAGTTAAAGTTGAGGCTCGAAAGGATCTTGTCTCTAGCCGAGGTTGAAGAAGATCTCGTCTCCTACGGTCAAGATCGAAGGTTGAGCTCCTTGGGGGAGATATTATCTCCAGTAGTCGAGGTTAAAGGTTGAACTCCTTGGAAGAGATCTTATCTTTTGCAGTCGAAATTGGCTCGGTGACTCGGAAGAGATCTTATCCCTGACCGAGATTGAAGCTTGGGGGAGATATTATCTCCTACAGTCGAGGTTGAAGCTCGGAGGAGATCTTATCTCCTGCAGCTGAGGTTGAAACTTGGGGACATCTTATCTTATCTCCTGCAGTTGAGGTTGGCTTGGGGGAGATCTTATCTTCTGCAGTCGAGGTTGAAGCTCGGGGGAGATCTTATCTCCTATAGCCGAGGTTGGCCCGATCACTTGGAAGAGATCTTATCTCTAGTCGATGTTGACTCAATCGCTCGGAAGAGATCTTATCTCTATTCGAGATTGAAGCTCGAAGGAGATCTTATCTCCTACAGTCGAGGTTGAAGCTTGGGGAAAATCTTATCTCCTGCAGTTGAGGTTGGCCTGGTCGCTTGGGAGAGATCTTATCTCTAACCGAGGTTGAAGCTCGGGAGAGATCTTATCTTCTGCATTTAAGGTTGGCTCGGGGAAGATCTTATCTCCTGCAGTCGAGATTAAAGCTTGGAAGAGATCTTATCTCCTACAATCGAGGTTGGCTCGGAAGAGATCTTATCGCTTGCAGTCGAGGTTGGCTCGATTGCTTGGGAGAGATTTTATCTCTAGTCGAGGTTGACTCGATCGCTCGGGAGAGATCTTATCTCTAGCCGAGGTTAAAGCTCGGGGGAGATCTTATCTCCTACAGCTAAGGTTGAAGCTCGGGGGAGATCTTATCTCCTACAGCTAAGGTTGAAGCTCGGGGGAGATCTTATCTCCTGCAATCGAGGTTGGCTCGGGGGAGATCTTATCTCCCACAGTCGAGGTTGGCCTGGTCGCTTGGAAGAGATCTTATCTCTAATCGAGGTTGACTCGGTCGCTCGATAGAGATCTTATCTCTAGCCGAGGTTGAAGCTTGGGAAAGATCTTATCTCCTATAGTCGAGGTTGAATCTCAGGGGAGATCTTATCTCCTATAGTCGAGATTGGCTCGGGGGAGATCGTATCTCCTACAGTCGAGGTTGAAGCTCGGAGGAGATCTTATCTCCTGCAGTCGAGGTTGGTCCAGTCGCTTGGGGGAGATCTTATCTCCTATAGCCAAGGTTGAAGGAGTTCGACTTGCTCATGTTAGGATGAGGTTCTCCTCCTGTTCCTAATATGATCACTATTGACTACTTCTTCCCTGTCATCACATAGCTTTTGCACCAAAAAAATAATATTATTGAAATGGAAGAATTTTATTGAAGGAAAGTTACTAGTAGTACATCCTCAGATTTTCTATGTTTCAGGATCATGGGACCGTTGTTCCTCCAAGTTCCTTCAGACGGTAAGTCCCGGGTCGGACGACCTCTTCTATCTCATGCTGGTCTTTTCAATTTGGAGCAAGCTTCTGTTAGCTTTGAAGCTGGGAGATGATGGCTCACCGAAGTACCAAGCTCCTTTTAGACGTGGCATCGATGATATGGGAGGCGGCTGACCTTTTTATTGTTCCTCCGTCATTGGTGGTTTTGGCTATGGCAGTACCCTTGGTCGATCTTCTCTTGCTTCAGACTAGCGTCTGAGGAACCAACCTAGCCGACCTCTTCTGATGAGCTCCTCGATTTCATCTTGGAGCTGAATGCATTCTTCAGTGTCATGACCATGGTCACGATGGTAGAGGCAGTACTTGCTTCGATCGCACTTATTTGGGGGAGATCATAATTCTTGTGATCTTGGTAGCTGGTTCTTAATTTCCATCAGAACTTGAGCTTTATGAGCATTGAGGGGGGCGTAGTTATGGAACCTTTCGGAGGGAGGACTTCTTCGTGCTCTTCTATCAGGGCTTCCTTGATGATGAGCTCGAGGAGGAGTTCGGGCTCACTTGCGCTCGGAGAAAGTCCATGAGCGTGGTCGAACTTTACTCAGTCCTCCATTGGCGATGGATCTATTACACTCGTTCGCCCGTCGCTCTCCTACAGTTTCTTTATCCTTCAACTTGAAGGCTTCTTCAGTGCGAGAATATCTCTCAGCCTGGACTAGCAGATCGGCAAAGTCCTTAGGGTACTTTTTCTTCAGAGAAAATAGCAAATCATTCTTCTGAAGGCCATCCTTGAGTGTGGCCATCGCAACAAATTGATCTAGGTCTTGGACCTCCAATGCCGTAGCATTAAATTGGGTGACATAAGTTCGGATGGATTCTTCCTCCTTCTGCTTGACATTCATCAGAAAATTCGAATCTCGGCATGGACGTCGGCTGCTTACGAAGTGAGCCACGAACTGATGGCTCATCTGATCAAAAGAGAAGATCGTATCTGATTTTAACACCGAGTATCAATTTTTCGCTGCTTCCTTTAAGGTAGATGGGAAGGCTCTATACAATATGATGTCTGGTGCACCATAGAGTAGCATCATGGTCCGAAAGGCCTCTAGATGATCAACTAGATCAGAGGTTCTATTGTAGCTTTCAAATTGAAGAAGCTCGAAGTTTGGCAGGATGGGCTCTTGCATAATTAGAGAGGAGAAAGAAGGATCGGTGCGAATGTCATCAAGGTGAGCTGGGGTGATGTGGCTGAGCTCCTCAATCCACCAACCCATCTTCTATAGTTTGTGATTGAGGACGTCATCTCAGTCGTAGATCTTGGAGGGCTTTCGACTATAGATTGAGAAGGTCTCCTCCAGAGAAGATTAATGATCCAAACTTGGATCCTCTACTCTCTATTTTTTTTTCAGCGTCGACAGATATGCCAGCCCAAATGCTCTTTCTTGGAATCGATTTTCGACATTCTGATGGCTGATTTCTTGATGGAGTCACCATCAGGGGCTGCCGCATGGCCTACACCATCTCGGTGAGGCCCTAAATCCACTACATCAGCAGATCAAACTACTTCGGATCTATCATGATCATCGGTGGAGGTGGAGGTTGAAGTACCGATGATGGAGTAGGGATGGATGGATCTGGCTCAGATC
Source organism: Cocos nucifera (assembly GCA_006176705.1). Taxonomy (NCBI): domain Eukaryota; kingdom Viridiplantae; phylum Streptophyta; class Magnoliopsida; order Arecales; family Arecaceae; genus Cocos; species Cocos nucifera. The sequence continues at coordinate 1,912,021 of QRFJ01000001.1, read as the reverse complement.
TGACGGCAGATGCGATAGATCTTTGGGTATTCATCTTCTTTTGGAGCATTTCTTGGGATTAAATAAGAGAGCGGAGATAAATCTTGGAAGAGAAGGTCGATAGGATCGGCTGAGCACTCCTTTAAGAATAAGGATATCTCAAAGATAGAGGCCCTCCCTCCAGCGCCAATTCTGTTAGTGCAGAAATTGGTTGACGTCGGATCGAGTTGGAGCTGAGGAGATGAGATCGTTGTAGGTGACCTACAAAATAAAGTTCCATCCGGAGTCGGTGGTGGTGGCTCCGATGGAACCACTATTGTTGGAGATAAATTTTGCTTCTACCGAAGTTCAGTCTGATGCTTAGCCTAATGTAATCGGTAGTCATGAAAGAGCTTCAATGGATGAGTCTTAGTCAAACTCCTTCAACCAGTTGAACTCCTCAATGGTCAAGCCCTGGTCGAACTCCTTAGTGGTCAAGCTCCAGTCGGACACCTATGGAAGTCAAACTTCCTCCGTACTTCTTCAGTCAGACTTCTACGAGAATCGAATTTTCTCCGCACTCCTCCAATAGGACGCCCACGAGAGCCAAACTTTCTCTGCACTCCTTCAGTCGGATGGCTATGAGAGTTGAACTCCTTTCAAGCTTCTCCTCTAGTCGGACGTCTGTAGAAGCTGAGCTTCTCCTCTATTCGGATGCCTGTAGAAGCCGAGCTTCTTCTGAGCTTCTCCTCCAGTCAGATGCCTACGGGAGCCGAACTTCTTTCGGGCTCCTTCAGCTAGCGTTCCTTCCGGATGATCCTCTCTAGTTGTATTTTCTTTGAAAGTCTGAACTCCTCCAGAATGGATATATATCAAAGCTTTTCAACCTTTCATGCGGCCCCGAGTGGCTCAGTATCGGATGGCTGCAGCCGTTACTATCAATCCGCTGCAGGCGATAGCGATCCGCTACTGGGCGACGATGGCTGTCACCATCAATCTATTGCAGATGGCACTACAGACGATGCCTCCCTCCATGACTGACTCCGTCAGACCTCGAGCGGTCTACTATCAGGCAGCTATCGCTGTCACTATCGATCCGCTACAAGCTCTGTCTATAAAATGAAACCTTCCGAATATATTTTCTCGAGGCTCTAAACTCTCTTCTCCTTTTTGAAACTTTGCCGAGCTTTCATCTAAGTACTCTATTTTTGTTGGCCAGAAGAGCTGACTTGATCGTCGGAGGGTCCCATTGGAGCCACCACCATCGACTCCGGATGGAACTTTATTTTGTAGGTCACCGACGGTGACCTCGTCTCCCTCAGCTCCAGCTCAATCCGACGTTAACCAATTTTTGCACCAACATGATGGTTGAGCCAAAACATGGGAACACGCAATAGCACAAGAGAGATTATGAGGCTTTTCTAGCTTAGAAAAAGAAAAACAACATTGCTCACATCACGTTGCTGAGTAGTATGGCTGATGATCTCATATGTGAATATAAGACTTATAAGATGGCTTAGGCCATGTGGATTGCACTGAAGGATAAGTTTGTGGATACTTTTAGTACCAAACTTAGAAAGTTAACCATCAAGTCTGATACATACAGGTTACATCCTAATGTTTCAATGAAGTAGCATTTGAGAGAGATATCAAACATGATTCAAGAGTTGAAGTCAGTTGGCCATAATCTCTCAGACGAATAATAGGTGCAAGCTATTATTAGATCCCTACCTATTAGCTGGGAGTATATGAAGGTTAATATGACTCACAATAAGTCTATTAAGATCTTTGCTGATACAGAGCATCATCTTGTTCTTGAGGATAAGCGTCGGGAGGCTGCTAAGACATCCGATCAGGCTTTTACGACTGAGACTGCTGGGAGTTCGAATACCAAGCAGAAGGGCAAAGGTAAAAAGCCCTGAAAGAAGAATAACTGACAAAAGAAGAGATCTAGAAAGCCTTTTGAGAAGGCTAAATCTGATTTTAAGAAGAGAGGAAAGCATGGTGGAAAGAAAGATATGACCAAAGTGGAGTGTTATCGCTACCACAAGATGGGTCATTTTGCTAGGAGTTGCCTAGAGCAGAACAAGGTAACACCATGCGATGAGCATCCTTATTTTCTTTATATTTCTAGCACTGCATTGATAGTTGATGCTAATTCTTTATGGACTATGGATTCAGGAGCAACAAACCATATAGCGAGAGATAGAGGAGTATTTATTGAGTACCGCTAGTTGCCTTTCAAGAGCAGATGGCTTTATGTAGAAAATAATACTAGAATTAAAGTGAAAGGGATCGGAACATGCAAGCTAGAGTTGCGTGGTGGATGAACCCTACTCCTACATGATGTTTTATATGTTCCAAAAATCCGATGGAACTTGGTTTTAGTGGTTTCTCTTCTTAGATTGGATTTCAGTGTCAATTTTCATAATAATTCAGTTGATATTATTTTAGAAACTAAATTTTTTGATTCTAATTTTTTTTTGAATAATTTTATTATGTTTGGACACAAATTTTAATAATGATTATATTTTAGATGATCATTATTTTGCTTTATCTTCTATCTCGAATAATGTTTGTGATGTGAATGTTTGGTATGCTAGGCTTAGACATGTAGGTCCAAAAAGAATGAACAGATTGGCAAAAGCAGGACTATTAGGATCTTTGACAAAAATTGAGATGTCTACTTGCCAACATTGCCTAGTAGGTAAAGCAACTAGAAAGCCATTTGGAAAAGGAACCAGAGCTGATTTTTCATTGCAATTAGTTCATTCTGATATATGTGGTCCGATGAGTGTGAAGGCAAGGCATGGAGCCTTATATTTCATCACTTTTATTGATGATTATATCCGTTATGGTCATTTTTATTTGATCTTCCATAAGTCAGAAGCTTTAGAGTGCTTCAGATAATTTATGAGTCTAGTTAAGAATCAATTGCATCAAAGAATTAAGGCTTTGAGAATTGACCATGAACGTGAGTATTTATCAGATCAATTCAAGGATCTATGTGATGAAAATAGAATTATAAGACAGTTGACAATTTCTAGCACTCCACAATAGAATAGAGTTGCAGAGCGAAGGAATAGAACTTTGCTTCAGATGGTTGGTTAATGATGGTGCAGGCTAACTTGCCCATTTTTCATTGGGAAGATGCTTTAATAACTATAGCCTATGTACTTAACCGGGTGCCCTCTAAGTCTGTTACTTCCACACCCTATGAATTATGGATGGATAGAAAGTCGGATTTGAGTATACTACGGTCCTGGGGGTCGGCAGGTTATGTGCATGATCTTTCTCATCGATATGGGAAGTTGGGCTCCAGGGGCAAGAAATGCATATTTATCAGATATTCTGAACACTCAAAGGGCTATGTTTTCATTGGTAAAAATGAAGATGGAAGCATAACATAATTTGAGTCACGAGATGCCATATTTTTAAAATATAAATTTTCTAGTAGGGGTGATATTAATAAAATTATGTCATTTTATGACATTACGGATCAACAGGTAAATGATGAGAACCAAGAAAGTGAGGAACAAATAGTTATACCTCCACCTGCTAATTCGAGTGGAAGGATATATGAGAATCTTCAAGAGACACAATTGCGTAGGGGCAGCCAAGGGAATGTTTTCCGATGTCATTTCAAGGTCGAAGGGGAAGCATTTATAGTTACTCTAGGAGATGTTGAGAAGTTGAGTTCAATTGAAGAGGCTCTCTCATATCCTACTAAGGATAAATGGATGAAGGCAATGAAAGAGAAAATGGAGTCTATGAGGACTAATCATGTCTGGATCTTGGTTGATCTTCCGTCAGACCGAAAGGCGATTGGAAATAAATGGATTCTCAAAATTAAGAGAAAGGCAGATGGTTCCACTGAAAGATATAAGGCTCGCTTAGTAGCTAAGGGATATACACAACAGGAAGGAATTGATTACAAGAATACTTTTTCACCTGTTGTAAGATTCACTTCCATTAGACTTATTCTTGCTATAGTTGCTAAGTTAGATTTGAAGTTACATCAGATGGATGTAAAGATCGTATTTCTCAATAGAAAACTAGATGAAGAAATCTATATGGAACAGCTATTAGGTTTCATTAAGAAAAGTCAGGAGTGTAAAGTTTATAGACTTCGAAGGTCCATTTATGGACTTAAACAATCATCTAGATAGTGGTATTTGAGGTTTCATCGAGCAATTTTATCTTATGACTTTTAGATGATCGATGAGGATCACTGTTTATATATGAAGCAGTCTAAGATAGATTTTATCATATTATTTTTTTTATGTAGATGATATACTATTAGCCAGAAATAGTCTATCTTTTGTGAATGCCATTAAGAGTTGGCCGTCCTTGAATTTCGAGATGAAGGACATGGGTGAGACAGAATTTATTCTTAGAGTTAAAATCTAAAGAGATCACTCCAAGAATCTAATCGCTTTGTCACAAGAATCATATATTAAGAAGATTCTTAAGCGGTTTAGGATAAAAGACTGTAAGCCTATAGATACCTCTATTGCTAAAGATGAAGCTTTGAACTTTGCATTGTGTCCTAAGACTCAATCTAAAAGAGATTCCATGAGGAAAGTTCCTTATTCCAGCACTGTTGGGAGCTTGATGTATGTAATGATGTGCACATGATCCGATATTTATTATGTAGTGGGCCTTGTAAGCCTTTACTAATCCAATCCAAGGCAGAAACATTAGCAAGCAGTCAAAAGGATCTTAAGATACTTGAAGGGCATTGCTACTTATAGATTGTGTTACCATGAGAGTGGCTTGCTGTTAATAGGTTACTCAGATGCTGATTGGGATGGAGATCCGGATGAAAGCAAATTCATTTTCGATTATGTATTCTTGCTGAATAATGGTACAATTTTTTGGAGCAACAAGAAACAAACATGCATGGCATTGGTTGAGCAGAATTTATTGCATGTTCTATTGCAGTGCACGAGACATTATGCTTGAGACAATTTATAGGCCATTTGGGGATCATTGGTGGAAAGATAGAGCCAGTAAAACTCTATTGTGATAGCCAAGCAGTCATAGCCTATACCAAAGATCCTAAGTATCATAGCAGGATGAAACACATAGGCATGAAGTATAACTTCATGAGAGATGTGATAGCATAGAAGGAAATAACTCTATAGTATATCACCACACATGAGATGGTGGTAGATCCTATGATGAAGCTAATCCCTAGAGATATATTTGTTGAGCATGTGAAATCTCTAGGATTGCGTAGATTATAGAGTTTTATATTTCTTTATGTTTGAACATGATGTATATAAATAATTTTCTTTGAATGAATAAATAAGATATTTTTTTTCATTCAATGATTTAATTATTTTTTTTATATAGTAAACATGTACACAATATCATAGTATATTGTATAGGTTGGTAATTAAGGTTGGCTCTCTCACACAAGCAACCGTCTTGAGCGGTTATGAGGAGCGAGCCAAGATGAGATATTTTGTGTTTCTTAGCATTGAAAATGACAGCAAGAGGTGTCTTATGGTATGTAAGAACACAATACAGTTTATAATGTCGTCCTGATAAGAGACCAGGATGAGATCCAAGAGAGATATAATATATGGATCGAATTATAGATGACTACTATCCATAATATCTGTAGTTAGATGTGAGATCTCCTTTAGGTGCTATAAGGGCAAGCCGAATGCTAGAACTTGGGTCAAGTGTCGAGGGTGCTTGGACTAAGATCTATATGGTGTAAAGCAAAAAAAATTGACATACGCTTTTATAGAGTAAGAGATACACTGTAGCACGTGTTTCATGCCGCATATGCTTAAAAGATCGTGATTGAGAAGCAAATGAATGAATCTCTGCTTTATTGCTGTGTGAATCGTAGAAAGGTATTGAATTCTTTCGTCGATACTCTTATTACTTTGACAATATCATGAAGTGAAGAGTTAGTGTATGCTACTTTGGCATGTATCCAAAGGTTATGATAATGCGACCTCAAGGAGTAATGTTAGGAAAGCAACTAATTCTAATCTAAATGATATGTGAATAAAAGAAAGATCAGGCCTGATATACATACACTATGCTTACGTCTGAGATATGTTCGTTATGAAGCTATTTCTAGAAACATCATAAGCGTGGACACAAGACATATTGGAGATTATAGTGGTATAGCTCTGGATGGAAAAGACTCATGAGGGATTAGAGATACCACGTATGAGTGTATATAGATAGATCTAGGATATCTAAGGCACTTTTATGACAGTTTTGAGAAATAAAAGGGTTGTAGTCTCTTATGCTGGTTTTAAGTTAGATTTTTAGTATAAGAGCTCCCAAACTTTGTACCAGGATGGTCACGACAACATACTTAGTATGAAAATCTAAAAGTAAGCTCTATATAGATCGTCCCATCATGTGCAAGTGGGAGATGTTGGAATATGGGGCGCTCATTGATGGGCTGACTCATATTATGGCCCAATCCAAATTGAATGTTTGAGTTTTGAAAAAGTTTAAATTCAAAAGGATCATTTGAATTTAAAGGATAGTTTGATATTAGATAATGATTATCTAATTATCTTTACGGTTGAGTTGCTCGATACCTTTTAAGGAGCTGGAAAGTTATTCGTGCCACGAGAGTTTTCCATGATCTTCACCCCTCCTTTCTCCTTTTTCTTCTTCTTGAGAGAAGAAAAATATATAGTGATTTAATTGGATTTGAGGGTGCTTGCTGTGAAAAATATATAAAATTCGACTTGTGATCTTGTGTAATACCTTTCAGATTTCTAGTTCGTGGTGGAAAAGAAAGAAGCTGATCAATCAGGAGCGAGAACGATCTTGAAAGTTAGATTCCGCTACAATCTTAAGTTTGTGTTGAGGTGACATCGTCTTCACAATATCTAATATATTTAAACAAATATGAGTTATGTAAAGGTTCCTCGTTTAATGTGCTGCATTGATGTCAAGTCTCAAGAAGTAGCTTGCAGATTGTCATTTTATTTCTTCCTAAGCAATATACCAAACAGATTCCCTTGTTACTTCTCTCAATACTTAAGTTGTTTGGTAAACTTACATCGTGTAATTTATACCTCCATTGCTACGACGGCAGGTTAAACAAGAAACCGACTAACCTGACCTTCAGAGGAAAAGACATACGCGATTGGACCTCCAAAATTTCAAGGCAATTTGTAGTGAATAAATAGGATACATAATGCCGATATTTCTGTTTGAAAATGATGATAAAATATTTTAAATTTAAAATTAAATATCTGACTAATAAAAAAATAATTTAATCATTCTTTATATAGATAATTTTTTTTAAAAAAAATTTATGAATAAATACTATCTAAGAGAAATTACAATATAATACCTAAAATCTTATCCAGAATGGCTAATAAAAAAATATTTAGCTTTTTTATTGACCCATATGAATACCGCAGATCATCTTAATAAATAGTTAATATGGGACTAAAAATTTATCGTGATGCAAGTCCCCGCATATTTTCCTTAATCCTAATTCAAATACAATCACAAATATTGTAAATCTGACCTTAAATACTAAAATTAACAAACGATTAATCTAAATAGACCCACACTACAATATCCTTTAATCCGTAGAAAGCATGAGCCATGTCTTCTATAATACCTCCTATCACACCCCAAATCCATCACTCAAATCTTATCCTAAGGTATACATTGCATGATCAGTGGTGGATTCAGGACAGACATGATTTAGGATCTTGATGAAACAATTAATGTTTCATTAGGGGATGGAAGTCCAAATCTCATTCACTGGAAATCCCAACATTTCATGTCTGCAGATACACAACAGGATATTCCCAAAATCCAAAGAGTTTGTCACCCACCAAGCTATCATAACATGACCCCATGAAGCAGGGATTAGAAAGAAAGAGAGCATCTTATGCACGTAAACCGGGTGAAAGCTGCAAACCAAGTAAAAGCCGCCTACCACCAATATATATATATATATATATATATATAATAAAAAAAATAAAATAATAATAATAATTTAATGGAGTTGCGTTCTCGATTTGTGGGCGGTCAAACCTCCCAATGCGAACTAAAGATTGTTGCGTATCCGATAAGCAAGCAGTGAACAATGTGCCATGGTTGATCAAACACATAGGCCATGATACTTCGTTTTTTTGGACAATAAGCACTCAAATAAGAATGACGACAACCCAGGCATGTACAGCGAATAAGTACTCGCCCACAAACATACATCACCACACAAAAAAAACTTGGAGGCTATGGAGGCCATGATCCCCGCAGTTCCTACAGGCCATGCAACAATTGTGGAAGCCTGCATTTCATGCTCCTATACAGCAATGGAAGTAGCTCATAAACTTCTTCCTCCCCTGCACAAAAGAACACCAAATAAGAAACGTAAGCACATGACTAATAGTTAAAGCCTACGAGAAACATTCCGCACCACAAGTCTACAAGATCGTATATTTGCGTATATTTATTATCCATAAAAATGAAGCCAAAGTATAGCCGTCTATTTAGAACAATTTTTAAAGGTCAATGTCCTAGATTCTTACCTTAGAAATTTATCATTTAGATGCAAGCGAGTCTACATATCAAGATGGTCATAATGATTACTTATAGTCCTGCATCACCCGATTAATTTTAGGGCCTTAATTTTATATTGAGATACCGTCGTTTGGCTTCAACCGAATCTTTCTATATTAATTACCAACAGACGTCGTCATCAACGCTAAAATGACAGCTTGCAGTGGCAGGTTTATTATATTTATGGCAAGCACCCTCCTAAATTGGCTGGATCCGGCTAAGATCCCAGCTGTTTCCACTCACATTCATCTCCGCCTGGGGGCTGCGCTCTTCTTATGCTGACGTGGCTAAAAGAATGCGGTCTATCACCACGGTGTGCCGCTCTATCTGACACGTCGACCCAACCCGTAAGACCCTGGACGTTTCCCGTTTCCCTACCCTTGTCACACCACGGTGCCGCTTTCACGCGGGAAGGCACTGGCTCACGTCACGACTGCGGGCCCATCAACGGCCAGAAATGGACATTACGGTAGTCCCCAATTGATTTTGATAGCCACTATTTGATTTGATTTTTTTTTTTTTTTTTAATAGCAACATTAACAAGGGAAGGAGGAAAGAAAGAATGGGATGGTGTGCATACGGAGGGGGAGTTGTCGTGGTGATCGAGGTGGTGCGGACGGTGGAGATCGGCGGAGGGAGTACGGGGACGGTGGTCCTGCGACTGGGATTGGTGGTGGTGTTGGGAGGGATTGAGGTCTTCCTCGTTGCCGAGGCTGGCGCGGGAGATGTCCCTCTTGTTTTGCTTGCGCATCTCGCGGATCTTGGAGAAGTCCAAGGAGTAATCCGGCAACCCGTTCTTCAGATCCCAGTCCCCGAACGCCGGCACTGACATCCACCCGTTGTTCTGCTGCACCAGTACCCCCACCAAAAAAAAAAAAAAGAAAAGAAAAGAAAAAGAAAAAGAAAAATCGAACAACTAGAGCTATTTATTTCCTTCATGAAAAAATATTGTTAGATTAAATAAACATAAGGAGGAGATATCAATTATATTGATACAGGAAGTTATAAAATGTCTCGAAAATAAACAGAGCAAAGAAAGAACAGCAAAAACGCATCCATCAAGAAAGAAGATTATATGTATTAATTTTTCATGGAATATTACTAAATTAAAGAATTAAAATATGTAGTACAGTAAAAAGTCAAAAGAACGATATAGAGCGAGTGTGTTAGCATGCCCAGTGAAACCAGAAAATTGAAAGTTTGAGAAAACTTATTGCAAAGAAAGATGAATAAATCGGCCAGCAGAAATCCGAAACGTATAAAAGAAATAATCCTCAAGCTAAAAGATAGGAAGAAAGATGTACCCAAAAAAAAAAAAAAAAAATTGAAGGAAGGTGAAACTCATCAAAGATCTACCAAGTTCTGATTAATCCTTAGTCTATAAACAACTGAAAAAACCTTCGTAGCTTCATCTCATCAATATATTTCAAACTCACAACGAATTGCAGTTCAAAGCAAAAATAAGAAATAAATTTACAGAGAAAGACGAACTTGGCTCTCACCTCCTTCTTGTCCTCCATCTTTCCCTTCAAAAAATTCTTGGCAGTTTATGTTCTCCCTTTCTTATTCGAAGAGAAAAGAAATTAAAACAGATGATCTTCTGAAGAGCGAGCAAGGACCCAAATGATCCAATTCCAATCTTTATAGGGGACACTAACTACCAGAAGCCACCTTCTTTGTTATATATTACGGTATTGCCAATGCCACCCCCAATTCTTTCTGGGAACCAGCTATGAAAAGGAGAGCTACTGGGATGATTAGGTGGGCGCATCAGATAAGCCTCATAACTCGTGACCATGCGAGTGGACAGCTGTACGTGCGAGTGAATCGGAGCACCAGGGGACCCGCAAGCAGCGGTTTTTTTTGGTTACATTTTTTTTTTTTTTTTTTGGCTACAGTTTTGGATCTCTATTGGTGCCTTCCACCGTCCTCGGTACTCCCGCTTTTGGGTCCAAAAGAACTGAGCCACTTCGCTTTTATTGGGTGGACGGTGGGTTGGTCCGGCAGTACATGTTGTCATAACGTAATCTATTGACAGCCATCAAGGGGCCATCTGGGAGTTAAAAGGTGTTGAGATGAAAAAAGGTGGAGGGAGCCTCTATTTTACGCAAACTTGGTGAACACCACGATGGTGTAAGGCTGGTTCTGGATGGTCAATGTCACCCCTTTTCAGCCTCCAGATTAAGCCACCCAAGCCAAGCCTGAATACCGACCTTACATATTTCCAAATTATTATGGGATGTCGGCAATGTAATGCCTATTTATTGTGTGCACGGTTCCTCAGCGGTTTACCGTAGTATATAGTACATCATGTCCATCTTATCTGGCAAAGAACACTTATACGGGCACAAATCGTATATATATATGAGTATTATTTGTCAGCTATCCACCGTACGAATGATCAGTGTAATGTATCACATATTATAATATAACACAAACACCGTGAAGAGTCATGCTCATTTATTCTATTTTAGATTTCATCCATGCAAAATTCTATATGATGGACAGTCAATATAATATACCGTATACTACAACGTGCATAAATAGAGGGATCATGCTCATTTATTCTAATATTTATTTGAAGTTATGTGCATGCAAAATTTTCTATTTTAATTATTTTTTATGTGCTATATTTTTTAAAATTTATTGCATGCATGAAATTTTAGTCTAATTCTTTGTAAACACTTTAAATGATCAGTTAAAAGTACAAAACTCAATATTTTTTTTAAAATTATTTATATAACTAAAGATAAAGAATAATGAATATAAAATATTAACATATATACTTTTGTTTATATAGAAGTATGGGAGAGACATGAAACTTATACATGCATAAGGTATATTGTGTTGATATATACTAAACAATAATTTTATCCAGCAGTACTTTTTGAATAGTTTTTGAAAATTTCATTCATATATCATGAGACACAGCAATAGAGTTTTGACCATTAGTTATTATATGATTGATATTTTTACAAGGAAGCAGTGTTATATATAAAAGAGTTCTCATTTTCTGGCTTTAGAATACGACATTGGAATAACCTTTTGTGCTGACCAATTCTTTTCCTCATTCACGTTATCTTACACGCAAACATTTTAAACAAAAATGTTATGTGAAGGCCCTAGCAATCTCCCTTTATTTATTAGAAAAGTTTACTGCTGACTAATATATGCTCTTTCCTGTTTCTTTCCCGTTAGTTCTGTTTTTTTCTGATGAAAGGTAACTAAATGGTTTGCCTAGTATAATGTACCAAAAAAAAAAAAAAAAAAAAACTAGTATAAAGAAAAGATTTTGCTTATCCTACTGCATTGCGTACCTGGTCTTCACCAGCCCCAAAGGTTCATGTATTTATATTTAAATAATTGAACCAAAATTCTTCAGCCCAGATGGTTCAAAAGTACGTGGCAGTTTAATGTAGTACCAAATATGCTCCCATGATTAAATATTTTTTTTTGGGTGGTGGGTTGCATTGAATCGTACGAAAGATGAGCTAGAGAATATCTCCTCCCTGTCTTCTTCTCCCCATCTCTCATCAACTACGGATATTCCGTTGTCTTGGACCTTTTTCTTTTCCCGATACGGTTCTGTTGTGGTGGTACATGGGCTGCTAGTTCCTGCGTCACGATAGGTACACGAAAATGGCTTGTAAACTTATGCCAAAGAAAAGTGAGAGAAGTTTTTTTTAAGGTGGTCTCTGTGATCTTTCTAAAATACTTTGAGATTCCGGTTATAGTTTTTGATTGTGATCACCTGCGATCTAGTCCACTATCAAAGTCGTCGAGGTGATGGATGATGGCGATGGTGATGTAAGATCGATCGAGTGCCTCAAAGGACGATGATTAGCAAGAGACAAGTTGAAAAGAGGCATTATAAGGATGGATGATATCGATGTTATCGGATCCATCATCGAAAGAGGTGATGGAGCTCAACCGATGATTTCTGAGGCCCCGATGACGATCCTCTGTGAGCATTCGGCATAGTAGAAGGCATCGACGGTGGTTGAAAGGAGACTGGGGCAGCGAATGTTGTCGAAGTTGGTGGCTAGAGAGTTTCGACTCCGGGAAGGGGTCAAAAGAGAGGTATCGACGTATGGACTGAAGAGGGGTCTACTCCTCTTCTGATTCGGAGAGATAGCGGAGCGAGATCTGATCCTCCGACAGCCTTGGATGGTAGTAGGGCAAGTTTTAGCCCTCGAATTATGGAGGCTGGGGTTCTTTCAAACAGAAGAGATGATCTCGACGGTGTTGGTGTGGGTTTTCTTTCTACGACTTTCAGTGGAGTACCGAAATTTGGAAGCACTTCAGAAGATGGTGCGGCTAGCTGATGAGCTGGTCTCCCTCGATAAATGTATGGTGAACCTCAAGTGGTTAGGTTTGCCTGTGTTTGCATTAAAATCGACCTCGGCCATCCTTTGCAGTCGGAGGTTTTGGTTAAGGGGCCAGTCGGCCCATTCTGGCAGTGATTCATCTTCAAGTATGTCGACGGAGTTTGTCTTCTTTCTGGACACTTCCACCTACTGGAGGAGCGGTGTCAACTAGGGAAGGGTGCTGTGGCCACGGGGTTGGGCCCTGACAACCTCATCCGAGCAGAGGGGGTGGAAGGTAACTAGGCGGCGATGGGCCCCCCCTTGGGCCTTGGTTGCTGGCCGTCCTTTGTCAGGAGCTGAGATAGGAGGGGCTGGGATGGACAGGAGGAAGACAATGATGAGGTTGACTCAACCTGAGCTGGGTTCTTCTATGGCTAACTCAGTCCAGGTGAACTCGGGCCTAGAGCCAATGGCTGGGTCCAGCCGTCCAAGGTCGCACAGTGGCAATCACTCAGCCAATCACGTCCGAGACTGGTGGAGGACATGGAGAAGGATGCTGTAGGCGAGGGACGGATTTTGAGCCCTAATGCTTTCAGGTCGTTATCTAGCTCGAGGCTTGTGGGTGCTACTACACTTGGCCTAGCCAAGCCACAAGTGGGCTAGGCAGGAGAAGGGAACAAGGCAAGGATGGTGGGCCAACCCAAGCGAGCCCAACCTCAGGATTCTGATGTGGGCTAGGCTCTAGTGAAGCCCACTAGCCGTGCTTTGGTCCTGGAGGGTTCCAAAAAAGTTGGAACAAAAAAGAACAAGAGAAAAGGAAAGCCCGTGGCCTCTTTATTCATGGATCTGGAGGTGACAGCAGGATCTCGAGGTCTTGGAGTCTTCATCTTTGCTGCTAGCATCTTGATGGAGGTAGAGGAGGGCCTATTGGAGCTTGGAGGAGTAAGCTAGGAGCCTGATGCCTCTGTGGTGCTAGGGGTATTGGAGTGGAGGCCCAAGCTTGAGATGGAGGGTATCCCACTCGGAGGTGTGGTGGTTGAGGGTCTAGAGCACATGGTGGCATCAGACATGGACCAGAGCCCCTCTCATGAGGTTCCAGTGGCTAGACTCAAGTAGGCCATCCATGATGAGAGGATGACCTTCAAGAAGGAGGACTCGATGGATGACATGTTGAGGTGGACTCTTAGATATCGACGAGGGTATGAGTGAAGGTCCCCTTCCTAGTGAGTCATCTCCATAAGGATCCTGCTCTGGAACTATTTGAGGGCAAGAAAGCCCTCCTTTCAATCGACTTTCGATTGATTGATCCAACAGTATGGTCCTAATATTTGTATGTTGAGCAAGACTCGTCTCTCTGGGGCAGGGCTCACCCAAGCTAGATAGAGAATCCCTATAGCCTGGAGCTCTTATATTATGAAGTCTTGGGGACTGTTAGAAGGTATCTTGGTGATGTGGCATCATGGATTGGTTAGAGTGGATGCTTTTCACAGATGTGAGCAATAGGTGGTTCTAGTCATCATGGACTAGTCTAGGGGGTCCTAGCTCCTCTCTGGTGTCCATACGAGTATCGAGCATAGGGATCAGAGGGTGTTATGGACAGAGATGTCCAAACTCTTGATGCAAAGTTTGCCTTTTCTGATGGCTGGACACTTCAATTTCATCATGGGTTCCCATGAGAAGCAAGGTGATAGGCAGTAGGGGGATAACATGGAGTCCAGGAAGTTCAAAAAGTTCATCAGTACCATTGGATTGATCGATCTTGGATTTATAGGATCGAGATTAATCTGGTGCAACAACCAGCTTGGGTCAGCTCGGATTTAGGAGAGGATTGACTGGGCACTTGCTTTTGCTGACTGGATCCAGCACTTTTCGAGTTATTGTGTTCAGCACCTGATGAGGATAGCCTCAAATCATTGCCCAATTCTTGTTAGCCTGGACCAGCCTAGGGCCCCCTTCCAATTCAAGAAGTTCTAGATCTTTTATCTAAAATCTTGGAATTTGGTTCGGAAGGTCTAGAGGATGCCGATCTAGGAGGATGCAAGGTATAGGATGACCCATAGACTAGAGCTGGCCAGACGTGGACTCCTTAAATGGAACCGCTTGGAGATGGGCAACATCTTCCGACAAATTGAGCAGGTTGAGTTAGATATTGCAGAGCTACAATTGAGGGAGGATTAGGAAGGTGGCTTACATGATCCAATGATGGCAGAGCTACGTAGTAGGCTCTCCGAGCATCACTCTCTACTGAGGCAATAAGAGACCTTATGGAGGCAAAAGTTCAGAGTTTAGATGATTCAGGAGGAGGATCGAAATATCAGATTCTTTCATCAATCCACCATAATCCAGAGGTGCACCAATCATATTAGGCAGTTGTGAAGGAGTGATGGTAGTATTGCGGATGATGATGGTGGGATCCGAGCAGAGGTCCTCTACTTTTTTAGGAATTGGTGGATGATGATGCTGAGAAAATTAGATCTAAAATTTCAGGATTAGATCTTGAAATCTTTTAAGATCAGACAGTAGAAGACTGAAATAAATAAAAATTTATTTATAAAAATCAGAGAATCTCGAGATCTAAGATCCTATTACATGATTATAGCATGAGATTAAATTAAAAATTAAAAATATTAAAAAAAATATGTTAATCATATCAACATACATCTACACTACATCTAATGCAGGTATGTTGTTGGTGCAGAATCTGGTTGATGTCGGATCGAGTTGGAGTTGAAGAAGAAAAGGTCACCATCGATGACCTATAAAATGAAGTTTCGTTCAGAGTCGGTGGTGGTGGCTCCGGTAGAATCCTCCAACAATCAAGTTAGCTCTTCTGACCAATAGGAATGGAGTGTTCAGAAAAAAATTCAGTAGAATTTTGAAAAGAAGAAGAGAGCTTAGAGAAAATATATCTGAAGGATTTTTTTTTATAGACGGAGCCTGTATAGCCATAATCGTTCGGTAGTGGGCCGCTCGAGGCCATGTGAAATTTATTACCGTAACCTTTTAGTAGTGGGCTACTCGGAGCCACGTAAAATTTATTATGGAGAGAGATGTCGTCCGTTCATTGAGATTTAATAGTCGAAGTTCGGAGAAAGTAGGCGTTGGTTGGTGAAGAGCTTTGACATATGTCAATTCTAGAAGAGTTCAAATTTCTAAAGAAAATACGGTTAGAAGAGATCATCCAAAAAAAATACTATTTAAAATCTGAAAGTAATCCACTGTCGGAATCTGGATAGAGTTTGACTAATGGAGAAGTTCAATTGGTGGAGAAGTTTGACTGAAAAAGAAATCCAAAAGGAGTTTGGCTCCTAGAGGAATTCGATTGAAGGAGAAGTCCGAAAGAAGTTCAGCTCCTGAAGAAATCTGATTGAAGAAGAAGTTTGGAAGGCATTCAGCTCTTATAGAAATCCGACTGAAGGTGAAGTTCGGAAAGAGTTCGACTGCTGGAGGAATTTGACTGAAGAAAAAATTCGAAAGAAGTTCGGCTTTTGGAGGAATCCGACTGAAGGTGAAGTTCGAAAGAAGTTTGGCTGCTGGAGAAATTTGACTGAAGGAGAAGTCTGAAAGAAGTTCAGTTATTGAAGGAATTTGACTGAAGGAGAAGTCTGAAAGGAGTTCAACTGCTGGAGAATTTTCGATCGAAACTTTTTTATGATTATCAATTACATTAGGCTAAGTATCAGACTGGACTTCGGTGAGACCAAAATTTATCTCCAATAATAGTTCTTCCACTTTTCAGTTTAAAATTTGATGAAAGAAAGTATAAAAAAGATGACTGTCGAAGTTTTTTTCTAGACTCTGCACCCATTGAGGTTGAAGCTCGAGGAAGATCTTATCTTCCATGGAGGTTGAGAGAGATCTTATCTTCTTTTGAAATTGAAACTCGGAAGAGATCTTATCTCCGATCGAAGTTGAAGCTCGGACGAGATCTTATCTTCTGTTGAGATTGAAATTTAGGGGAGATCTTATCTCCAGCCAAGATTGTAGCCCGGAAGAGATTTTATCTCCAATTGAGGTTGAAGAAAATCTTATCTTCTGTTGAAGTTGAAGCTCGGAAGAGATCTTATCTCCAGCCGAGGTTGTAGGAGATCTTATCTTCTGTTGAAGTTGAAGCTCGAGGGAGATCTTATCTCCAGCTAAAGTTGAAATTCGGAGGAGATCTTATCTCCTATTGAGATTGAAGTTCAGAAAAGATCTTATCTCCGATCGAGGTTGAAGGAGATCCTATCTCCTATTGAAGTTGAAGCTTGAGAGAGATCTTATCTCCAGCTGAGGTTGAAACTCAGAGAAGATCTTATCTTCAATCGAGATTGAAGTCTAGGAGAGATCTTATCTCTGACCGAGGTTGACGCCCGAGGAAGATCTTATGTCCGATCAAGATTGAAGGAGATCCTATATCTTATTGAAGTTGAAGCTTGGAGGAGATCTTATCTTTAGCCAAGGTTATAGAAGATCTTATCTCCTATTGAAGTTGAAGCTTGGGGGAGATCTTATCTCTAATCAAGATTAAAATTCGGAGAATATCTTATCTCCTGTTGATGTTGAAGCTTGGAAAAGATCTTATTTTTAGCCGAGGTTGTATGAGATCTTATCTCTTGTTGAAGTTGAAGCTCGAAAAAAATCTTATGTCCAGTCGAGGTTGTAGGAGATCCTATCTTCTATTAAAGTTGAAGCTCATGGAAGATCTTATCTCCAATCAAGGTTGAAGGAGATCCTATCTTCTTTTGAAGTTGAAGCTCGGAAGAGATCTTATCTCCAATCGAGGTTGTAGGAGATCTTATCTTCTGTTGAAGTTGAAGCTTGGAGGATATCTTATCTCCAGCCAAGGTTGTAGGAGATCTTATCTCCTATTGAGGTTGAAGCTCGGAGGAGATCTTATCTCCAGTCGAGGTTGTACGAGATCTTATCTCCTATTGAAGTTGAAGCTCGGAGGAGATCTTATCTCCAGCCGAGGTTATAGGAGATCTTATCTTCTATTGAAGTTGAAGAAAATTCTATTTTCTTTTGAAGTTGAAGCTAGGAAAAGATCTTATCTTCAGTTGAGATTGTAGGAGATTTTATCTTCTATTGAGGTTAAAGCTCGAAGAAGATCTTATCTCCAACCGAGGTTGTAGGAGATCTTATCTCCTGTTGAAGTTGAAGCTTTGGAAAGATCTTATCTCTAATCGAGGTTGTAGGAGATCTTATCTCTAGTTGAAATTAAAGCTCAGGAAAGATCTTATCTCCAGCCGAGATTATAGGAGATCTTATCTCCTATTGAAGTTGAAGCTCGAAAGAGATCTTATCTCCAATTGAGATTGTAGGAGATCCTATCTCCTATTGAGGTTAAAGAAGATTCTATCTTCTGTTGAAGTTGAAGCTCGGAAAAGATCTTATCTCTAGTCGAGGTTGTAGGGGATCTATCTCCTATTGAAGTTGAAGCTCGAAAAAGATTTTATCTCTAGTTGAGATTGTAGGAGATTTTATCTCCTGTTGAAGTATTGGGATCATCAGTACGGCCTCTCCCTCCATCTTGTCTTATATCAACGAGGTTTTCGACTTTGCTCACGTTAGGACGAGGTTCTCTTTCTATTCTTAATGGGCTGTAGGGGCACATTAGGACCATTGTCAGGGCCTCTCCCCTCATCTTGTCTAAAATGAACGAGGTCTTCGAGTTTGCTCATATTAGGACAAGGTTCTTCTTCTGTCTGAAATAATCAGAGGTCTTCAACTTGCTCATGTTAGGATGAGGTTCTCCTCCTATTCCTAACATGGCCACTTTTGATTGCTTCTTTTCTGTCATCACATAGTTTTTGCATCAAAAAATAATAATGTTGAGATGGAGGAGTTTTATTGAAGAAAAATTACTGGTAGTACATTCTCAAATTTTCTGAATTTTAAGATCGTGAGAGCATTGTTCCTCCGAGCTCCTTCAAACGATAAGCTCCGCGCCAGACGACCTCCTCTATTTCATACGGATCTTCCCAATTTGGGGCAAACTTTCTCTAGCTTTGAGGCTAAGAGATGGTGGCTTGCTGAAGCACTAAGTCCCCCAGAGATAGTGTTGATGATGTCGAGAGGTGGTCGATCTCCATATTGTTCCTCCCTCCTTGGTGGTTCTGGCTGCGATAGTGCCCTCGGCCGATCCTCTCTTGCTTCAGACTGGTGTCTAAGGAATCAACCCAGCTGATCTTTTCTAATGAGCACCTCGATCTCATCTTGAAGCTGAATGCATTCTTTAGTATCGTGGTCATGATCATGATGATACAAACAGTACTTGCTTTGATTGCACTTGTTTGGGGGAGATCGTAATTCTTCTTCTGGGGGGAGAACTTCTTCACGCCCTTTTGTTGGGGCTTCTTTGACGATGAGCTCGAGGAGGAGTTCGGGCTTGCTTGCACTCGGAGGGAGTCTGTGAGTGTGGCCAAACTTCATTCGACCCTCTGTCAGCTGTGGATTTATTAGACTCGCCCACCTGCGACTCTTCTGCGGCTTCCTCATCTTTCAATTTGAAGGCTTCTTTCACTCGAGCATATCCCTCAGCTCGAGCTAGCAGATCAGCAAAGTCCGTGGGATACTTTTTCTCTAGAGAGAATAGTAAATCGTTCTTTTGAAGGCCACCCTTAAGTATAGCCATTGCAACAGACTGGTCTAGATTTTGGACCTCCAATGCAGTAGTATTAAACTGGATGATATAAGCTCGAATAGATTCTCCCTCCTTCTACTGGATATTCATCAAAAAATCAGAACCTCGGTGCGGATGTCGGCTATTGACGAAGTGAGCTACAAACTGATAGCTCATCAGATTAAAGAAGAAGATCATATCCGACTTCAACGTCGAATACCAGTCTTTTGCTGCTTTCTTTAAAGTAGATGAAAAAGCTCAGCATAAGATGGCATTTGGTGCACCATGGAGCAACATCATGATTCGAAAGATCTTCAGATGATTGATCGGATCAGAGGTTCCATCGTAGCTTTCAAATTGAAAAAGCTTGAAGTTCGATGGAATGAGCTCTTGTATAATTCGAGGAGAGAAAGGAGGATCGGTGCAAACATTATCATGGTGAGCCGAGGTGACGTGGTGGAGTTTCTTAATCCATCGATCCATCTCCCATAATTTTTGATTGAGGACGTCATCTCGATCATAGATATTGGAAGGCTTTTGGCTATAGATGGAAAAGATCTCTTTCGAAGAAGAATCATGATCTGAACAAGGATCTTCTACTCTCTGTTTCTCTTTTCTAGGGGCGACGGATATGCTAGCCCAAGTGCTCTTTCTTAGGATCGATTTCTGACATTTCGATGATGGGTTTTCTGACGAAACCGCCACCGAGGGCTGTTGCATAGTTTGCACCATTTTGGTGAGGCTCTGAATCTACTACATCAATAGGTTAAACCGCTCTGCATCTACCACGACCGTCGATGGAGGAGGAGGTTGAAGCACTGGTGATGGAGCAAGAATGGATAGATCTGGCTCAGATCTAGTGGTAGAAGTAGTAGATTTCTGGGTAGTCGCCTTCTTTGGAGGCATTTCTTGGATTTGAGGGAGAGGATGGAGATGAATCTTGAAGAAGAAGATTCACAGGATCGACTGAGTACTTCTTTAAGAATAAGGATACCTCAGGAATAGAGTGCCCTTCCTCTAGCGCCAATCCTATTGGCACAGAATCTGATTGACGTCGGATCGAACTGGAGTTGAGGAAGAAGAGGTCGCCACCGGTGACCTACAAAATGAAGTTCCATCTAGAGTTGGTGGTGGTGGCTCCCATAGGATTCTTCGATAATCAAGTCAGCTCTTCTAGCCAATAGGAATGGAGTGCTCAGGAAAGAATTCAGTAGAGTTTTGAAAAGGAGAAGGGAGCTTAGAGAAAATATATTTGGAGGGTCCCTTTTTATAGACGGAGTCTGTATAGCTATAACCATCCGGTAGTGGGCCACTTGGGGCCATGTGAAATTTATTATCGAGAGAGGTGTCATCCATTCATTAAGATTTAATACTCGAAGTTCAAAGGAAGTAGACGTTGGTTGGTGAAGAGCTTTGACATATGTTAATTTCAGAGAAGTTTGGACTTCTAAAGAGAATACGGCTAGAGGGGATCATCTAGAAGGAATACTATTTAAAATCTAAAAGTAATCCGCTGAAGAAATTTGGATGGAGTTTGATTGATGGAGAAGTCTAGAAGGAGTCTGACTGGTGGAGAAGTTTGATTGAAGGAAAAGTCTGAAAGGAGTTCGACTTCTGGAGGAATCTGACTGCTGAAGAAATCCGACTGAAGAAGAAGTCCAAAAGGAGTTCGACTCCTAAAAAAATTCGACTGAAGGAGAAGTCTGAAAGAAGTTTGGCTTCTGAAGGAATCTGACTGAAGGTGAAGTCTAGAAGGAGTTCGGCTGCTGGAGAAATTTGACTGAAGGAGAAATCCGAAAGAAGTTCGGCTCTTGAAGGAATCCGATTGAAGGTGAAGTTCGGAAGGAGTTTGATTGCTGGAGGAATTTGACTGAAGAAGAAGTTCAGAAGGAGTTCAACAGTTGGAGAATTTTTGATCGAAATTCTTCTATGATTATCAGTTACATTAGGCTAAGTATCGGACCGAACTTCGACGGAAGCAGGATCTATCTCCAACATATGTAATAATAGATCAGATCCATATTATCTGTGTAAGTTTGACATTCTAACTTATTGATCTAGGTTGTAGGATGAAGCTCCGAGCCGCACACATATTTGGCCTCTAAGAGATGTCCACACGAGCCCACGAATCTCGATTAGAAGTTCGATGCTGAAAATCAGCACAGTATACTAGTACTGTATTGATCCTTCTTCGACAGTCGATCCGGTGCTTCCTTCTTCAAGATTTGGATACTTCAAAAAATCAAAAGAAAAGAAAGAGATTTTTGATCTGAAACAACACTCAAAAATCATTATGAAAGAGAAGGAGAACGGAAGAGCAAAAGAACCCTAGAAGAAGACCCTCTTCTTCTTCTCTTTTCTCTCCTAGACATCTAAATTGGTGTCTATGAAATTCCTATGCCCCAAGGGTCTTTCTCTCTGATTTTCACATGTTCAGGAGCCTCTCAATGGTCTAGAATTAGTTAAAAATTCAGCCTAAAAGGACCTCCTTATAAAGAGATATGGAAGAGTCTTTGTTGAGTCAAATTCCTAGACTAGGCAAGACCATATATGGCAAGTTGTTGGGGCTCCCAACACTTGGACACCCCCTCCTTTGTTTTAGACGTGGACCACCAGGGTAAGCGCACAAAAAGATGGGCTTTCTCCATAAAAAAACTAAGGAAAAATAGAAAGTGGACGGCCCCTTATGGGTGGAGTTTTGATTTGTTAGGATTCTATCTCATAGAATCCAAAATCAAAACAAACTACCTATCTTTGACTTGATCCACTAATTAATTACCATATAGGATAAAAAGGAGAGTAAGGGGCGCTCGTGGGATTGCTGGGCATGAGAGTTTTGTCGCACAAAACTTTAAGAAGAGAGAGTGGGGGGTCCTACTAGATTCCATATATAACTTGATCTAAAATGATTTCTCAAATCAAATTAAACCAAAACTAAATCAACCTAATTAAATTAGATTCTAATTCAATTAAGAACTTAATTAAATTAAATTTAATTTTAATTTAATTTTTTAATCAAATTAGAAAATTGGATTGATTCAAGTTCTAGTTAAAGTAGGATTAGTTCTTTCTTGCATTTGACTTATCCAATAAATCAATTAGACTTGATCCAATCAAGTTCAAATCAAATCTAATTAAATCATATTTAATTATACTTAATCTCAGTCCATTGGCTTAATCAAATTAAATTAATTAGCAATCTAATTGCTAATTGATCCTCCTATAATACTTGCACTAGGTTAAACATCAATCATATTGATCGTTTAATCCTAGAATGATTCTTAATCATTGATCAACCATCTGGTCAAATCATGAACTCTAATGTATGTGACCCTATAGGTCCGAACCTAAGTCGATAGCATAAGAATAAATTTTTGTATCAATCAAAGTGACCATCTAGCAATGGTACCCGACGGTTGGATGGTCGAATGTGTAGAACAACATTCTTAGAACTCATGTGGATATAGTTTTCATATAATTCATCTTCTTGACCAAAATGCTCGTAGGACACCTCATAGTTCAACTGTCAACTTTGATCAGACTATCTATATTGTATTTTAAAATACCAAATCTATCTCATAGATTATCCTGACTAAGATTTTGGTATATTAAAATACAGTGATATATTCTTCTCTAACTCTTGGAGTGGTCAATTCCATTTTGATCACACATCGACTTCATAAGTACTTGACTGTCCCTAGAAGCCTTCCATTATTGAATTAAAAATTTTGTTAGTCTAGTAGTAAAGCATAGTAAGTTGCTTGCAAGCCACTGAGGTGATCTCAGGTCTAAGGGATACTTATACCTATATCCCATTAGAGACATTTTCGATAGCAGAATACTCTGAAGTTGGTCACATTCAATAATGATGTACCCTTATATCTCACCAGTATGCCATATCAGTATCTCCATACTTCTTGATTAAGAAGACAACCAACCTATATGGCATACAGTGACCTATGTTTGATAGATGCGGTCATTCTTATTAATAGTCTATCATTTGATTGTGAACAATTTTAGGACTAATCGATAAATCTTCGCTTTATCGAATCTAAATAGTCTAAAGAACTTCATCACAATAATGAAGTTTGTTAGAAGATGTAAACTTTATGATGAAAAATATTAAAAATATATTTTATTTATTAATAAATTAATTATAAATATAATGCGGCATAATTGTCAACAGACCGACGATTGGCTTTAGGACACATTTTTCAATAACTCCTATTTATCCTAAAGCCACTCGGCACAGTATCCAATATCCATATTCAACTTGTGGTTGTCGAACTCCTTTATTGCTAGGGCTTTAGTGAAGGGGTTGGCCAGGTTCTTTTTTTCATTGAACTTTTGAAGGTTGACATCATCTCGATCCACGATCTTTCGGACCAAGTGGAAGTGGTGCAGTATATGCTTCGCCCGCTAGTGTGCCTTTGGTTCCTTGGTTTGAGCAATGGCACCAATGCTATCGTAGTAGAGCGGGACCAGGCCATCAAGGAAGGGTGCTACTCCAAACTCGGTGATAAACTTCTTCAGCCACATAGCTTCCTTCATGGCATCTGATGCTACGATGTATTCTACTTCGCAAATAGAATCTACCATAGTACGCTACTTGAAACTCTTCCAGCAGATGGCTCTACCATTTAGAGTAAAGATATATCCCGACATGCTTCTGCTGTCATCATGATCAGATTAAAAGCTGAAATCTGTAAATTTTCTAAGTTTCAAATCTGATCCGTCATAAACCAACTATTGGTTCTTAGTATTTCTCAAATACTTAAGGATGGCTTTAACCACTTTTTAGTGATTTTCTCCAAGATCAGACTGGTATCTACTCACTACTCCTAGTGAGTATGTCACATTTGATCTCGTATATATCATGACGTATATGATAAATCCCACTATCGAAGTATATAGGACTCTACTCATACGCTCTCTCTCTTCAAAAGTTGTCAAATAATCTTTCTTAGAGAGAGAAATTTCATAGCCTATCGGAAGATAGTCCTTTTTAAAATTCTCCATACTGAACCTCTTCAGCACAATATCTATATATGTGAACTAGGATAACCCAAGCATCCTCTTAGATCTATCCTTATAGATCTTTATTCCTAGGATATAGGATGCTTCACCCAAATCCTTCATAGAGAACTGAGATGACAACCAAACATTTATTCCTTGCAGTATAAGGATGTCATTTCCGATTAAGAGAATATCATCCACGTATAAGATAAGAAATACCATTGCTGGACCATTTGCCCATTTGTAAATGCAGGGCTCTTTTCTATTCTTAACGAAGCCATATGTTTTGATCATCTTATCAAAATGCATGTTCCAACTCCGAGATGCCTGCTTTCATAAATGGATCTCTAAAGCTTACACATCTTGAACTCATCTGTAGATGTGAACCCCTCAGCTTATATCATATACACCTCTTCGATCATCTCTCCATTCAGAAAAGCTGTTTTCACATCCATCTACCATATCTCATAATCCAGATGGGCAGCTATCATAAGCATTATCCAAATGAATTTGAGCATTGCCATAAGAGAGAACATCTCGTCATAGTCAATACCATAATATTGATGATACTCCTTGGCAACTAGACAGGATTTATATGTCTCTACCTTTTCGTCTGTGTCCTTCTTTCTTTTGAAGACCCACTTACACGTAATAGATTTAATCCCTTTGGATGGATCAACCAATGTCCATACATTATTGACCTTCATAGACTCCATCTTGGATTTCATGGCCTCAAGCCATTTCTCGAAATTAGGTCTCTGCATAGCATCTATATAGGTGATCGAATTCTTATCGTTCTCATCGAGTTCGATGTGATCACCATCTCAGATCAAGAAATCATAGTATCTATCTGGCTGATGCGGTACTCTATCATATCGTCTTAATGGTACAAGTATATTGAACTCCAGATCTGATCTAATCAAATTCAACTCAGGTTTAGCTATAGGTGTCAGTCTTTCTACCTAATGAACTTCATCAAGTTTAATCTTAGAGGCAACCGTTTCTTTACCAAGAAACTTCTTTTCTAAACAAATTGCCTTAAGACTGACGAACATCTTTTGTGTTGGCGTAATCATCATGGCATCACCTATCTTTGATACCAATTGTAAGAAACCATGGTACCGCTTGAACGCCAATCCTCTCTTGACATCACAAGCCCTGATACCATGTTGCGGAAGATCCTGATCTTTAGCATGGATATGGAGAGACCTTTTATTCTCTAAGAGCAGCATACCATAGATCATCATCTAGATCTATGCTAGGGTGCCTCCCTCCACTACTACAAAAATAGCCTATGGCAGCGCTTACTATAGCAGCAATTTTTGAAATCGCTGTCATAGATCCTATGGCAGCGATTTTTGTTAACCGCTGTCATAGGTCGGACCTATGGTAATGATTTTTGTAATCGCTCCTATAGGTCCGACATATAGCAGTGGTTACAGAAAATCGCTGCCGTAGATCGGACCTATAGCAGCGATTATAGAAAATCATTACCGTAGGTCGGACCTATAGCAGCAGTTACAAAAAATCACTGTCATAGGTCGATCTATAGCAGTAGTTCATTGTAACTGCTGTCATAAGTCTGACCTATAGCAGCGGTTAGTAGGAATCATTGCTATAATCTGATTTATAACAACAGTTAATTATAATCGCTATCATATATATATATTTAAAAATATTATATAATTTTAAAATTTAATATCCATCTTTATCGTTCATTATCTAAATAATTATTATTAAAGTATCATCATAAAAGATCATCTCGATCCAATGGTCCTAGCTTCATCGATCAGAAAAATTTAATTTTGACGACCACGAATGATGATGCGATGATCTAATAGATGGAGATCTTCGATGTATCCAAAAATATGCAACGATGAT
Organism: Cocos nucifera; assembly: GCA_006176705.1. Lineage (NCBI taxonomy): Eukaryota > Viridiplantae > Streptophyta > Magnoliopsida > Arecales > Arecaceae > Cocos > Cocos nucifera. The sequence goes on along the minus strand of QRFJ01000001.1, from coordinate 1,885,684 downwards.
CTCGATGATGTTTGTAGTGTATTATCAAAATTTTACTTCAATCAGATATTATTATCTTGGTCAATTTAGTATAGGTTAGTTTCGATCGTTAAATGATAAATGATTGATCAAAGGATCAAACGGTGTTCGATTATGAGATAATTTTTTTTATAAATGATCTTGGCTACTACTTTAATCATTTTTATGATGATAATTATAAAATTTAATTTGTGAGATAAAGAATGATCTAAAATTATACATCTTCTGATAACCATTCTGAAACTTCACTAATTGTTATACTCGTGCTTTTGCAATATCTACTTAACATGAATAGTTTATAAAAAAATGATTTAAATTTTACTATCATCATTATATAAAATATTTAAAATTATAATAAAGATCATTTAACTAAAAAATTATCTAATAATCGAATGTCGTTTAACCCTTTGATCGCTTGTTTCTAATTTAACGATATTTCGATACTAAATTGACTATGATAACGATATCTGATTGAAGTAAAACTTTGATAGTATTTTACAAATATCATCAAGATCATCATTATAGATTTTTGGACCTATCGAAGATCTTCATTTATCAAATCATCGCATCATCATTCGTGATCGTCGAAATCAAATTTTTATGATCAATGAAGCTAGGGCCATTGGATCAAGGCAATCTTTTGCGATGACACTCTAATAATAATTATTTAGATAATAAATAGTGAAGATGGACATTAAATTTTAAAATTATATAATATTTAGAAAAAAATAAAAAAAAAGTTATTTTTCACCTATGGCAGCGGTTATATCGAACCACTGCTATAAATCGGATCTATGGGCAACAACACTAGAGAGAAGAAAGAAGAAAGATTAAGAAAGAAAAGATCTATATTGATTGCTCTCTTGAAAATCTTAATACAATCTATATATTTATACATAGCCATTAGATCCGACCAAAAATTTTTTTAGCTAACCCAATAAATGAAAGTATTCACCGAGCCCATGTACACCCATACTCCTATGCTCTCATCCCCTAAATCTAAATTCGATTCATACATGAGTTAGCCCCCTTAAGACCTCTCAAATAAGGCCTTAAGACTCCTAGGATAAGTCCCTATCCTAGCCCCAAACAGACCCTCACGTAAGTCTCAGCACTGAGCTGGCTAACTTGAGACTGGGTCAGCTTAGTTTCAAACTGAGCTAATCCAATTGCGTGCCTGCCTGTAGTCTCGAATGCGCTTCTTTCTATTTGGCCCATGCACTGAGACTTAGTCGAACAAGTTTGAGTCTGAGCCGACTAACCTGTAGAAGAGTTCTTTTCTACAGTCTTCATCCTCCGACTTTGGTTTTTTGCTCCATCTTGTGTCCTAAATCTTTGAAGTACCAACCAAGCCCTTTAAGATTTTTAATACCTGCACCTTGAGCCCATGGAGGGCTAAATATTGCCTCCATCCTATGATAACTCCTATCCTAGTCTCCTCAAAGCCAACATCTTGGCTCCTTTCGTGGCCTTTCAAAATTTGAAAGTACCATAAATCCTCATATTTTGTTCATCAGTATGATAGAAAAAATATCCTTTGATCTCTTTTGGGTATCCTATGAATGTGCACTTATCTGACCTAGGTCCAAGTTTATCTGTAACTAATCATTTGATATAAGCAGGATACCTCCAGACCCTAAGGTATGAAAGTATTGACTTATGCCTGATGTGTCTTAAATTAACCGCAAGCACATGGTGTACAAAGTAGTACATCCAACGAGTATGGATCGATCCCATGAGGAATTATGTTTGAATTGTATTCAAACTTTGCTCAAACAAGCTTCAACAAAGAGTTTGGAAGTGGTTGCTTGTACTTACTACTAAATAATAAATTAATTATAGAAAATAATAATTTAAAGATCTAGGGCTTTTGAATCCACTAGACCAATGACTTAGAGAGAAATTCTAAGATTTTTCTTATAATATCCTTTGATCAAGGTGTAATGCATGGACAAGCATTCACCCTAATTAAAGAACTCTTCTTTCATCTGCTTTTCTTATGTTATCCAAGTATGGACTATGAAGGAACTCTGATCCAATAATAATTCATCAAAATTTTTCATAAAAAAAAAATTTAAAAAGATTTAGGCCTTTTATATATTATCCTTCTTGCATCGAATCAAGCATGAACTATAAAAAAATTAAAATCCAATGATAGTCCATCAAGTCTCTTGGCAAGAAACTTGAAGAAAGAAGAACTAAAAAGATAAAACTAAGGAGTAATCCTAAAAATAACTTCTAATCATGGTTTAGTTTCATCGCAAATTTTAGAGGATTGCTTAGCTAGACATGATTTAAATTAAAATTTAAAAAATATTTAAAATTAAATTCTATACAACTTGCTAAAATTTAAAATTATAGAAAATAAAAGAGATGTAGAAATTAAATAAGTAGAATAAAAAATTAAACTATCCTATGTGCTAAATTTAAATTGCATAAATTAAATTACATAAGTGATAATTAAAAAAAAATTAAAATAAAATTTTATTACTAAAATAAAAATTTAATACAAAATTGACTCCTAAGCTACAATAGGACTTGGAGCTGAAACAAGAAAATAAAAAGAATAGACTTTCCTCTGGCATACTTTTCCCTATCTAACTCTCCTTCTCGTATATTAGAAGGATGGAAGAAAGTAGGAAAAAGATGAATAAAAATTTTATGGGTAGGTATTTCTGTCTGTCACATGGATCTCTACAAGAGTTATGGTGTGGAAAAATATTTATCTCTTGGTAGAGGCATTGGGTTTTATTTATAGGTGTAGGAGAGAGATAGATTTTTTATGTTTTCCATGTGGGACTAATTAAAAGGAGAGGCAACAAGAAATGGGCCATTGGATTAGGAAGCTTGCTTCTCATCCATTGATTTTTAAGTCGCGTTCACACTTGGATCTATGTGAAAGGTTATCTTTTAATTTAGGCCCTTGATCTTTAAGTCATGTTCACACTTGGATCCATATAAAAGATCTTGTTTAATTCTAGGCCCTCGATCAAGAGGAGGTTGCTTCTTATCCCTTCATGAGTAAGTTGCGTTCACACTTGAATGGGAGCTGGTTGTCTGGTTCACTTGAATTTGAGCCAATTTGAGTCTAATTTGAATTGTATGAGCCCAAACTCTTAATCGGTGCTTGACTCAATAGATAGGAACTCACACTTGCTGCTAGAAAGGCTCCCTTAGGTACATTAGTGGTCCTTTTCTGGTGTAAAGATCTTTTAAAACTTTAGCATAGGTCGGTACTTGCTGGATCATGTCTAGTAAAGAAATATTTACTAGGATTTTTTTAAACATCTCTAACATTTTATTTAAGTATTCTGATTGTTTATTGGACCTTAGTCGGTTCGAAAAAGGAGCTGTAAGCTTGAAAAGTCTTGTGAGTAGGTTTGATGAATCATCGAGTGCTGATCACTCAGGCTTCTTAGATTGGTTTTGATGGGTGGGTTATTTAGAAGATGGCTCAGATAATGAGTCTTCTTGACTCTCAAGCATACCCACCTTATTGTCCACTTGTTTCCCCGATCTTAGGGTGTAAATTGCATTTACTTGGTTGACTTGGTTTATATGTTGAAGTCATGGACCATTCTGGGCTTTCAGATTGGGTTCAGGTTGGTTAGGCAACCTACCTCTCTCTCTCTCACTAATGGTAGGGGCTAGCTGACCTACTTGCATTTCTAATTGGGCAATAGCTTGATTATTGGCATTTAAAAGTTGGCCTATGATTTGCATAAAGTTATTCAAGGTGGCATTAGTGTTAGCAGTTGATTTCGTCAGGACTTCTAGACTCTTTTCTAGTGCACTAATCTTTTTTTCATCATTGTTAAATCCTAGTGCATTGTTCAGTATTGGGTTGGACCTTAGGTTAGACTAGTTAAAGCTAGGACTGTTTGAGTTTGAATTCTATGACCATGAGAAGTTTGGATAATTCCTCCATCCTGGGTTATATGTGGGTGCATAAGGATTGTTCATTGATTTCTGGTATGTAGCATTTACCTGAGCACATCTATTCTCTATTGGATTTATCAGGAGAGAATAGTCTTCAAGGATATGGTTTGGTGCACTGCACCCACTGCACATGGGTGTAGACACATGGTTCACACTAGCTGGTCTCTGCAATTCTAAGACCTCTAACCTACGTGTTAGAATTGCAATTTTATCCTCTACGGCTAGGAAAGTTTGTACATGGTGCATTCCACCTCTTGAAGGTATAGATCTTTCTGGTTCTCTAGTCGTTTTGCATTGTAGACTTTTCTCGGCTAGGTCTTCAAAAAATTGTCATGCCTCATTGGGTTGTTTATACATAAATTGACCTTAGCACATTGACTCTAGCATGATTTTGAAATTTGAATCTAGTCCCTCATAAACTATCTGGCATAGCCTCTAGGTCTTTATTCCATGGTTTGGACATTGGGTCAAGAGATTCTTAAAATGATCAAAATACTTCCAAAATGATTCACCAGCTAGTTGGTAGAATTGGTTGATCTCATTTCTAATTTTAGCTATCTTATGATGGAGAAAGTTTTTTTTAAGAAACACTCTTACAAAGCCCTCCCAGGTCATGATAGATTGATTTGGTAGGCTGTATAGCCACTTTTTGGCATTATCCTTAAGGGTAAAATTGATTAGTCTCAGTTTGATCTCATCCTCAGAAAGTTGTTGTAGCCCTCCCAGGTCAGTTTGATCTCATCTTCAAATTTTCTAATGAATATATATGCATCCTCTATTCCAGTGAACTTTCAAAGCATATTAATCACTTGAGGTTTAATTTCAAAGTTATTTGTAGTAGGTTAAGGCAACCTGATGCAAGAAGGTTAGACAGACCCAACTGGATAACATAAATCCTTAAGGATTTGGGGCTGATTGATTTCTTCCATTTTAGGAACTTTAAGGCTTGATACAGGAATCGAGTCAATTCTAACTGGTTGATTCAAAATTCTTCTCCACGAAGGAAGTGGAGAACTCACTTTATTTTATATATTTTTTTATTATTTTTTTTAAAGAAAAGAGAAGAGGAAGAAGAATTAGTTAAGATTATTTTTTTTGAATTTTTTAATTTTTTAAATACTTATCAAGCAAATATCTATCCTAGATTATCCTAATTCTAGACAACTCTTAACTACCAAGATTGCCTTCGAGCACTCCAAGTTCGAAATTGACTAACCAAATCGGCCAGATAAGTGTAATGTCAGTGGAAGTCCCCCCGTTGCTTTTCTTAAATACCAATTAGATTGGTCAGATAAGCGAACGGAACTAATTAAAAACTACTTTTCTTCGGACCCAGTCATCCCACAAACCACTTTCCTAGACACCGACAAGCCAACCAACTTAAACCCGATCCAACTCTTGGATTTTCTTATCCTACTAAGCTCGGATGTTCCTAGGGTTGACGTCTAATTGATTTTATTTAAGGCTTAGGATTAATGCAAATGAGAAAACTTATTTATGGGCTAAGGAAGGGTAATGATATTCCCACCTTATCTTGTTTAGGTTTATGCCCTTAAAGTAGTTTAGATATGCTTATGCACAACCAATAAGAGCAAACAAGTTTAAATAAAAAAAAAGCTAAACTAAGATCAAATTAGTAAGCTAAAAGAAAAGGAAGAGATTAGATTATATACCTGATTTTCAGCACTCACCAATTTTCTATAAAATAAGAAAAAAAATTAGAAAGGTCAGACTAAAATTAAAGTAAAAGCACGAAGAATAAGAATTTGGAATATAATTTAAAATACACCAATTCTCCAGTAATAGCACCAAAAACTTGATGTGTTTTAAATTAACCACAAGCACACGGTATGCAAAGTAGCACGTCCAGTGAGTACGGATCGATCTCATGAGAAATTGTGTTTGAATTATGTTCAAACCTTGCTCAGACGAGCTTCAACAAAGAGTTTGGAAGTGGTTGTTTGTACTTACTACTAAACAGTAAATTAATTATAGATAATAATAATTTAAAGATCTAGAGCTTTTGAATCCACTAGACCAATGACTTAAAGTGCAATTCTAAGATTTCTCTTATAATATCCTTTGATCAAGGTGTAATGTATGGACAAGCATTCATTCTAATTAAAAAACTCTCCTTTCAACTGGTTCTCTTGTGTTACCCAAGTATGGACTATGAAGGGACTCTGATCCGACAATAATCCATCAAAATTTTCCATAAGAAAGAAAAAAAAAATTTAAAAAGATTTAGGTCTTCTACCTATTATCCTACTTGCACCAAATCAAGCATGAACTATAAAGAAATTGAAATCCAATGATAGTCCATCAAGTCTCTTGGCAAGAAGCTTGAAGGAAGAAGAACTAAAAAGATAAAGCCAAGGAAAAATCCTAAAAATAACTTCTAATCATAGTTTAGCTTCATCGCAAATCTCAAAGGATTGCTTAGCTAGACATGATTTAAATTAAAATTTAAAAATTATTTAAAACTAAATTCTATACTACTTGCTAGAATTTAAATTATAGAAAATAAAAAAGATGCAGAAATTAAACAAGCAGAATAAGAAAATTAAACTATCCTATGTGCTGAATTTAAATTGCATAAATTAAATTACACAAGCAATAATTAAAATAAAATAAAATAAAATTTTATTACTAAAATAAAAATTTAATATAAAACTGACTTCTAAGCCATAGCAGGGCCTGGAGTTGAAACAAGAAAATAAAAAAGAATAGACTTTTCTCTGGCATACTTTTCCCTGGCTAACTCTCATTCTCATATGTTGGAAGGATGGAAGAAAGTAGAAAAAAGATGGATAAAATTTTTATAGATAGGTATTCCCGTCTATCACACGGGCCGCTACAAGAGTTGTAGTGTGGAGAGATATCTATCTCTTGGTAGCGGCATTGGATTTTATTTATAGGTGTAGGAGGGAGATGGATTTTTTATTTTTTTCTACATGGGACTAATTAAAAGGGGAGACGACAAGAAATGGGCCATTGGATTAGGAAGCTTGCTTCTCATCCATTGATTTTTAAGTCACGTTCACACTTGGATCTATGTAAAAGATTATCTTTTAATCTAAGCCCTTGATCTTTAAGTCGTGTTCATACTTGGATCCATGTAAAAGATCTTCTTTAATTCTGGGCCCTTAATCAAGAGAAGGTTGCTTCTTATCCCTTCATGAGTAAGTCGCGTTCACACTTGAATAGGAGCTGGTTGCCTGGTTCACTTGAATTTGAGCCAATTTGAGTCCAATTTGAATTGTATAAGCCCAAACTCTTAATTACCTATAAAGTATATTAGAAAGTATCAAATTCTTAATAAATAAGGAGCAATTAAATTAAATTTATACCTTTAGTGACTTAATTTGAGTGTTTATTAATATCCTGTCCATATCTCATATGGAGTCTTAACTACAGACTCTTGTAATCCTATTTAACAGATAGCAAGCCGATTCGAGTGCATATCCTGAAAAGAATATTGGCAAGCTAGCAAAATCCATCATGAATTGAACCATATCTAATGGAGTTTGATTCCTTCTTTCAGACACACCATTTTGCTGTGGTGTTCTTGAAGGAGTCCATTGAGAGAGAATCTCATTCTTTTCTAGATATGTGAGAAACTCATCGAAAAAGTATTCTCCTCCTCAGTCAGATCAAAAAATTTTAATACTCTTCTCAATTTATTTTTCTACTTCACTTTGAAATTATTTGAATATTTTAAATGAATCCGACTTATGTTTCATCAAATAGACATATTCATACCTGGATAGATCATCTATGAAAGTGATTAAGTAAAAATATCTACCTTTGATACATGTGCTCATTGATCCATATATATTAGTATGTACTAGACCTAAGAGCTCAGTGGCTTTTTCATCTTTTTTAGTAAAAGATGACTTCGTCGTTTTACGAAGAAGACTGAACTCATAGGTTGAAAGTGATTTACGATCACTGACTTTGAAGATTCCTTCTTGAGTCAATTTATTTATCCTGTTCTTGTTTATATGACCTAGCTTATAGTGCCATAAGTAGATATCTAATACACTATCTAATCTAGAGTGCTTGCCAGTTAAATAGACTATGTTAACATGTTATGATAACATATATACGGCATTATTCAAATATCCAGAGAAAATAGTAACACCATTCATAATGATATTACAAAACTATTTCTTTATTAAAATTTTATAATTATTTTTGATCAAAATGCCTATAAAAATGATATTTAAAAAAAAAATGGATAGAAATAACAATAGTCAAGAACAATAGTATGGGACTCAAATATAAGTTTTAAAATTTTTAATGCTAGAATTGAAACTAGTTTTTCACCTCCAACATTCAGGAATCTCTCGCCTTGCTCGAATCTCCTACTGACCTACAATCCCTGTAATGAATTGCAAATATAGTAAGGGCTATCGGTATCCAATATCCAGTTAGTATAATCACAAACAAAAAAATTGCAAGAAGTTATTATATAAATATCTTGCTCAGCAATAGCTTGCTTTTTTCTCTATCTATTTGGATCCAGGAAGGCAATGTACTGAGGACAGCTCCTCTTCTAGTGCTCCTATTTCTTACAGAAGAAGCATTCATCTTGACTCTTATCGTGCTTGATCTTCCTGGTCTGGCCCTGCACAAATGTTCCAACTTGAGCTTGCACCTTCTTGTCCTTCTTCTTCTTGTTCTTTTCTTTTCTAAAGGATCGAGAATCAGAAGATGAACCTCCCACTAAGTTCACCAACTTATGGAGTTGGTGATCCTTCTCAAAGTTTTGAAGCAACCCTAGTAACCCGTGGTAGTCTACTTTAGGCTTTATTATTCTAAAATGAGTGAGCAATAGGAGATATTACTTGGACAGCAAGTTTAGTATTGCATCTTTTTTAAGTTGCTTATTCAAGAAAAAGTTAAGCTTGCTCAATCGCTCTATCAGCTCGATCATGTATAGTATATGATCAATGATAAAGGCTCCATCCTACATCTTGACATTGAAGATGGCATAACTAGTCTTGTGCCTTTTTACATCATCGGGTGTGCCAAAAGAATCCTCCAATACTTGAAGCCTATCCTTTGGCTAAGCCATCTCGAATCTGTGACTGAACTCGTCGCTCATGACAGCCAGCATAATGCAGTGCACTGTGGTTCGATTATCGAGCCTTTTTTGATAAATGTGTCTTACTATTCCATGTGTATTGGGAGCTAGCTCCTCAGGTGCAGGATCCATCAATACATATAGGATCCATTCATGCTCTAAGACTATCTTTAACTTTTGGTACCAACTATCGAAGTTGGGTTCTACCAACTTATCCTTGTCCAACAATGATCGGAGAGATAGAAAAGTGGTCATATTTGCATAAAAAAAAATCAAAATCTAATTAGTAATTGATTCATTAAACCTAAAGATTTAGATTTTAATCAAAAGATTCTTCCACTATTTTATTCAAATAGATAACTTCTACCTCTAATTTAAGAAATTATCCTAATTTCTTAGTGGATACTAATACGCTCTTGTCATGAGAGCGATCAAAGATAAAAATTAACCAACTACTACTCCATAGAATAGGATGAACCAGGTCGAGTCCTCAGGGATCTAAGACAGTTGTTTAAAAAATTAAAAAAAGACTTGGTTATTTCTAAGAATTGAAGAACTAATCCGATTGATAAAATAATATTTAAAAAAAACTTAATGAGTTCAATATAAAAGAGAAGCCTCAGAAGATTGAATTCTCTTGTAAAATAGATGTCATATTTATTTTCTGCTGCAACATTGCTACTTATGATTTTGGTTAGTATAACTTATCTTCTTTCTGAGTATGGATCGTATCCTCAGATCACGGTCAGTTTCTTAGAGCATAAGCTATCTAACTAAATCTCACAAGTAAAAAAAGAGGATCTATTCTTTTTGATACAATCTATCTCTTGTCTGAGCATGCATCGTATCCTCAAATCATGATGTATCTCTTAGAGCATAAATTATTCAAAATCTAGATCTTATAAATGAAGTAAAAAAAATAGTACATTTTTAATTTCTAAATAAATCAAAATTTTTATTAATATAAGAAAAGAGATACATAAAATAGATGAACATCAAACCATCTGTTTACAAAATTCATCTTTCCTCCTGAGATGATGGAGCCTAGCCATGCATGGAAGGGATGCCGTCCGCCATTACCATCTTCTTGCTTCTAACTCGTAGGAAGAAAAGAGGAAGAAGAGAGTTTTGTGGAGGAAGAAGAAGAAAGAAAGAAAAGTAAAGACTTAAGTGGAGAGAGAGAGAGAGGAGGTATGAAGGCTAGGGCTAGATGGAGATGGATGGAAGAATAGTTTTGGTTGAAGTCTTAGGGGCTTTTTATAGATGCTAGGAGGTAGGAGGATTTATTGGTTAAGCAATATGGGACTAAAGATATGATAGGAATGAATGGATAATATAAAGTATGCATGAGAAATCTTTGATTTGGTGTGGACTTCTAATTGGAACATGAAAAATAAGATAAAAAAAGAATAGTATGTAATTTATTTCTCTCTTTGGCATTTCCTTCTTTCTTTTCACTCTGTGATCCATGCTAAATCAATTTGGGATGGATCATGTGCGATCTTTAGATTAGGCTCCATGTTGGGTTAGAGCTTCATAGATATGTGCCTCAATTTTTAGCCCTTTGATCAATTATTTTCGATCCAAATCCTTAAAGCAACTATCTTTCTTCTTGGCTCTTGGATCTTCAATGAATTGCTTCCTAGCCATTGATCGTAACTTAACCCCTTGAGTTATTTACTCTTAGTCCATTAGATATCTGATTTTTGCTTGGTTGAGCCAATTTGAGTCTGAATCAGCTTGTATGAGCCCAATCTCCTAATTACCTATAAAAGATATTAAGAAGTATCAAATTCAACTAATAAACATATAATACAATAATATTTAGTATTTTTTATTATAATATATCAAGTACTTATCATACCCTCCAACTTGAACTTTACTCGTCCTCGAGCAGAAGAAAGATTAGTGTCAAATACCAGTGTGTTAAGTCGTGAGCATCTTTAAGTAATTCTAAAGAAATTGGTGTATAGAAAGAAGCTTAGTAAAGTGTGTTCTTGAAAAATTAAGACTGCCTAGTAGAATAGCTAAGTGAAAAATATCAAATTTTCTTTCTAAACCTTTTCTTGGTCTACTCCTGTCTTTATCCTTGGTTTATCTTAATCTAAGATAGATTTTTGGTCAGTACTTCTGTCTGCTCATTCTTTTCTTTGTTTTTTTTTAAGTGTATAGTTTGTACAATGCCTTGGTCCTGTTGGCATTCCATTCGATCCATGTAACGAGTTTTAGGCCAATGACTCCCAAATCAGTTAATTTTAGGGCATTAGGTGTAGAACATCCTTTAGGCTTACCAACTCGAGTTTTCTAGGTTATGGGCTAAAGCAGCCGTATAGCAAAGCTTCTTCACATTATCCATTTTTTTATGCGAACATCATAGCTTACTTAGGCAATGGGATCCGATTACTTAGTGGAAGACCAATGTTTAGAATTTGCTCTTCTTCTTCTTTTTTTTTGTTGAAAGTATCATAGGCATTAGGACATCCCATTTATACCTATAAAAGATAGACTCCCCTTTAAACATTAATACTGGAGTGATTAGAAGGGTTTAGAATTCAATTCTTATTCTATACTTAACCATCTATTGGATTTTCTTAATGTGCAGTTCCTTGACACCTTACATCTTATCTAAAATGTGCATCAATTACTATAGAGATGCCTAATTTCTCTCAATTTTAAAGCACAGTAGGTCTATGGACACTCTCATCTTCTCAAGTTCTAAGTTTTTATCCCCCACCCTCCAACTTAATCAACATTATTTTTAATGGAGTGGAAAGAGTAAGAGTGTAACAAAAATAAAATAAATAGGAGTTGAAGAAAAGAATACACCTGGTGATAATGTGCTCCATGTTGAAGGTGATATGGTGTGATGTTGGCTTGAAAGTCTGAAGCTTGAAGGTGGGTACCTCTATTTATTTCATAATAATAATAATAATAATAATAATAATTTAAAGAAATTAGGTTGTCTCTCAATAAGCGTTAAATTTAATGTCTTCAGCTAGACATCTTAGTCTTACCGAGGTTCATACAATATCATAGCCTCCTCTATTTCTTCAGTGGCCAGCTCCAAGAATGGTTTTATTCTTTGATCATTTACTTTGAAGATGGTACAATTATTTGGATTTTCAATTTCAATGGCTCAATGTGGAAAAATTTTCTTAACTGTGTATGGTCCAGTCCATTTCGATCTTAATTTTTCTGAGAAGAGGTGAAGCCTAGAATTATATAGGAGAACTTTTTGTCCAGGCTTAAAAGATTTTCTAATAATTGCTTGGTCATGGAATGCCTTAGTTTTTTCTTTATATATTCTAGCATTCTCGTAGGCTTCATTCCCAATTTTCTCAAGTTCATTTATCTGTAATTTTCTTTGTTCTCCAGCTACATTCAAATTCATGTTCAATTTCTTGATTGCCCACATTGCCCTATGTTTGAGTTCTACAAGCAAATGACATGCCTTGCCAAACACAATTCTAAATGGTGACATACCTAAATTGGTCTTATAAGCTATGCGGTATGCCCAAAGTGCATCTACTAGCTTCAGTGATCAGTTCTTTCTATTTGTGCTCACCGTCTTTTCTATGATCTATTTGATTTATCAGTTTGAGATCTCAACTTGCCCACTGGTCTGAGGGTGATAGGGTGTGGCCAATTTGTGCATAATGTGGTACTTCTTCATCAGTGATGCAAAGGCTCGATTGTAGAAGTGTATTTCACGATCACTGATGATAGCTCTTGGAATACCAAAATGGCAGAGGATATGTTTCTTAAGAAATTTGACAACAGTCTTACTGTCATTAGATCGACATGGCACTACCTCTGCCTCCTTGGACACATAATCCATGGCTATAAGAATATATTTATTCCTAAAAGATTTTGGAAATGATCCCATGAAATCGATTCTCCATACATCAAAAATTTTCTCAATCAAAATCAGATTCATTGGCATCATATCTCTCTTTGTGATCCGGCCTACTTGTTGGCACCTAACACAACTCTTGCAATAGTAATAGGCATCTTTAAATAGGTTAGGCCAATAAAATCCACTTTGGAGCATCTTGGCGGCTATCTTTTTGGCTCTAAAATGACCACCACATGTTTGGTCATGACAAAATGATAGAATACTTCCAACCTCATGGTCCGGGACACATCTTCAAATGATTTGGTCAGGACATTGTTTGAACAAGTAAGGATCATCCCAAATGAAGTACTTCACTTGGAAAAAAAATTTATTTTTGTCATGAGTGGTCTAGTGCATGAGAATCTCATCGGTGGCTAAGTAATTGACTATATCAGCATACCATGGCTCGATCGTCATAGACATAAGTTGCTCGTCAGGAAAAAATTCTCTAATTGGTGGTTCATTGGAGGGTGCATTTACTAATCGGAATAGATGATCAGCTACTAAATTTTCTGTTCCTTTCTTATCCCTGATTTCTAGGTCAAATTCTTGGAGCAATAAAATCCATCAGATTAGGTGCACCTTAGCATCCTTCTTGGCTAAGAGTTGTCTAATGGCTGAGTGATCAGTGTATACAATGGTATGCGATCCAACCAAATAGGCTCTAAACTTTTTAAGTGCAAAGACGATGGCCAAGAATTCCTTTTCAGTTGTTGAATAATTAAGCTGCACGTCATTGAGGGTTCTACTAGCATAATAGATGACTTGCGGCAACTTATTGATTCTTTGCCCTAGAACGGCTTTGATAGAATGGTCAGATGCATCACACATGAGTTCGAAGGACTGAGTCCAGTCGGGTGAGTGAACAATTGGGGCTGAAGTTAGTTTCTTTTTTAGATGCTCAAAGGATTCGAGACATTTAGGAGTAAACTTGAACTTGACTTCCTTCGCTAAGAGATGTGTTAGTGGATGGATTATTTGACTAAAATTCTTGATGAACCTCCTGTAGAAACCAACATGTCCTAAAAATGAACGTACTTCCTTGACTGATTTAGGTGGTGGAAGATTAGCAATTAGATCTCTTGGCTTTATCCATTTCAATGCCTTTCTTTGAGATCACGTGGCCAACAACTATGCCTTGTTTGACCATAAATTGATATTTTTTTCTCATTAAGCACTAAGTATTTTTTTTAACATCTTTTTAAGACTAGTCCTAAATAGTATAAGCATTCAAAAAAAGTGGAGCCAAAAATGAAAAAATCATCCATAAAAATTTCAAGAAACCGCTTGATCATATTTGAAAAGTTGCTGATCATGCACCTTTGAAAAGTAGATGGAGCATTACACAAATCCAAGGGGATGTGTCTATAGGTGAAAGTTCCAAATGGGCACGTGAATATGGTCTTCTCTTGGTCCTCAGGTGCTATGAAAATTTGATTGTAGTCAGAGTATCCATCCAAAAAGCAATAAAACTCATGTTCGGCTATCCTCTCTAACATCTGATCAATGAATGGAAGAAAAAAATGGTCCTTTCTTGTAGCCGCATTCAGTTTTCTATATTCAATACAGACTCTCCATCCAATTTGAACTCTCATCGGCATAAGTTCGTTTGTTTCATTTTGGACCACTGTGATCCCAGACTTTTTAGGGACCACTTGGATTGGGCTAACCCATGAGCTATCCAAGATTGGGTAGATAATTCCATTGTCCAACAACTTAAAAATTTCTTTCTTTACTACCTCCTTCATAGTAGGGTTTAGCCTTCTTTGGGGGTCTCTAGTTGACTTGGCATCCTCCCTTAGGTAAATTCGATGTTGAACGATTGAAGGGTTAATCCCCTTGATGTCAGCCATGGTCCAACCTAATGCTTCTTGATTTTCTTTAAGGACAGCCAATAATTCTTCTTCTTGCATGGGGTCTAGATTTGTTGAAATGATTACTGGTAGGGTTTTTGATAGACCTAGGTAGGCATATTTGAGGTGCTTGGGGAGTGATTTTAGCTCTAACTTTGGTGCTTCGTCAACCGATGGTTTGGGCAGTGGTTCGACCATTAACTCAAGTGGTTCCACTAAAGGCTCCCATCTTGATTCCATCCTATGCTTGCTGATTGTAGCGACTTTATCGACCTCTTCAAATTCTTGGTCCATCAAAATTTCAAAGTTGAACTCTTCATCGCTGAGGTCAATGGGGTCATATGCATTATCTTGAATCCAGTTCAGATCGTTTGTTTTAGTCAGATGGAAGATGTTCAAATCTATTGACATGTTGCCAAAAGAAAGTTTCATTAATCCATTTTGGTAGTTGATTTGAACATTAGCTGTGGCAAGAAATGGTCTGCCTAGAATGATCGAGATTTGACACTTCGGATTTGATATAAGTTCAGTCTCTAAAATTACAAAATCCACTGGATAGATGAAGTCACTAATTTTGATTAGCACATCCTCAACTATTCCCCTTGGAACTTTTAAGGATCGGTTTGCTAGTTGTAGGGTCATCTCCATTGGCTTGAGTTTTTCTAATCCTAATTGCTTATATACGAAATATGGCAATATGTTAACACTTGCCCCTAAATCTAATAGAGCCTTATCGATTAAGGTTTCTCCTATAATGCATGAGATGGTGGGGGACCCTGGGTCTTTGTACTTTACTGATATGTAGTTTGACAAGTATGAACTCATACTAGCTGCTAGAAAGGCTCTCTTAGGTACATTGGTGGTCTTTTTCTTAGTACATAGATCCTTAAGAAATTTAGCATAAGTAGGAACTTGTTGGATCATGTCTAGTAAGAGAATGTTCACCTTAACTTGCTTGAAGACCTCCAAGATCTTATCTAATTGGGCTGAGTTTCAGTTAGGCCTAAGTCTGTTAGGGAAGGGTGCTACAATCTTACTAGTTGGTCCATTAACTCCTGGTAAGGGCTTTGCTGTCGAATTTAATGTTGCATCAGGTTCTGATGCCTTGGATTTTTCAAGTTGATCTTGGTCAGACAGTGGTTCAGATAGTGGATCTTCTATCTTTTCTACTATTTCGGATGTGTCCATATGGTTATCTATTTGTTTTTAGATCTTAATGTATGAATGGCATTCAATTGGTTGATCTTGGATCCTTGTTGGGATAGTTGGTTGTTCTAGTTCCTAGGGTTAGCCTCGGATTGACTTGGTAATCTATTCTTTTCTCTTTCACTAACTGTGGTGGCTAATTGACCTAGCTGCATTTCTAGATGATCAATTGCCTGGATATTTGCATTTAATAATTGGCCCATGATTTGCATAAAATTATTTAGTGTAGATGTGGTTTTAGAAGTTGAATTAAGCAAGACTTCCAACCCCTTTTCTAAAGTGTTCAACCTTTTCTCTTGACCAAATCCTGGTGGGTTAGCTGGTGATTGGTTAGTCCTTACATAAGGCTGGTTTCGAACATGACTACCTGAATTGGAACCTTATGACCATGAAAAATTTGGATGGTTTCTCCATCCCGGGTTATATGTTGGTGCATAAGGATCGTTTATAGGTCTTTGATAGGCTGCATTTACTTGTGCAAGCCCATCGCTGACTGTGTTTCCTAGTGAAGGATATTCTTCCAAGATGTGGTCTGGTGCACCGCATCCATTGCACACAGGTGCGGATATTTGGTTTGCTTGGGAGTGTCCTTGAAGTTCTAAGGCTTCAATCCTATGGGTCAAGATCGTAATTCTGGCCTCCGTAGCTAGGAATGTTTGGACTTGGTGCATCCCACCTATTGTTGGTGTGGATTTTTTGGTTTTTCTAGTTGACTCCCATTGCAGACTCTTTTCTGCAAGATCTTCCAAAAATTGCCAGGCCTGGTCAAGTTCCTTATACATGAATTGGCCTTGGCACATTGATTCTAACATTATTCTAGAATTTGGGTCTAGACCTTCATAGATAATTTGGCACAACCTCCAAATCTCTATACCATGATTTGGACATTGACTTAGGAGATTTTTAAATCAGTCTAGGCACTTCTAGAAAGACTCTCCTCCTAGTTGGTAGAACTAATTAATCTCATTTCTAAACTTAGCTATCTTGTGATGGAGAAATTTTTTTTTTAAGAACATCTTTACGAAGCTTTCCCATGTCGTGATTGACTGGTTGGGCTAGCTGTATAACCATTTTTTTGCATTATCTTTAAGTGCAAAATTGATCAGCCTAAGTTTTATGGTATCTTATGACATTTGGTGTATTCACATGGTTTCACAAACCTCCTCAAATTCTCTAATGAAAATGTAGGCATCCTCAATTTCGATGAATTTGGGGAGCATATTAATTATTTATGATTTAATTTTAAAATTATCAATCGTAATCTTAGGGAGTCTTATACAGGATGGTTGGGCAGAGCCCATAGGATAACATAGGTCTTTAAGAAATTTGGATTCTTGGTTGGGTTCATCCATGATGGTCTCAACAATTCTTTGACTTGAAATGGGGTTTGATTCAATTCTCACAAGTCGACCAGATTTTTTTTTTTCAAGTTGCAATTTTGCAAAATTTTATTTATTTATTATTTTTTTTATAGAAGAAGAGAAAAAAGGAAGGAGAGATAGATAAGAAAAGAGTTCTAGAGATGGGTCCTAAGGAGTCTTAAATTTAGAAATGAAAGAGAAGAGTGAAAAAAAAATAGTTAATGTTTGGATGTTAATTGCAATCAAGTTAGACAAGCAAGGACTCTCTACCCTATGATTAACCTAGATCTAGATAGCTCATAACTTCCAAGACCATCTTTGAGCACTCCAAGTCCAAAATTGACTAACTGATTCGACCAGGTAAGTGTAAGATGTGGGAGGTTCTCTGCTTGTTGCTTTTCTTAGATACCAACTGAGTTGGCCAGATCAGATAATGGAATCAATTGAAAATCACCTTCTTAAATCACTTGCCTTAGACACCGAGCAATTAATCAATCCAAAGTTGGTCCAACTCTAAAGCTTTCCTATCCTATTGAGCTTGAAATTCCTAGGGCTAACGTCTAATTAATTTTAAAATTAAGATTTGGGTTAATGTAGAATGATGGATGTGGTTTTTGGGCCAAGAAAGGATGATCAAATTTTCATCTTATTTGATTAATGGGTTAATGCCCTTAAGGTTAATTATGGAAATGAGATGTAAAACGAGAGGATGTCCAATACAAGTAAGAATCTTTTAAAGTTTAATTAATTTTTCTATTTTAGTTAAGTATTTTATATATATATTTTTTAAATATTATGTTATCTTTAAGCAAGAAAGATTAAGATGTAAGTTTTAAATTAAGTAGGTTGATAAGTGGTAAAAATATACTAATAAAAATATTAAATTATAAAATAAATTAATCTATTTTATTAAAAATTGATATTTTTATTAATCTTATATAGGAAAGAAGGCCACCAATGTGAAGATCTTATTTTTCTAGTTTTGATGAAAAAAATTTCAGGCAAAATGGACTTCAAACGAGCCCAGAATCGAATTTCAAAAAAAAAAAAAAAATCGCCGATGCAACGCTGACGTCAGCATTTTTCGTGGTGCACGATGGACCATCTGAAGGGTATTTTGAAAATTTCACAGCAAAAGGCGCACTCTGATTGGCTGAAGAATGCGGTGGTTCACGCAACACCGGGCTCGCGCACGGTCCACGGAGGGCAATTTGGGAATTCTGGCTGATCCAATGGGCGGTTTTCACTGAAGCTTGATCGGACGGCCGAAAAGAAGGCGCTGATGGACGGCATCCGCAGCTCCCGATCAAGATCCAATGGCTGAGATTTATCCCGACGTAAAACTAAAGATCTGAAGGCTTATTTCAACGCGATCGGATGGCCCAAATTTGATCCAACGGTTAATCCAATGGCTGATATTAAATTCGACTTGATTTGGGTTATTTTAAGGGGTTTTGAGTGGTTTTTGGATCGTTTGATCACCATCCAACGGCCAGAATTATTCAGATCTTAATTTGAGTTGTTTTAGGAGTCTTAAACCTAGTTTTTGATGGACTTTGGGAGGAAATCAAATTTTTTATCTATAAAAACCTATGGTTGTCGTGAAAAAAAGGAATTAGAGAGAGACAAAGAGAGAGACGGGGAGAAAGAGAGAGAGGGAGAAAGAGAGAAGAGAGAGATAAAAAAAAAATGATTTGTGAGAAAATCAAAAAGGGTTTTTGATTTTTCTTCGACGATCAAGGAGCCTCTTCTTCTTTGCCAAATTCTCCACATCAAGAGCAGCAGACAATCAATTTCAGCAATCAAACAGTCTAATTTCTCTATGCTTTTTATTTTATTTGCTGTTTTTGAATTTGTTATCATGAACTAAATTTTATTTTACTAAGGCTAAGGTGTAGCCACTCTTTTGATGCAATATTCAGTATGATTTATTTTTAAATTTTATTCATGAGGAGTATATAAATCTGATCTTAATGCTTTTAGATTACTGGCCATCTTCTAATTGATCTGATGAACATAGATGTTACGGACCAAGTACATCTATGTTAATGCTTCTTGATTATATACCTTGTATTATGAATCAAATTAGAATTCATATGCATGCGGAAATTTTAGTGCGCTTTGGACGCAGCGTATTTTAATTAGAGGGTTTCACAAAATCTAATGCATTAATATTTATTTAAATTACACCTGGACCAAAGGGTAATTAATAAATATTAATAGTTTTGCTATGCCTGGACCAAAGGGTAGTGAATAAATTAGGAGACTCCACCGTCACATGAAATAAAATTAATCTAAAAATCTGAATATTGTATTGACTGAGTTGGTGAACCGATTGCCTTAGTAATCCATTGCTCTTGAATTTAAAACCCTAATAATTTACACTCTCTCTATTTAATTAAAAACTTTTAATTATTTTTTTTATTTTTTTTAATTTCTTATTCTCATAAATCGATCTTCTAAATAAAGCATAGGAAAGAGCTTTTCAGTACTTATTTTTCAATCCTCTAGGGATGATACTCTACTCATTCACTTTATTACTTGATCGACTGGTGCACTTGCCATAGCTGCTGTCGTTAAGACACCGTAAATTAATCCGCTTCTTAAAATAATTTAAAAAATACGTAGATAGCATGAGTCGGGTCGAATCCACAGGGAAGGTTTTTGGAAATCTTTGATTTTGTAAAAGAAAAAGATAAAAAAGAAGAGTTTTGAGATCAAAAGTGAAGTCGGAAAATAAAAAGCAAAAATTAAAAGATGCAAGAATTTAAACTTGGTACTAAGATCTACTAGTTAGATCTTAGCATCTACTTGTAAAGCAATAATTTAAAGTGCAGAAATTAAATTACAATAAAAAGCAAGAAATTAAAATACAAAAATAAAATTTTTATTAACTAAAATTTTAGAATTTAAATACATAAAATTTAAAAAGAAAAAATAAAATAAAATAGCTATCTCTGATCTTGGATCGGCATTGGCAGAAAGATTTAGAAGCTCGGCTCTTCTTCTCGGCATCCGTTGCTTCGAAGCAGCCTTTAACCCATAGCCTGGCTTCGCCCCTGTACCAAAGCTTCACCTTGATCGGAGATAGAGATTTCTGATGGCCTGGGGTCCTTTTTATAGTTAGGAGGGCTGGATATTTTTTCTAAAGGCAATATGGGACTAATGCCTTTGTAATCATCAAAATACAAATAAATTCGGATGAAATTTGAATCAAAACAGCTCAGATACGACTCTGATAAATCTGATAAAATCCAGCCGTTCAATAGGAATCCAATGGTCCAAAAATCATCCCGACTCGGATGCAGATAAGCTCAGATCGGGTCGGATTAAATTCTGGCCGTTGGATCGCGCTTGATCGAGGAAATCTGGCCGCAAAACACGCTTCGGGAGTCTTGATCGCCGCCGGCAGCGTTCTGGATCGTCGGATCATCGCCTGGATCGAGCGCTGCCGTCCGATGGTGATCCGCGTGATGTTTGTATCTGAATAAAATTCGGAAGCAACCACAGCCGTCCGATCCTGACCGCAAACAACCACATCCGTCCGATCGCGCAATAACTGTTCCCATGGACCGCATGGACCGGCCGCACCGCACACCGCAACCAATCAGCGCCGCTGTTGTCGGACAAAAAGACTGAATTACCCTTGTGAGCCGCGATAAATTTCTGTAGACCCTTAAGGGGTCTAGGTCCACCACGTGGCAATCTCTGATTCGTCGGAATTTGCTGAGCTGGCGGTCCACGCCTGGATCGTGGACCGGCTGATGGCTTCAACGGCTGAGTTGGCTTGATGGCTCGGCTTGGCTTGGTGGCTCGGCTTGCGGAGCCGACTGAGCCGTTTTCTTTTTTATTTAATTTTTATTTATTTTATATTTTTTAAAAATTCATATCTTTTTCATTTTAGCTCCGTTTTACTTGAAATTTATTTTGTTGTGATCAGAAAAATGAGCTCTTTCTATTGATAATAAAATTTTATTTTTTTAATTTTTATTAATTTTTATTATTTTTTAATTAATTTTTTAATTAATAAAAATATGAATTTTTTAAAAATTATATATAAATTGATTATTAATTATTAAAAATTAATATAAATTAATTGATAAATTAATACTTT
This sequence comes from Cocos nucifera, assembly GCA_006176705.1. Lineage (NCBI taxonomy): Eukaryota > Viridiplantae > Streptophyta > Magnoliopsida > Arecales > Arecaceae > Cocos > Cocos nucifera. Next base: position 1,864,209 of record QRFJ01000001.1, on the reverse strand, counting down.
TATTGGTGAATTTATGATGCTTATCACATAGCTATAAATTAGCATGCATCAAGTTTTTGGCACCGTTGCCGGGGATTGTGTCTAAAACAATATTGAAAATTTGATTCTAGCTTTACTTTAGAAATTTATTTTTAATTTTTATTATTAAAAAAAAAATTTTAGTGCATGACACGTACTGGACATAGTAACTTACTACCTTTAGATCCAGAAATTGAAAGAACCATTAGAAGACTACAACAAGAGAGAAACATGGCAGCTGAAGATCCTAACGACATCAATCTAGGAGTGGATATGGCGACTGAAGGACAGCATGAAGCTATTCGACCAGTACATCATTCCATTAAATGATTACATCACACCATCTATAGCCGATGCAGCTTCGAGCATCAGGAGACCGCCTGTACGAGCAAACAACTTCGAAATAAAGTCGACGATGATCCAGATGATTCAATCAACTGTCCAATTCAGTGGACACATGCATGATGATCCGAATGCCCATATTTCTAATTTTCTTGAACTTTGCGATACTTTTAAAATTAATGGGGTGTCGGATGATGCTATTAGATTAAGGTTATTTCCTTTCTCTTTATGGGATAAAGCTAAAAATTGGCTTCATTCTCTTCCTGCAGGTTCTATCACAACTTGGGATGTCCTAGCCCAAAAATTCTTAGCCAAGTACTTTCCACCTTCCAAGACTGCTAAGATGCGCAACGATATCACTTCTTTTATGCAGATGGACATGGAGACACTATATGAGGCTTGGGAGCATTTCAAGAAACTGCTGAGGAGATGTCCACATCATCAACTACCCGTATGGCTTCAGGTACAAACTTTCTATAATGGTTTATCTCCTACTAATCGATTCTATGATTGATGCAGCAGCAGGAGGAACCATTAATCGAAAAAATGGAGGAAGAAGCCTTCGATCTGATCGATGAGATGGCATCAAATAGCTATCAATGGCAGACAGAGCGCATGATGCCAAAAAGACTAGCAGCTGTGCAGGGAGTAGATTGCGTGCCAACTTTACTAGATGAAAATGCAGCCCTTAGAGTCGAAGTCAACAACTTAAAGGGAACAGCTATGCATGTTCAGAGCATTACTTGTGACCTATGTGGAGGAGGACATGATACGAGCAATTGCCAGACAGGTAATCCTTTTGCTAAAACAACTGATACAGCTAATTATATTGGTAATTTTTTCAGGCCGCAACAAAACAATCCCTACTCCAACACATACAATCAAGGGTGGAGGCAGCACCCAAATTTCTCATGGAGCAATCAAAATGCAGCACAACAGCCACCCCCGGGATTCCAAGTACCTGAAAAGAAGTCCAACATGGAAGAGCTGATGGTCAAATTTATGCAAAACCAAGAAGCAACTATAAAAAATTTGGAAGCCAAACTTAGGCAGGACCAAACAGCAGCAATTCGAAACTTGGAGATGCAAATAGGTCAAATGGCTAAGATAATCTCCGAGAGACCTCAAGGATCCTTGCCAAGCAATACGGAGACAAATCCAAGGGAGCAAGTCAATGCTATCACCCTAAGAAGTGGTACAAAGCTGGAGGAGCCACATCAGAAGAATGAGACTGAAGAGCCAACTACAAATAAGGAACCATCAACTCAAAATTCGTCAGTCACCAAAACAACCAGCAGATGGATGGTCTCCAGGTATACGGTTTGCTGATCCAAATGTGAAGCCCTACGTGCCGCCACTACCATTCCCAGAGAGACAAATACAGCATCCAGATAAGGAATTTTCTAACTTTTTCAAAATTTTAAAGAATTTACATATTAATATTCCTTTTGTAGATGCTATTACTCAAATGCCCAGGTATGCCAAGTTTCTCAAAGAAATCCTTAACAAATAAGAAAAAGCTGAAGGAGCATGAGAGAATAAATTTGAATGAAGAATGCTCAGCAATACTTCAAAATAAATTACCACAGAAGTTAAAAGACCCAGGGAGTTTTACTATCCCCTGCATTATTGGTGATTGTAGTTTTGATAAAGTTTTATGTGATTTAGGAGCAAGCATTAATCTCATGCCTTTTTCTATTTTCAGAAAGCTGGGTCTAGGAGAACCAAAGCCTACCACTATTACTCTTCAATTAGCCGATAGATCCATTAAATATCCAAGAGGTATAGTGGAGGATGTCTTGGTAAAGGTAAACAAGTTTATTTTCCCTGTTGATTTTATTGTTCTTGATATGGAAGAAGATTATGATGTACCCCTTATTTTAGGGAGACCCTTTTTAGCTACTGGAGGAGCTTTAATAGATGTTCAACAAGAAAAATTAATTCTTAGAGTCCAAGATGAACAAGTTACTTTTAATGTTTTCAAAGATACTAAACATCCTGATGATAATCAAACTTATTTTCTAATTGACATTATTGACAATCCATTATATGAGAATTCTGTAGAAAATAGGTTTGAGACTATAAAAGCGAGCAATGTCAAATTGAAAGAAGGACTCGATCAAACATGAAAGTATTCCAATTGAAGTGGCACCAGATTGATCCACTTTAGAACTCAAAGAAAGTCAAGCTGAAGACTATAAATCAGAACTACTAGATAGGTTGTTTCTTTTCTTTTTAGTTTTGATCATTTTTTTTTCTTTTATTTTTCAGTAATTTATTGTTGCTCTTTTACTGCTCTGGTGTGTATTTTCAATTTTGTAGAAAAATCAATGAGAACTCAAGCAAAATTTCAAAGCTCCAAAGAACCAGACTGAACCAAATCAGGTGTATTCCTTCCTATCCTTTATTACACCCTTTATTTTTCTTTCTCCTTTAAGACAATGTAGAATAATTATATAAAAAAAAAAATCATGTGTCAAGAAGAAAATCTTGAGCAAGATAAACTGGATAAGTGATAAAAGATAGAATTATTTGCTAATGAATGTAATGAGTTAAAGAAGTAGATTAGTTGGTCAACTTTTAGCAGCCTACTTAGGTCATTAAAAGATTATTAGCACTTTTTAATTGCACATGCACACTAACAAGGCAAAGTAGGTATTGATTATAAGGCCAACTGAGGATTCAATTATCACTGAAAAATTGGTAATTAATATACATTCTAATCAAAGAAACTTGAATTTAAGGAAAGAGCTACCTGCCTATAAATAAAGTGCAAAAGATAGAGTATATGTGGATTGCCCAAAGCCTAGTAACTGGGTCTCTGCACCTAGGTCAAGTGTGAAAATTCACGTAAAATGGTGAAGGAAAGGCCAGGATGCTCAGCACAGTAAAAAAAAAAAAAAAAAAAAAAAAAAAAGGCAGTGTGAAAGCTACCTTAATTCATGAGTATAAAATTGAGAATGTATAGAAAATTGACCAAAATAGGTGATAAGAGAGGATACTTTTGTTCTTTTAATTTAATACTGAAATGCTAAAGTTAGTCATCACGAACACAAGTGCTATAGATCTTTGATGTACTCTAAGAAAGTTTTTAATTGTATTGACTGAAAAATTTGCTTCTGAAGCTCAATGCTTAGTTAGCAGTATTTTCTAAACTTTTTGACCTTTAATCCTAGATTTTATCTTTGTGATGGATAATCTTATTGAAATATGGTATTAAATAAAACATTGCTAAGGGACTAGCAATGACTAAGTTGGGGGGTGTGATAAGTGGTAAAAATATACTAATAAAAGTATTAAATTATAAAATAAATTAATCTATTTTATTAGAAATTAATATTTTTATTAATCTTATGTAGGAAAGAAGGCCACCAATGTGAAGATCTTATTTTTTTGGTTCAGATGAAAAAAATTTCAGGCAAAACGGACTTCAAACGAGCCCAGAATTGAATTTCAAAAAAAAAAAAAACCGACGCAACGCTGACGTCAGGATGACGTCAGCATTTTTCGCGGCGCACGATGGACCATCTGAAGGGTATTTTGGGAATTTCACAGCAAGAGGTGCATTCTGATTGGCTGAAGAATGCGGCGGTCCATGCAACACCGGGCTCGCGCACGGTCCACGGAGGGCAATTTGGGAATTCTGGCTGATCCAACGGGCGGTTTTCACTGAAGCTTGATCGGACGGTCGAAAAGAAGGCGCTGATGGACGGCATCCGTGCTCCCGATCGAGATCCAACGGCTGAGATTCATCCCGACGTAAAACTAAAGATCTGAAGGCTTATTTCAATGCGATCGGATGGCCCAGATTTGATCCAACGGTTGATCCAATGGCTGATATTAAATCCGACTTGATCTGGGTTATTTTAAGGGGTTTTTGAGTGGTTTTTGGACCGTTTGATCAACATCCAACGGCCAGAATTACCCAGATCTTAATTTGAGTTGTTTTGGGAGTCTTAAACCTAATTTTTGATGGATTTTGGGGGAAATCAAATTCTTTATCTATAAAAACCTATGGTTGTCGTGAAAAAAAAGGAATTAGAGAGAGACAAAGAGAGAGACGGGGAGAAAGAGAGAGAGGGAGAAAGAGAGAGAGAAAGAGAGAGGAGAGAGATAAAAAAAAGTGATTTGTGAGAAAATCAAAAAGGGTTTTTGATTTTTCTTCGACGATCAAGACATCGATCAAGGAGCCTCTTCTTCTTCGCCAAGTTCTCCACATCAAGAGCAGCAGACAATCAATTTCAGCAATCAAACAGTCTAATTTCTCTATGCTTTTTATTTTATTTGCTATTTTTGAACTTGTTATCATGAACTAAATTTTATTTTACTAAGGCTAAGGTGTAGCCACTCTTTTGATGCAATATTCAATGTGATTTATTTTTAAATTTTATTCATGAGGAGTATATAAATCTGATCTTAATGCTTTTAGATTACTGGCCATCTTCTAATTGATCTGATGAACATAGATGTTACGGACCAAGTACATCTATGTTAATGCTTCTTGATTATATACCTTGTATTATGAATCAAATTAGAATTCATATGCATGCAGGAATTTTAGTGCGCTTTGGACGCAGCGTATTTTAATTAGAGGGTTTCACAAAACCTAATGCATTAATATTTATTTAAATTACACCTGGACCAAAGGATAATTAATAAATATTAATAGTTTTGCTATGCCTGGACCAAAGGATAGTGAATAAATTAGGAGACTCCACCATCACATGAAATAAAATTAATCTAAAAATCTAAATATTGTATTGACTGAGTTGGTGAACCGATTGCCTTAGTAATCCATTGCTCTTGAATTTAAAACCCTAATAATTTACACTCTCTATATTTAATTAAAAACTTTTTTATTTTTTTTATTTTTTTTATTTTAATTTACACTCTTGAATTTTTTATTCTAAATAAAGTATAGGAAAGAGCTTTTCATTACTTATTTTTAATCCTCTAGAGACGATACTCTACTCATTCACTTTATTACTTGATCGACTGGTGCACTTGTCATAGCTATAAATTAGCACGCATCATAGGTGAAGAGATTTATAGAATCTAACTAAATAAGTAGTAAATTATGCAAAGATTAAAAAGCAACTAGGTAACCTACAAGTAAAGCAAGCACTCAAATCTACTTTAAGAGTAATAAATTAAAAGATAAAAAAATATATTTTTATATTTAGAGAATTTATTAAAAAGTAAGTAAATAAGAGGAAGGTCTAAAATAGGTAGAAAATTAACTCTATATAAAAGGCAAAAAATTATTTTACTAGAAAGACAACAAAGCAATCTAAAGTAGAAAGAAAAATACATAAATAAATAAAGACCTAGAAAGTAGTATAATATATTCTCTTCTTTACCCGTTTTCTTAGATCTGCAATAATAAGAAGTAGATATTAGAATTAAGAAGGCAAAAGATCACAAAATAAAGTAACAAGGATTTTTTTTTTTGAATTAACCATGCCTAGATCCCCGGCAATGGTGCCAAAATTTGATATGCTTTTGTCGTGAGAGCGATCAAAGATAAAAATTAACGGACTACTACTCCATAGAATAGGATGAATCGGGTCGAGTCCTCAACGATCTAAGGTAGTTGTTTAAAAAATTAAAAGAAGACTTGATTATTTTTAAGAATTAAAGAACTAATCTGATTGATAAAATAATATTAAAAAAAAACTTAATGAGTCCAATATAGAAGAGAAGCCTCAGAAGATCGAATCTCCTTATAAAATAGATATCATATTTATTTTCTGCTGTAGTACCGTTACTTATGATTTCGATTAGTGTAGCTTATCTCTTTTCTGAGCATGGATCGTATCCTCAGATCAGATATGGTCAGTCTCTTAGAGCATAAGCTATCTAACTAAATCTCCCAAGTAAAAAAAAGAGGATCTATTCTTTTTGATACAACCTATCTCTTGTCCTAGCACGCATCGTATCCTCAAATCACGATGCATCTCTTAGAGCATAAATTATTCAAAATCTAGATCTTATAAATGAAGCAAAAGAAAATAATATACTTTTAATTTTTAAATAAATCAAAAATTTTATTAATATAAGAAAAGTGATACATAAAATAGATCAACATCAAACCATCTATTTACAAGATTCATCTTCCTTCTTGAGATGATGGAGCCTAGCCACGCATGGAAGGGATGCCATCCGCCATTACCATCTTCATGCTTCTAACCCGCATGAAGAAAAGAGGAAGAAGAGAGTTTTGTGGAGGAAGAAGAAGAAAGAAAGAAAAATGGAGACTTAAGTTGAGAGAGAGAGGAGGTGTGAAGACTAGGGCTAGATGGAGATGGATGAAAGAATAGTTTTGGTTGAAGTCTTAGGGACTTTTTATAGATGCTAGGAGGTAGGAGGATTTATTGGTTAAGCAATATAGGACTAAAGATATGATAGAAATGGATGGATGATATGAAGTATGCATAAGAAATCTTTGATTTGGTGTGGACTTCTAATTGGGATGTGAAAAATAAAGTAAAAAGAGAATAGCATGTAACTTATTTCTCTCTTTGTCATTTCCTCCTTTCTTTCCACTCTATGATCCATGCTAAATCAGTTTGGGATGGATCATGTGGGATCTTTGGATTAGGCTCTAAGTTGGGTTAGAGTTTCATAGATACGTACTTCAATTTCCAGCCCTTTGATCAATTATTTTCAATCCAAACCCTTAAAGCAACTATCTTTTTTCTTGGCCTTTCGATCTTCAATGAATTGCTTTCTAGCCATTGATCGTGACTTAACCCCTTGAGTTATTTACTCTTAGCCCATTAGATATCTGATTTTTACTTGGTTAAGCCAATTTGAGTATGAATTAGCTTGTATAAGCCCAATCTGCTAATTACCTATAAAAGAGATTAAGAAGTATCAAATTCAACTAATAAACATACAATGCAACAATATTTAGTGCTTTTTATTATAATATATTAAGTACTTATCAAGTACTAGAATCCATATAGATTGCATATGAGTCCAACTTTGGTTGGTCAACCAATGTACATTTAAGGATAGGTTCATAATCAATTATTTTTTTAAATAATTTTTAGTAATTTAATTTTGCTCCAATCCCTAATCAATAGGCTTTGGTCTCCACTGAAAAGGTCCAATTAGGTCCAACCATTAACATGACCATACTTGGTCAATCAAACCAATGAATGATTAAGCCCAACTTGGGTTGATCAATCTAATCATTATTTAGAAAGATGCGGCCAAGAAATCATATTATGAATGATAATCCTATTAGCCGATAAGCACCTAGCCTTTGGGCCTCCAATGATTATCCAACTGATGGACCCATTGTCACCCACTTAAGGGAAGGCTATGATCTGATTATCATTATAACTATTTCATTTTAAGAATCTAATAATTTTAAAAAATTTTAATTTTAAGAAAAAGAGAAGGCCAAATAAACCAGCTTGTCATGATCCTCTCATTGGCTTCACCAAGTCAGTTTAAGGAAGATCAATAGTAAGCTAGTCTAGAAGCACCTAAATCAGTCACCCTGATTTACCTAGCTGACATGGATCGGTTCGAATAGTTAAGTGATCTAATTAAAACATAATTTCACCAAAAGATCAAGTAAGTTCGATCAGTAGGAGGGTTTGCAAAAGCTTGCCTTAAATACTATTAGAAATGGCTAGATAAGCAGGCTGTCAATTAAAGACCACCGATCTGATTTATCTTAAATACCAACTGATTTAATTAGTCTCGATTAGATCAATCTAAAAGTTCGTGCTAGACCACGTAGCTAAGAATCAAGTCCATCTTGGATCTTGTTAAAGACATGAATTTGACTAACTACAACTATTGTAATTGATCTAGAGAATTTTTGACATAATCTAAGATAATAATTGATTAGATTTAGTCAATTTTCTAATTAAATCCATTCTTTAATCTAACCCTAGATCTAACCCAATTAATAGATCTAATTTTTACTAATCCATTAACCCAATGTGTTATGATTTTTGTTTTAGAATCTTCAATTCACAATCCTATATCCTAATCAAATAATTTCTTAATTTTTAATTAAGTTTTGGGCTAAGAATTGGGGTTTGGCTTTTTGAAAATAATTTTCATATTTGTAAAATATTTTTACAACATGATTCTAACAACTAAGTTGCATATTTGATTCATAATCAAAATGCAAATAAGATAAGCATAAAACTACTTTAGATCTAATCTAAATAGATTCATGTAATTAAAATAGTTTCAACTCAAATCAATTATAAATTATCTTAGATCAAATCTAACATATTTATGATGATTAAAATTAGATTAAAATATTTTTAATTAGATCATAAAATTTTTTAGATCTAATCTAAAATTTTATAATTAATATTTTAGATCAGCACATACTAGGATAACTTCTCCACTGTAAGGGGTAAATCTTACAATAAGATAATTTTATAATCAGTCCGTGCAATCTAAAATTTTTATTTTTAGATCTAAAATACTTTTAAATTTAATAAATTATAAATAAAATTAAATTATTTCTAATAAATTTATGATAAAAAATAGATCTACGCAAACTAGGACAACCTCTCCACTGTAAGGGATAAACCTTACAGCATGACAACCTTATATCAGTTCGTGTGATCATAATTTTTAATTTTTAATTTAATAATTAGATTATAAATTTAATCTAATCTAAAAAATAATTTAAACATATAAAAATAATCATGTAATAGTCAACCTAGGCTCTGATACTAATTGAAGAAACCAGATCTAGGATTTCAGGACTAGATCTTGAAACTTTTTCAAGATCAAGTAGTAGAAGACTAAAATAAATCAAAATTTATTTATAAAAATTAAAAACCCTTAGATCTAAGATTCTATTATATGATTATAGTATAAAATTAAATTAAAAATTAAAATATTAGAAAAAAAAATGTGTTGATCATATCAATATGCATCTACACTACATCTAATATAGGTATGTAATAATAGAACAAATCCATATTACCTATATAAGTTAGATATTCTAACTTACTGATCTAGGCTGAAGGATGAGGTTCTAAGTCACACATATGTCCGACATCTAAGAGATATCCATATGAGCCCAGAACCCTGATCAGAAGTTCGATGCAAGAAATCAGCACAATATGCTAGTACTGTGCTGATCCTTTTTTAATGGTTGATCTGGTGCTTTCTTTTTCAAGATTTAGATACTCCAAAAAATTAGAAAGAAAGAAAGAGACTTTCGATTTAAAACAACACTCGAAAATCTCTATGAAGGAGAAGGAGAAAGGAAGAGCAAAAGAACCCTAGAAGAAGACCCTCTTCTTCTTCTCTTTTCCCTCACCTATAAAATCCCCATGCCCTAAGGGTCTTTCTCTTTGATTTTCACATGCCTAAGAGCTCTCTCAATGATCTAAAATTGGTATGAAATTCATCCCAAAAGGAGCTCCTTATAAAGAGATATGGAAGAATCTTTGTTGGGTCAAATTTCTAGACTAGGAAACACTACATATGGCAAGTTGTTGGGGCGCCCAACGCTTAGGCTTCCCCTCCTTTGTTTTAGCCATGGACCACCAGGGTAGGTACACAAAAAGATGGGCTTTCTCCACTAAGAAACCCAAGGGAAAATAGGAAGTAGGCGGTGCCTTATGGGAGGAGTTTTGGTTTGTTAGGATTCTATCTCATAGAATCTAAAATCAAAACAAACTACCTACCTTTGACTTGGTCTACTAACTAATTTTCATATACGATAGAAGGGAGAGTAAGGAGCACTCGTGGGATTGCTGGGCATGATAGTTTTATCATGCAAAACTCTAAGAAGAGAGAGTGGAGGGCGTTGGGGCTTAGATGGCACATGGATGGAATCCTAGTCTTACTAGGATTCCATATATAACTTGGTCAAAAATAGTTTCTCAAATAAAATTAAACTAGAATTAAATCAACCTAATTAAATTAAATCCTAACTCAATTAAAAAATTAATTAAATTAAATTAAATTAGATTAAATTTTGATTTAACTTTTTAATCAAATTAGAAAATTGGGTTGACCCAAGTCCTAATTGAACTAGGATTAGTTCTTCCTTGCACTTGGCTTATCTAATAAACTAATTGAACTTGATACAATCTTATCCAAATTAAATCTAATTAAATTATATTTAATTAAACTTAATCTTAGTTCTTAGACTTAATTAAATTAAGTCAATTAGCAATTCAATTGCTAATTGATCCTCCTGCAATACTTGTATTAGGTTAAACATCAATCGTATTGATCGTTTAATACTAGAACGATTCTTAATCGTTGATCAACCATTCGATTAGATAAAAAACTCTAATGTATGTGACCCCATAGGTTCGAACCTGAGTTGGTCATATAGGAATAAATTTTTGTATCAATTAAAGTAATCATCTAGTAATGATACCCAACAGTCGGATTGGTTGAATGTGTAGAACAACATCCTTAGAACCCATGTGGATATAGCTTTCATATAATTCATCCCCTTGACCAAAAGCTCATAAGATATCTCAGAGTTCAACTATCAACTCTGATCAGGCTGTCCATATTATATTTTAAAATACCAAATCCATCTCATGGATTATCTTGGCTAAGATTTTGCTATATTGAAATACAGTGATACATTCTTCTCCAACTCTTAGAGTGGTCAATTCCATCTTGATCACACACCGACTTTGCAAGTACTTGACTATGCTCAGAAGCCTTCCATTACTAAATTAAAAATTTAGTTGATCTGATAGCAAAGCATAGTGAGTTGTTTGCAAGCCACTAAGGTGATCTCAGGTCTAAGGAATACTTATACCTATATTCCATCAGGGACATTCTCGATAGCAGAATGCTCTAAAATTGGTCACGTTCAATGATGATGTACCCTTACATCTTACCAGCATGCTATACCTATGTCTCCACACTCCTTGGTTAAAAGGACAATCAACCTATATGGCATACAGCAACCTATGCTCAATAGATGTTGTCATCCTTATTAACAGTCTATCATTTAGTCATGAATAGTTTTAAGGACTAATCGATAAATTCTCTCTTTATCGAATCTAAATAGTCCTAAGAACTTCATCACAATAATGGAGTTCGTTAGAAGATGTAAACTTTATGATGAAAAATATCAAAAAAATATTTTATTTATTAATAAATCAATTATAAATACAATACAATACAACCGTTAACAGGCTAATGATTGACTTTGGGACATATTTTTCAATAGATGCTTGGTGAGAACTGCCCCATCTTGGGGGCCCAATCGGCGGCTTGAATCTCCATGCAAGAGAATTATATTTTGATCAGCTGGGTATCTCCTAAGGAGGTGTGAGGGATCCTTTGGTCTCTTAGAGAGGATTAGATCTTGGGGTCTGATGGCTTTCCTTTGCTATTCTTCCATCGATACTGGTCGATCATCCGAGAGGAGATAGTGGAGGCGGTGCAGGTGGCCTTTGAGTCCAGGACATTTTGGCACCATGGAAGCGGACCTTGATCACCCTCATTCTGAAGTGGCTTGATGCTTCAATCCCAGAGCACTTCAGACCTATCAGTCTCTATACCATCCTCTATAAGATGTACATGAGAGTTTCGGTGGGGTAGCTAAAGCCGTTGATGTCTTGTCTGATTAGTTCAGAGTAGGATGCATTTGTTCGGGGTTGGTCCATCATTGACAATATTATGATGGCCCAAAAGTTCATGCACAACCTCTAGAGAGCTCCCTATCATCGCAATCTCATAACAGTCAAGCTGGATATAGAGTGGACGTATAATCGGATATGTTGGGCTTTCCTCCAGTGGACACTTCAGGAGTTGAGTTTTGGAGGGCGATGGATTGACTAGATTATGGACTACATTGAGGGCTTGAATTTTACCATCATCATCAATGGCACCCTGATGGAGTTTTTTCTTTCCTCTGTTGGCTTTCGCTAAGGTTGCCCTCTCTTCCTCTACCTGTTCATTCTATGCATTGATACCTTATCTAGAGCATTAAGAGTTGCAGCTCAGGGATAGGCCCTAGAACTGTATTGGCTTCCCACTAGGGTCTAGCTACTCTTGCACCTTCTCTTTATAGAGAACTATCTTCTTATTGGGCATGCCTTGACCTGCAATGTAGAGTGCTTTGCCTCCATTATCAAGGCTTACTATCAGTCGTTGGGGCAGTTGGTCAACATTCAGAAGTCGTGGTCATCTTTAGTCCGAGGATGAAGCCCTCGATCAGATCAGCAATTAGGGGGATCGTAGGGATTTGGGAGCAGACGGAGATGTTGTCCTACCTCGGTGTTCCGATCACAGGCCATCATCTATAGCCAACTAAGTGCAAACCTATGGAACAACAGATCTAGGAGCATTTTTAGGGTTGGTAGGCCGATGCCCTTTCCTTTATGGGTGGGACATCACTAATGAGATTAGTGCTGAGCTCTCTTCCAATATATCTCTTGGCCAATTCGATTATCCCAGTTGCTTGCATTAGAGGGATGGAGTAGCAATTCCATAACTTTTTGTGGGGTACTGGACGTGCTCGTCATTGTGTCCATCTACTCTCCTAGAAGGTAGTGTGCTAGCCTATGTGGGATGGTGGTTTGGATATCCACTCCTTGTTGATGAGAAGAAAGGCTTTGATTGCGAGACATGTAGCTAGATACTTGATCCAACTGGACTATTTTTAGAGTAGGATGATGAAGACCCGCTATGGTGGGTGGAGCCATAGGACTCTCATCTAGGCTGCTCGAGGATGCTCTTTCATTTGGATGAAGATTTGCGCTCAAGACTCGACATTATGGACCACATCAGATGCTAGATTGGGGATAGGCAATCGGTGGAGGTGATCCAAGATGCATGGATTTTAAGCATCCCTCTCTCTTGCTGGCCGACCATTACTAGCAAGGAGATGAGGGACCACATGAGGGTGTATGATCTCATTACTGCTGATGGCTCCAGTTGGAGAGCACAAGAGATCACTCAGCTTTTTGGAGCCCTCTTGTAGAGTAGATCCTTGCCATCCCGATTATAGTTCATCCTAGTCAGAATGCTAGGGTTTGAGGATGTTCCTGCTGCCCGAAGGTTCCCTTGAGGGACTTCTCTCAATTGTATGGATTGATGCCTACTAAGAGGATCAATGTTGCCTAGATTTGGAGAGTTCCCGCTCATCCTAAGGTAAGAATTTTTTTTTGAAAACTTGCCTGCAATCGGCTTCCCACTTGGACACTACTCAAGGATAGGAGCATGGAGGTTTCGACCCTCTATACGGTTTATAGGATGGAGGATGAGTCTGTTGAGCATGCTATTCTGCATTGCCCTAAGGTAAGGGTCATCTAGAGATAGGTGGATAGTTACCTATGGGAGGTGAGAACTGATCCATGGTTAGTTTCCTTCCTTGGCTTGATTTTTCAGAGTGTGACTAACGAGTCGACTGCTGTTGGTGGATAGATGGCTTATATTTCTTATCAAATTTGGCTATCTAGGAATAGCCTTGTCTTCGACAGTGATGTAACTTCTACTCATCGGATTTTGGATAGAGTTGCCTATCTTACTTAGGAGTATCACCAGTTTGATACTGCCACTCCATCGCTTGATAGCTCTAATCCCTGGAGCTTCCTAGCTGCCCCGACAGCGACCCGTAGGGTTCTATCCATCTCTTAGGAGCCCCCACCCTTGGGGTTTGTCTAGGTAAACTTTGATGCTAGTGTTAGGGATGGGACAGGCGGAGCTGGCTTTGTTATCCATGGCCCTGATGGTAGACTTCTTACCTGAAGGCCAGGACTCACCTCAAAGAGGTGGAAGCAAGGCAACAGCTCCATGCTACTTGGGCAAGTGTTACTTTTACCAAGCAACAGCTTCACGTGGAGAGGATACCTTGAGGGTGACTCTGCTATAGTCATTGCTTGGATTCAGAGAGATGTTAGGTAACTCGAGGGTCATCTACTCATCTAAAATGTTTGGACCTCTCTTCACCATGTTGCTGTTGTTAGAGTTCAGCATGTTTATTAGGAGGCAAATACTGCAATAGACTGGGTGACAACTTTTGTTACAGAGCACTTCGATGACTAGATTTAGAGATAGGATGAGGACTGCTTGTTGGCTTTTCGGGATTTTATGTATCTTGATCTTTTGGACTGCTTTCACACCAGATTGGTGTGACTGTCCATTTGTACAAAAAAAAAAGACTTGTAGAGCAATGTGGATTATGAAATGTAGCACATCTTTTGAAGGTGGGGCTTGTCACTATTACAGTAAAGAGCTATGGCGGTAGTTCGAAACTACTATCATGACCAAAAAATTACTGCTATAGCTTATGACAGCAGTTACTTAATCACTGTCACTATCACCATTGCCATAGATCTATGGCAATGGTTTTTATAATGATTATCATAACCACTGCCATATATCATGCATAGTAGTGGTTATTCAATTGCTGCTATAACAAATCTATAGTAGCGATTCATCAGCTACTGCTACAGGATCTATGATAGCGGTTGCCTAACCACTGCCATAAATTTAACTGCTGCAATAAATAATCTATGGCAATCATTATATAATCGCTGCAATAGATGACCTATGGTAATGGTTAGATATCCACTGCCATACATCTAATATAGTGATTGACATGCAATCTACGATAATGATTGCCAATCGTTGTCATAAATTTTGAATAATAAAAAAATAAATTTTTTAAATTTTAATTTTTTTATCTGATAAATGCAGTTCAATAACACAAGAATATATCTAAAGTAACATAAGAATATATTTAAAATATTTAAATTTTATTACTAAATAAAATTTATTATAATATTTTTTAAAAAAAATATATCAAAAGTTCACATCTAAATCTAAATCATCATCACCAGAAGAAGATGGAGCATAAGCTGGAGGAGCTGAAGTTAGAGCTGAAGGGGCTAGAGCTGAAATGCTAGCCAACATATCCTTAAGGCCCATGAAGTCAGCTCCAAAACACACGAAGAGTCTCATCACTATAGTGGTCATGATATTCTGTAACTGAGATGTGCGCTTCTTAGCTTGAGCAGCCGCTCCATAGCCTGAGCTGCCTGCACCAAAGTCTTCTCAAGCTGCTTTCGACTAACCATTCCGAAAGCATGTGAAGAGATGCTCGTCTTAGACCAATAACTCATTGGCATATTTTCAGGCCTACATCGAATCTTTCTAAAGTGCTCAGACCCTAAGACCTAAGATAGATAGTCATGGAGGTCAGTGGTGTCCAAGCCCTCGCTCATTAGTGCATCTAACTGCTCCTATAATTATAAATTTAAATAAAATATCATAAAAAATACTATAATACTAATCATATTGATATTTTATTACTTATAAAAACTTTTTTGATCGAGGCGTTCATTGGCCTACCCTTCTTATCTGTATGGCTGGATTGGAAGATGGTGCTATGGGTGGGTATCACTCTCTCTCTCATCAGCTATAATATTGGATGAGCTTATTAGAAACATGCAATAAAAATATTAATTTAATTTATAAACTAAGATTCAGAATTTATTATCTCTCTATGCACACAACCGGGCCATAGACTCACGGTCGAGAGTGTGCGTGTACTCTTAAGCCGTCTAGTTCTCTCGATTCTGACGGAAGATGGTCTAAAAAATATTTAAATCATAAGTATTTAAATAATAAGTATTTAAAAAATATTTAAATATAATTATTAGTGTATTAAAAAATTTAAAAATTAAAAATTAAATCTAGAACTCCTGACTCCTCCAATGCCTAACCATCTCCTCCCACTAACTTGGGGGACAATCCTGAATCCAAGGAACAAGCTCCTCTGAAATATCCTGATGGTGCTCGAGCCAACCTCTATAGAGCTTAACGTTGTAGCTTCAGTACAACTCATTAATCTTCTCCAGTCGGACATCTCAAGCCCTCTCATGATCTGAAAAGTCATAAATTCTTTGCACAAAGTTATCAGAAGTCAATTACGAAATTTTTCTAATCAAACATAGTATAAACATATCAAATGCATATATATAAAAAAGATACACTTATCCATATCTCCTTCCACATCTGATTTTTGACACCAGCATCCATCAATCGCCAATCTATGGGCAATACTGGAATGATGTCGAACCACCTCACAAGCACTCCAAAAAATAATGCATATCCCATGCGGCCTCCCCAAATGACCTTCCATCCCGAACATACTCCACCTGACCTGATGTTGGTGGTTCCACACATGCGGCATGCATGTGGAATTATAAAATATCCTACTGGATGATGCACCTACAATAAAAATATATTATATAAATATATAAGAATGTACAATAACTATAAATTATAGATGGTGTGGTGCTTCCAAGCCTTGGAAGACCACGGACGGAGCTAGGGTGAGGGCTTCAGAGAGGTTAGCATAGGTGTGGTCCTAGGGCTAGGATAGGAGTTGTCCTAAGATGGAGACGACATGTAGCTCTTCATGGGCTTGAGGTTCAGATATTGAGGGCCTCAAGGGGTTTGGTTGGTGCTTTGGAGATCTAGGATACAAGGTGAAGCAAGGAACGAAAGTCAAAGCTTAAAGGTTGCAGAAAAAGGATTATCTGTAGGTTAGCTAGCTCAGTCCAAAACTAGATCGGCTAAGTCTCAGTGCATAGACAAAACATAGAGCTGTGCGTTCAGAACTTCTGACACGACACAGAACTAGGTTGGCTCAGTTTCAGACTAAGCTGACCCACTGAAACTTAGTCGACTCAGTGCTGAGACTAAGTCGGCTCAGTACGTGGGTAAAGTTACGCGAGGGTCTATTTTAGACTAGGGTTTGGGTTGATCCTAGGGGTCTTACAATCTGGTTTGAGAGATCTTATGGAGGCTAATTCATGTATGGATTAGATCTAGATCCAGAGGATGAGAGCATGGGAGACATGGGTGTACATGGGCTCAGTGAGTGCTTTCATATATTGGGTTAGTCGGAGAGTTTTTTGGTCAGGCCTAATAGCTATATATATTTACATAGATTATATTAGAATTTTAAAAAAGGTTGGAATCAATACAGACCTTTTCTTCCTTAACTCTCTTCTTCTCTTCTCTCTAGAGTTGCCGCCCTAGGATTCTTGAAGAAAGCCTAGAGAAGGGGGGCGTCTCCCTCAAGCCCAAGGAGGATCCAGGTGGAGGATCGATGGTGTGCTACCCATATAGAACGTCACAGGTTCCTTCATATCCATGCTAAAGATCAAGGGTTTTCGCAATATGGTATCGGGACTTATGATGCCAATGATGATTAGCGTTCGAGCGATATCATGGAATATCAATTGGTATAAGAGAGAGATGATGCCAGTTGGTGTGCTTACATCTAGTATCAGAGCCAAGTTTCAGAGCCTGATGATGCATGGAAGGAAAGAAGAAGCCATAAGGTGAAATCAAAAATCTGTATAAGGATTCCATGGTATGTCTCAAATCTATGTTATTATTGATGTGGTTTGGCCAATCGGATGCAGCAAGTTGAAGGTGGAGGTTGAGAGGATTAACGAAAAAAAATTTTCTCAGGGTGGAAGGATTTGGTGCATAATTTGCTGATCGATGTTGATGAAAAAACCAGGATGTATGACGGTTATGTGACAGGCAGGGAGTGCTGGAGTGCTGCAGTAGCACTTTCCTGAAGATGCAGGGTTAAGAGAGGCTCAGCGATGCAACAGCCAAGAAAGGTATCTCAGCAGAAAGCATTAGGATTCTCTAGAAAGATGGGCAATGTAAGACTATTGAAGAGAGATTTTTCAAGAAATAATGGTCGAAGAAAAATTGAAGAAGCGGCTATACGTCCTTCGGTATCTAGAAGGCGAAAAAATAGTCAGAGATGTATTTAGTGGTTCGACCAGAGCATGGATTTGTGAAGCCTTAGGAGTGATGGAGATGGATGATCCATGGAGGTCCAGCAAGTTAGGATTGGATGGCTGTAGAGCGGTGTAAAGATGAGTCAGGGAGCATTGGAGTGCTACGGGAGTGCTACCCTGGAGGCACAGGGGCTGAGAGAGGCTTGGTGGTGCAACAGTCGAGGAGTGTATCTCAACAGATGGTGTTAGAGGCTTCTCAGGGAGATCGAGAGCAGGTCTCAGGGAGAGTTAGATCTCAAAGAGCGCTATGAGGTCTCTAGCAGTCGAAAGTATCATGGATTAGATTTTTTCTATAGGGGCATCAGAGAGAGTCACGATTCAGGTGGAGGATGGTTCTTCGGGTGCAACTGAAGCGATGGTAGGTGTAGGGATAGAAGAGAAAGACTAGGATGGAATTCTCTAGGATTCAGTTATTGGATTAAGAAGAGTTGGATGAGCTCTTAGATTTCAAAGATGCCCATGGATTATAGAGGTATCCGAGACAGCTTCGAAGGGGTCCACAGAGCGTGGAGGGTTCGAAGGAGTAGCGATGGTGTTAGAGGTGCAGCAGTAAGCTCAGTAGTACAGTATTGAGTGATTGGCCTCGAGGGACTCGATGACAAAGTCGGCTTCTATGACATCTGGTGGACTTCGGATATAGGTGGAGCTTCGAAGAGGTGGCTTCATAATTGGAGAGAAATTTAACATGAGTTCAGAGCAGAGGGGTATGGGAGGCTCGATATCCTAGCACCAACATCGGAGATGCACAGTTCTAGATGGAGCGGCATGTGCAGGAAGACAGATATAATTCTAAGGAGAGCATGTCAGGGTTTGCAGCGAGTGCCAGTATAGGAATGCTGTGGGTTCTCCAGGAAAGCCCAAGAAAAGTGATGCAGCTGCTAAGCAGAAAGAATCCTACAATTTCAAGATGGTGCCAAGAATCAAGCATAGGTCTTCAGTGGTGGAGGCGGTTATCCCAAAGGCCTCAAGGATGCACAATAGCTGAAGAGGATTGGCGTAGGTGATGCTTGCATAGGTGCTGTCGAGTGTGCAGGGACAGCGGGAACGTGTAGGAGGTCATTGCCGATGGGTTTGCCAAGGCTTGGAGCACCAAGATGGAGATTGTAGGTGGTGTGGTGCTTCCAAGCCTTTGGTGGCCATGGGCGGAGCCAAGGTGAGGGCTCCGAAGAGTCTAGAATAGGTGTGGTCGTAAGACTAGGACAGGAGTTGTCCTAGGATGGAGGTGGCATGTAGCTCTTCACGGGCTTGAGGTTTAGGTATTGAGGGCCTCAAGGGGCTTGGTTGGTGCTTCGAAGATCTGGGACATAAGATGGAGCAAGAAACCAAAGTCGAAGCTTGAAGGTTGTAGAAAAAAGAATTTTCTGTAGGTTAGCCAGCTCAGTCCAAAACTAGGTTGGCTAAGTCTCAGTGTATAGGAAAAATAGAGAGCTGTTCGGGACTACTGGCATGGCACAGAACTGGGCCGACCCAGTGCTGAGACTGAGCTGGCTCAGTGCGTGTGTAGAGTTATGCGAGGGTCTATTTTGGGCTACGGTCTAGGTTGATCCTAAGGGTCTTAAGATCTGGTTTGAGAGGTCTTAAGAGGGCTAATTTATGTATGGATCAGATCTAGATCCAGAGGATGAGAGCATGGGAGACATGGATGTACATGGGCTTGGTGAGTGCTTTCATGTATTAGGTTAGTCAGAGAGTTTTTTGGTCGGACCTAATAGCTATGTATAAATACATAGGTTGTATTAGGATTTTAAAAAAGGTTGGAATCAATACAGACCTTTTCTTCCTCAATTCTCTTTTTCTCTTCTCTCTAGAGTTGCCGCCCTAGGATTCTTGAAGAAGGCCTAGAGATGGAGGGCATCTCCCTCAAGCCCAAGGAGGGAGGCTCCCCATCATAGATCTAGGTGGAGGATTGATGGTATGCTATCTATAGAGAACGTCACAAGTTTTTTCAAATCCGAGCTAAAGATCAAGGGCTTCTGCAATATGGTATCGGAGCTTGTGATGCCAAGGATGATTGGCGTTCGAGCGATATCATGGAACATCAATTGGTATCAGAAAGTGGTGATGCCAGTTGGTGTGCTTACATAAATAAATAAATAAATTAATTAATTAATATAATAAAAATATACTCTTATTGGTCATGGGATTGTGCGACGTGGATGCCAGTGGAGATTCATCGATGGGTAGAGCATGTGTCAGAGATGTGGCTGATGGTAGAAGCTCCGATATCGGTGAAGTAGATGCTGGTGAAGGAGTAGATGTTGGTAGTACCTGGACAGCCGATATGGAGGTGGATGGAGTATGCTCTGATTGCGACTCATATGCGGAGCTCCACATAGCTCATCGAGGGATGGAGGTAAAAGCTAGATGGCATTTCAGTGCCATCTTGACCTGCAATATTAATGAACATTATCCAATATAACATGTTGAACAATAATATTAGTAGAGTATAAAAAAATAAACTTTAACATTTATACACTACTATAGAATAAGGCTACGATAGTGATTTGTAATTGCTACCGTAGCCTAAAAAACTACTACCATAGGCTATGATAGCGGTTAGGTTATCATTGCCATTGCGGCCGTCACCATAGATCTATGGCAATGGATATTGCAGTGATTATAAAAATCGCTATCATACACAGTCTATGACAGCGATTACGGAACTACTGCCATATCTCGAACTATAGCAGTGGTTATAGAACCACTGCCATAGATCTAATACATCAGTTTCATAATCGCTGCCATCGATCAATGGCAGTGGTTGACACGTAACTTGCTGCCTCGCTTAGCACGTCTACGACAGCGATTTTGCAACCACTATCATAGCTTTTGAATAATAAATAAATAATTTTTTTTAATTTTTTATATATTTTATCTGATAAATATAAAGATATATATAACACAATAAAAAATATAAGAAAATATTATAAATATAAGAATATTTCTAAAATACTCAAATTTTATTATCAAATAAAATTTATTATAATATTTTTTTTAAAAAAATATATCAGAAGTCCCCTAAATCTATATTATCATCATCATCGAAAGATGGAGCATGAGCTGAAGAAGCTGGAGTAGTTGGAGCTGGAACGTCGGCCAACATATCCCTAAGGCCCATGAAGTCTGCTCCAAAATATGTGCAGAGCCTTATCACCATGGCACTTAGGATGCCCTCCAGATGAGATGTGCACTCCTCAGCATGAGCAGCTCATACTGTTGCTTGATCTGCCCGCGCCGTAGCCTGAGCTGCCTACACCAATGCCTCCTTAAGCTACTCCCGACTGACAATACCAGAAGCATGTGAAGAGATGCTTGTCTCAGACCAATAGCTCGTCGGTGCATGTCCGAGCCTACATCGGATCCTCCCAGAGTGCTCAGGCCCCAAGACCTGAGATAGATGGTCATGGGGGTCATAGCTATCCAGGCCCTCACTTGCGAGTGCATCTAACTGCTCCTATAATTATAAATTTAAATAAAATTTTATAAAAAATGCTATAATACTGATAATATATACTAATATATTTATTGCTTATAAAAATTCTTTCGATTGCAGCATTCATCGGCCTGCCCTTCTTGTCCATACAATTGGAATGAAAGATCTCGCTATGGCTGGACATCACTCCATCTTTCATCAGCTATAACAATGGATCAATTTATTAGAAATATTAAAAAAATACTAATTTAATTTATCTAGTAAGATTCATAATTCATTACCTCTCTATTCATACGACTAGCCATAAACTCACGGTCTAAAGTGTACATGTACTCCTAGGCTACCCGATTCTCTTGATTTTGATGGAAGGTAACCTAATAAGTATTTAAATAAATAATAAATATTTAAAAAATATTTAAATATAATTTTAAGCATATTAAAAAATTTAAAAGTTAAAAATTTTACTTCAAACTTCTAGTTTCTTCAATGTCTAACCATCCCCTCCCACTGACTCAAGGGACAGTCCTGTATCCAAAGAACAAGCTCATCCAGAGTGTCTCGTCGATGCTCGAGCTATCTTCTGTAGAGCTTAACCTTGTAGCCCCAGTCCAACTCCTCAATCTTCTTTAGTCGAGCATCTCGAGCCCTCTCATGATCTGAAAAGTCATACCTTATCTGCACAAAGTTATCAAAAGTCAGTTACCAAATTATTCTAATCAAATAAAGTGTAAACATATCAAATGCATATATAATTAAGATACACTTACCCATACCTCCTTCTACACCCGATTTCTGACACCAACATCCATCAATCGTCAGTCTATAGGCAATATCGAAATGATATCGGATCATCTCATAAGTACTCCAAAAAATGAATGCATCTCCTGTAGGATCTTTCCTATTGGCCTTCCCTTTGTATCATTCTATACTATCGCCTGATGCTGGCGGTTCCACATATGTGGCATGCATGTGGGATTATGAAATATGGGATCACGAAATATCCTACTAGATGATGCACCTATAATGAAAATACGTTATGTAAATATATAAATATATAAATACTATATAAAAAAATAAATAAATAGCACAATAAAAACATATACTTAGATGCCAATGTCGGAGCATGTATCGGAGACGTGGCTGATGGTGGAGGCTCATATGCCATTGGAGTAGATGCCAGTAGTGGAGTAGATGCCAATGGTTCTTGAATAGTCGATGTGGGGGTAGATGGAGTATGCTCCGACTGCTTCTCAAATATCAAGCTTCGTGTAATCTACCGAGAGGTAGGGGTGAAAGCTAGATGACATTTCGGTGCCATCGTGACCTATAATGTTAATGAAATTAATCAATATAACATGTTGAATAATAATATTAGTATAGCATCAATAAATAGACTCTAATATTTATACCAGAATGTTGAAGTCATCTGTAATACTCCGACCTTGTATAGAATTTTTGGGTTATATGTTATTTCTTTGGTGTTAGCTTAAGTTTCTAGGATTGATCTTGTAGGCCACTTAATCTTAGTTATTAACTCTTTGAATTAAACTTACTTAACCAAAATTTATTGAAGCCATTTAAATATAAATTATGACTGTCATTTTGAGTCCTGAAAATTTTTTAAGTTCGAAAAATAGCATCTATAAGGAGGGCTATATAAAATATCCATTTTCTTAAATAAATGTTTTGGTAATTGATCTCTAGATGTTGGTGAGTCAACAAGTAATTTTTAATGAATTTTAGAGACCCTTTAATCTATTCGTTCTAAAGCAAAAATGTTTTAAAAGGTTTGAATTTGGATAATTTAAACTAGAACCTAAATTTTAGTTTCTTATTCTTAAGAATTTTGATTTTTTTGATATTTTTATTGATTCCAAGTAGGAGGATATTCCTTATTTATATTTATATTTTAAAGTTAATATAAAAAAAGAAATGTAAATAAGCTGAGATTTGAGTAAAGCTATGAATAGAGTATGAAGAGTAAAATTTTTGAAACTTTAGAATTTGAGCTGACCTGAATTGAATTCGAACCGACCCGAGTCTCGGGCTATAGAATAAGTTTTCTATTTTTTTGAGAAAGCCAGCTTGATTTAGCATGAGTTGATTCGATTGACATTTGAGCTTGCCTGAATTGGAGCCGAGCTAGCTCTATAGAATAAGTTTTCTATTTTTCTGAGAGAGCCAGCTCGATTTGACATTGAGCTGACCCGACTGGCATTCGAGCTAGCCCAATTTGGAGCTGAGTTGACTCGGTCTGCTAGAAAAGGGTTATACTTGGTATTTTCATTAATCATTGTTTGGAGGATTATTCTTTAAAATTTGGAACAAGAAATTATACTTTCAAAAATGTCCAACTTTTAAGAAAAAAATTATCAAATTTTTGGTAGGAATTATAAATATGATATACCCCCTTAGACATCTTCGTTAGGCTTGCTAAGTTGACTAGTCCGTCCTATGTACCAGTCATGACCTTAATTTTAGGTTGTGACATCATCGCCTAGTGGCATCTATAATATGGACATCACCATCACTCCTGATAAATGTATCTAAGACCTTGACAGTATTAGGTAAGTTTTATCTTAGAGGAGCACTTTGCATGTATGGTCCAACATTGTCATCAACTTCGGTATCATCAAGAATATGCCTAGGCACTATCCTCACAACAACATCCCATTGAGGCTCCAAGGGATCACTAACGTAGAAGACTTGACTAGCTTGGAAGGAAAGTATATACGATTCTTCAGTGCGGAGATGGAATTGCATGTTAACGAGAATAAAACTACACTCATCAGTCTTCATCACTGATTGTGATAAGATGTCAAACCAATCGCACTTCATCAATGCAATCATGCTAAGATGACTATCTTTTCCACCATGCCATAATAGTTCAAATCCTCCATACGAGGCTGTGAATCCCTCGAGCTAGCATAACACCCAGTGGTGGCACTCAACATCAAGCCGCTATTTTGTGTTGCCATGTTTATGAACCTGCTGTGAATATTAAACTTATAGCCATTAATGATGAGCTATTTATACTCACACATGATACGATTAGGGTCCATTGAAAGAGCACATACTTCAAAGCTCACATCATCGAGCGGTAATCTCCATACCTAATTAAGAAGATAACACCTAATTAGTAAACATGTTCAAATAAGTTGCATAAGGCAAAAATATATAATCGCTTACATGATCTTTAAACCATTCAAGAAATTCATTGCTTCGCATTTTTTCTTTCTTCCACATACTTAAAGCATCATATTTTATTCTTATGACCTCCTTATATTTGCTGCATGCATAAAAAATAAATTTAGATATAATTAAATATTTTTTTAATTATTATAAAATAAATAAGATTTACTGACTCACTTTATGTATGGCTCAATGACATCATAGTTGAAGAGCACGTAGCGGTGCATCTTATTTTTTTTCTCAATGCTCAAATCAGTAAGACGGTATTAAGTAAAAAATCTACCTGGCTATGGAATGGACTCAAATGTAGACTCAATTAGCTCATACTGATCATCCTAATTTCTCATTAACCGATTACGACATGTTTTGAGCTTGTTTAAGTACATGGTATAAAAATCTATATACTCTTGATCGAAATAACCTTCTACTATGAATCTCTTCGGATGATTCATATTTCTTACATAAGATTTTAGAGTTTGAATATTTCTCTTAGTAAAATACATCCATCGGTAGAACATTAGGCCTCCAAGTACAACTTTCTCAATAAGGTGCACAGTGAGATGCATCATAATCATGAAAAATGATGGTGAAAATATCTTCTTCAGATCATATAATATAGTCACTGTCCTTACCTTCATTTCCTTCACATCTTTCTTAAGCAACCTCTTTGCATAAATATCTTTGTAAAAGTTGTAAAGACGAATAACAGCCATTCTGACATTTTTTGACAACACGCGATGAATAGCTATTGGGATCAATATCTGCATCAACATATGATAATTATGAGTCTTCAATTTTCTAAGTCTGACATTCTTACTATTCACATGCTTTGATATGTTGCTTGAGTATCCATATGGAACTTTTATGTTCTCTAACACACGAAGAAATGTAGACTATTTAGAGGCATTCATAACATAGCATGCATGAGGAAGCCTCCACTATTCTCTCCCTATCGGCTTTGGATGGAGTGATCTGTTAATACCCCATTCTTTCAAGTTAAATCGAGAATTTAAGTCATCCTTAGTCTTATCTTTGATATTCAAGATTATTGCCAATAGGAGCTCGCACATATTCTTTTCAATATGCATTATATCTAAGCAGTGGTGCAATAAATTTATCTTCTAATATGGCAAGTCAAAGAAGATGCTCTGTTTCCTTCAATTAAAGTGTGTGTCATCTTTCTTTGATCGACGCTTCCTCTTCTTATTACTAATCGGATCATCTTTTTTAAATTCAACACTGAGACCATCCAACTCTCTCAATACATTACTTTCAGATATCTGTCTAGGTGCCTCATCTTCTTCAATAGTGCCATCGAAGGAGCGTGCATCCTTTCTGTATGGATGGTTTTGATGGAGGAAACGTCGATGCCCCATATAGCTAAAGATCCTCCGATGTGTCAACCTTCTAGTTCGGATGTTTTTTTCATAAATCAGGCATGCTAGCTTATTTTTCGTGCTCCAATCCGATATTATAGCATAGACTGGAAGTCATTTATTATCCATAAAAATGCTGCATGCATGGAGAATGACTCATTTAGCAAAGAATCAAAAGTTGGAACATCTTGAATGCTCCATAACTATTTCAGCTCAACAATAAGAGATTGCAAATAGACATCAATGTCATTACCTACCTTCATTCATCTAGGGATGAGCACTATCATAAAAGCAAAGAATTTTTTCATACACATCCATAGTGGGAGGTTGTAAATATGAATAAATACTGGTCATACATTATAGATGGTATTCATATACTTGAACGGATTGAAACCATCACACAACAAGTCCAACCTCACATTATTTATCTCTTGTGAGAAGTTGGGATGTAATTCATTAAACTCTGCCATGCCTCTCCATCGATTGGATGCCTCAATGCATCATCTTTTATTCGGTCCTCTTCATGCCATCTCATGTCCTTCGATGTCTTTATCAACATAAATAATTTTTGTAGTCTCAAAATTAAAGAAAAGTACCACATTAATTTTTGAGGCACATAAGTTGATGTGTTGCCTTTATTCTATTTTCATCTTGATACACTGCACGTCATGCACTCATTTTGGTTGACATCCCCTTCCAATAGAGCATGTAATCATTGGGACGTGTATGTATCTTGGTGTAAGTAAAGCCCAACTATTCAATAATCTTCGATGTCTCATAATTATTCTTCGAAATTTATGCATCATCTAGAAGAATGTCTTCTAAAAGCTCTAGTATGCAGTTCATTCCATATTACTGAATTCATTGGCGCATTTCGCATGATACAACCAAATTAAGAACTCAAGCTTCACCATCTTTTTACACCCGAGATACAATGAAATATTAGCATCCTCCATCAACTTGCAGATCTTCTCTACATCCTCACCGTTTGTCATTCCACCAACCATAGGATTAGGCATGGATGTAGATGTACTGTCATTATGACCAACAAATAAAAAAATATCATGAACCATTTGTTCTACTCCCTCATCATGTTGATCACCTCCTTACGGCCTACCCTCACCATGTTGATCCCAATAAATTTTATAATCAGATTTAAAATCATAAATAGTATGATGATTATTTACATCTTGATGAGGTAGCCACGGTCCATCCATACATAATTTACAAGGATATTAGATAAGTCCATGGTCGCCAAATTTTTCTATAGCAAAATTAAGAAATTTTTGAAGTTCAGCCTTATATTCTGACGAGAGCCTACTAAACTTCATCCACTCCTTATCCATTATAAAAATTGATGATACTATAATTAAATCATGCATGCAACTTATAATATATACTAATGCATTATAAATAAAAAATACATCATAAATAGAAATTAAAATAAATATCATATGTGAAACTCATATTAAATATCATTTTTAGATATGCAATAAATGCATCTTATCATCAACTAATAGATAAAAATAGATCCTATCCCATTCAAAAATTATATTAATTTTATAGATTTATTATAATAATTAAATGATATGCAATAGGGATCGAATAAAATTTTGATAGTATTTCTTCTTGATTCTCCTATGTAGGGAGAACAAAAGAAAAATACTATCCAAAATTTTATTCAAAATCCTTAGCAAATCATTTGATTACTGAAATTAACTATAGAATTATTTATAATTTTTAAACTATCTAAATTAGATAATCAATTGATCATTATACATAATTCTTCTATCCATATAATTATGTATAAATGTACGAATGCTGAAGATTATGTATACTAATCAATTGATGGATCTATCATTATGTAATATAATAAATAAAAATAATTAGATATAAACAACCAACAAGAGTTCTCTTATCTATCGGCGTAACCTGCGACCGTTGAAATAGCCCAAAATCCATCGATGGAGATTTTTTTATCGACCGACATGACCCAAGGGCCATCCACGACCATCGAAATGGCACGGCCCGACTCAGAATCTACCAGCATGGTTCAGAACCAGCCAACAGGTTTCTCTTATCCACCAGCACAATCCACGACTAATGAATAATTATAATTTTTATAATAAATATTTATAATATTTATTATAAAAATTATAATTAAATATTAATATAAATATTATAAATGATAAATAAATAATACTATGAAATTTTAAAAAAATATACCTACGACTATAGAGAGGGATCACATAGAGAGCTCCAAGAATCGCTGGCAGCGGTGCTAGAGAAAGACGATGATGCTAGAGATCACCTACGAAATAATCGAGATAGACAGTGAGTTAGAAAGAGAGAAGAGAAAGAAAGAGAAAGAGGAGAGAGAGAAAGAGGGAAGAGAGATATAGTAGGGAGGAGGGTCGGGCTGAGGAAAGAGAGGAGGTGGTGGAGCCGACGGTCGAGCAAGTTGGGGTAGAAAGGGGATGGGGCTCGAGCTGAGAGAAGAGTGGAGAGAGAGAGAGCAGGAAGGGGTCGAGGTCGGCGATCGGGTCGAGGGAAGAGAGGAGAGAAAGAGAGGTGATCATAGCCGATGGTCGAGGAGGAGGGGGATGGAGGAAGAGGGGGGTGGCATGGTGATCGGGAGGTTGGGGGTGGGCTGTGGGCGGAGCCGAAGGGGGGGCGGGCAGCAGCCTAGTAGAGGAGCTGTGGGCCTAGGCCAGGGAAGAAGGGAAAGGGGGTGGCATAGTGATGGGTAGGCTGGGGGGTGGGCTGTGGGCGGAGCTAGATGGGGGGGTGGGGGGGTGGGTTGTAGGTGACAGCCCGACGGAGGAGCCGCGAGCCTAGGCCAGGGAAGAAGGGGAAGGGGTGGCATGATGACGGGAAGGCCAGGAGGGTAGGTTGCAGGCGGAGCTAGAGGGGGGCAGGGGGTTGCAGGCGATAGCCCAACGGAGGAGCTGCGAGCCTAGGCCGGGGAAGAAGGGGAAGGGGGTGGCACGATGACGGGGAGCTCGGGGGGGTAGGCTACGAGCAGAGCTAGAGGGAGGGTGGGTTGCGGGCGACAGCCCAACGGAGTAGTCATGGGCCTAGGCCGGGGAAGAAGGGGAAGGAAAGGGAGGGGGAGGTGGCGGCGTCGGTTGAGGAAGAAGGGGAAGGTGCAGGTGAAGGTAGTGCCAGCCGGGGAGCTAATAGGATGAGGAGGAGGAGGCAGCACCGACCGAAGAAGAAAAGGGAGGGGTGAGGTCTCACCAGCGGTTGAGAGGAAGGAGAAAGAGAGAGAACAATCAATAGAGAGAAAAAATAATTTGGGGGTGGGCAGCTAGAAATAACCTAACCTATGGCAATGATTTTGGAACTACTGCCATAGGTATCAGAATTCGAACCAATCTGAATTGAAATCGAGCCAGTCCGAGTCTCAGACTATAGAAATGAATATTCTATTTTTCTGAGTGAGCCAACTTGATTTGGAGTTGAGCTACCCCGACTGACAATCGAGCTGACCTAATTTGGATCCGAGCTGGCTCGGTCAGTAGGAATAGATCTATGGCAATGATTTTCATTAACCACTGTCGTAGATTAAACTATGGCAGCGGTTCTTTGTAACTGCTGCCATAGTCTCAACCTATTGCAGTGATTAGTCATAACTATTGCGATATATTTTTTTCATATTTTTTTTTAAATATTATATAATTTTAAAATTTAATGTCCATCTTTATCATTCATTATCTAAATAATTATCATAAGAGCATTATCACGAAAGGCCACCTCGATCCAATGGCCCTAGCTTCATTGATCAGAAAATTTGATTTCGATGATCATGAATGATGATGCGATAATTTGATAGATGAAGACCTTTGATGTATCTAAAAATCTGCAACGATGATCTCGATGATGTTTGTAGCATACTATCAAAGTTTCACTTCAATCGGATATCATTATCATGGTCAATTTAGCATGGAGTTATTTTGGTCGTTAAATAAGAAAGGAGTGATCAAAGGACCAGATGACATCCATCCATGAGATAATTTTTTAAATAAATAATCTTGACTACTATTTTAATAATTTTTATGGTGGTGATCTTAAAATTTAAATCGTGGATCTAAGAATGATCTAAAATTATACATCGCTTGATATCCATTCTTAAACTCCGTTGATAATTATGCTTGTGCTTTTGCAATATCTACTTAACGTGAATGATTCCTATAAAAATGATTTAAATTTTATGATCACTATCATAAAAATTATTAAAATAATAGTCAAGATTATTTATCTAAAAAATTATCTCATAATCGAATGCCATTTGGTCCTTTGATCACTCATTTCTCATTTAACGGTCAAAAAGATCCTCTGCTAACTGATCATAATAATGATATTTGATTGAAGTGAAATTTTGATAGTATGCTATAAATATCACCAAGATCATCATTGCAGATTTTTAGATACATCAGAGATCTCCATCTATTAGATAATCGCATCATCGTTCATGATCGTCGAAATTAATTTTTTTTTATCAATGAAGCTAGGGCCATCAGATCAAGATGGTCTTTTATCACGACACTCTAATGATAATTATTTAGATAATGAATGATGAAGATGGATATTAAAATTTTAAATTATATAATATTTAGAGCAAAAATATGAAAAAAATATATCATAGTGGTTATGACTAACCACTGCAATAGGTTCAGCCTACGGCAGCGGTTATAAAAAACCATTATCATAGTTTAATCTATGACAGTGGTTAATCTTAACCGCTGCCTTAGGTCCAACCTAGGATAGCGGTTAGGGTTAATCGCTACCATAGATCCGACCTATGGCAGTGGTTAGGGTTAACTGCTGCTGTAGATTTCATTGCAGCAGTTTCGAAAGCCCTTTTCTATAGTAGTGATACCAAAATATTGAACTCATCTTCCAGTTGCATCTACAATATGGACATCACCTTTGCTCCAGACAAATATATCTGGGATCTCAACAACATTAGGTAAGTTTTGTCCTAGAGGAGCACTTTGTATGCATGATCCAACATCGTCATCAACCTCGATATCATCAAAGATATGCCTAGGCACCATAATCACAACAACATCCCATTAAGGCTCCAAGGGATCCCTAACGTAGAAGACTTGATTAGCTTGGGAGGCAAGTATAAATAATTTTTTAGTTCGGAGATGACATTGCATGTTAATGAGAGTAAAACTACACTCATCAATCTTCATTCTTGACTGAGATAAGGTGTCAAACCAATCGCATTTCATCAATGCAATCCTTTCTGTAGAATAGTAGTCCAAGCAGACTATTTTCTCCACCATCCCATAATAGTTCAAATTCTCTATACGAGGCTGTGAATTTCTCAAGCTAGCATAACACCTAGTGATGGCATTCAACATCACACCATTATTTTGTATTGCCATATTTATGGACCAAATACGAATATTAAATCTATAACAGTTGATGACGAGCTATTTGTACTCACGCATAGTATGATTAGATTCCATTGAAAGAGCACATACTTCGAGGATCACATCATCATGGTAAGCCTATATCTAAGAATATGACACCTAAATAGTAAACATGTTCAAATAAGATGCACAAAGCAAGATATGCACTCACTTACATGATCTTTGAACCACTTAGAAAATTTTTTGTTGTATATTTTTTTTTTCTTCTGTATATTTAGAGCATCGTATTTTACTCTTATGATCTTCTTGTATTTGCTGCATGCACAAAAAACTAATTTAGGTATAATTTAATATTTTTTTTAAATATTATAAAATAAATAAGATTGAGTGACTCACCTTATGTACGGCTCAATGACATCATCGTTAAAGAGCATGTAGCAATGACATCATCGTTAAAGAGCATGTAGCAGTGCGTCTTATTCCTTTCACTACAAAAATTCAGACTATTAGCAATAGCAAAATGACATTGCTAATATTCTATCCACCATAATTGATACTGATGCCATTGCTAATACGATCGTAAAAGCCAATCTGAAAAACTCTTATTGCTAATTGAGGCCATTAGCGATGGCAAAAACTGTTGTCGCTAATAAGAAAATTAACGACAACTTTAGAGACAAAATAAATCCATCTCTAATTAATTTTTAATTTTTTTTAAAAAAATATAAAATATTAGCGATGGTAAGTTCATTGCTAATGTCGTCGCTAATTATTATAAGTGATAACTTGTTCCATCACTAATGTCATCTCTAATTTTATTTAATTTTTAAATAAAATAAAAAAAAATTATTTAAAAAATATTAGCGATGGTAGATATCATCGCTAATATCAATGGTAATACTTAAATAATAATAATATTTTTTAAAATCTATTTTAATTAATTAGAGTGAATTATGGTTTATAATTCTTATTATAATTAAAATCTAAAGATAATATGAGAATCAAAAATTAATAACTAATTATATTATATTAAAAATAAAAATTATATAATTTTTTATAAGCAATATTAAAAAATATAATACATTAAAAAAAATTAGATCTGATCATCATCATCATCTGCCTCCTCCTCTCTAGTAGGCAGTAGCTGGTGGATAAGAGCTGGATGTTCCAGCATCCTATAATAAAAAAAATAAAATAATATTAGTAAGTTTTAATATGGAGGTGTATCTTTTGATATGGAGGCATATCTTTCGATACACTCTTTTAATTTTCGAACAGATTATTTCTACATATTTCATTCGATGATATGGAGCTATAGACATTTATGGTCTATCGTTTGAATAAGTAGATTGAATTTTTAGCCCCTAGATCTCCTTCCCAGACTCAAACTTAAATATACAAAGCTTCTAAAAATAAAAACTTAAAATAATTAAAATAATTTAATAATATATATACTTGATGTGATGGCTGAGATGATAAGTCCAGCTGGTTACGCAGTTGTGGATCTCAGAAAAGCTTTATGACTGTATCGCAGATAACATCTAGAAGACTCTGAAGTCGCTGGCTCAGAAGCCTTCGCATGACCTCCTCCATGTGTGCATCGCTCTAGATTTAGGATGTCGATGCCTGTGAGGACGTCGAAAGATATCGAGATGGTGGAGGATCGAAGTTGTGGTTGAATCCTATGACCCGGTTCTTACTCATCCTCCCGATGGCGCTAAGCCATCCCTCAAGGTCAAGGGGGCTAAGAAGATGGATCAATACCATATCTCTCAGCAACATATGTAGCATAATATGTCTGCATATTTAAGAAATATATTAGTTATGATATAAAAATTAGATCTTGTAATAACTTAATTAGTAAATAAAGTTTAAAATTTTTACCGCGATCCATCACAATATGGAATCTAAATAGTCACCAGTCCTCTTAGACTGGTGTGTGGTCTGCCATAATTGCAGTTGGTTTGATGGATGACCCAACTATCATGCCTATAATAAGTAAATAATAAAATTAAATTAATTAAAATATGCATATAAAATTTTTTTATAATTCTAGTAAAAAGCTTTGATATTGATTTCTTATCAGTTTGTCGGTCACAACATGTGTATCGATCAAGCCACCCATATATCTGATCAGATCCTGTTGGGCAGTCCGATTCTACTAGATCCTTTGCCGCCTACTGGAGTATTCCTTGCTACTCCATTGGTCGTAGAGGGCCTGCCATATGTCCACCTACATCCTGGAGTACTTCTTGCTGCTCCATTAGTCGTAGAGGGCCTGCCATATGTCTACCCACATCTAGTGATCCATGAAAGATCTCCAGTCCGATGGTGACTAAAAACTAAAGTGCTAGATGGTGGACTGCCTGAGGCTATAGAGACCATCTCGGAGCCTCCATATGGCCATCTTCTCAAAGATCTAATGGCCAGCCTCCTCATCCTATGGAGTCTCAAATCGGTAGTAGTCCTACAAGATAGAAGCAAGTATGTATTTATATATAATTAAAATACCAACATAACAAGAATTTATAGATTTAACTATTTTGACTTACCAAAAACATCCCCCAGACTGCATCACGTGCTCCAGATGGCTAGATGAAAAACTCATTCATCGATCCTGGCATCAAGCATTGGATGATGCTGATAACCATATGAGATACTCCAAACTCTCTAAACATATTATAAAATTAATTTTGAATAATAAAGATTAACTCTAGAATTGCTAAATTAGAAATATATTAAATGAAGTTGTAGTACTTATGAGTGGCTCTGAATATGGATGAGCTGTCTATCCTCTAGTCAAGTTGGAGGTGCTGTGAATCGGATGGATCCTTGACCATGACTTTATGTCTATGAGCTGATCGCTACTACATATGACTATGGGGTTACTAGTGACCTCCTATCATCTGGTATGAGATGTGCAGAACATGCGAGCTAGCCGCATGATCGCTTTCTTCTTGAAAGCTTTATCCTTGGCTAGAATGGCTCCGACCTCTAGAAAATATAATGTATAATATCTAAAAATAAAAATAAAAATCAAGGCAAGTAGATGACCTAAAAATTGGTTCAAATAAAATATCTATCAAAGTATAACAAGACGATCAAAATTCAACTCACGTAAAATAAAGATTGTTAGTGAGCATCTGTAATCTATCAGCAGTCCAATGTTTCTCATCCAACAATACATGATAATATGTTGGTCTGCTGATCTCTTGATTTAAGCATTGCTTAATTCTCATCTAGTAGTACATGATAATCTCAATACATAAAAATGTGAAAAAGGCTCAGATCTACCATTCAAAAATAAGGCATTGCGCATTCCTCTGCACCTTTAACAATGAGGTGGCTGTAAGCGATTGTCTACGATATAACAGACCATCCAAGCTTGCCCTGCATTATGTGTTTTTCTACACCAAAGTACAATGAAATGGCTACAAGCGGTTGTCTGCAATGTAATAGACCATCCAAGCTTGACCATACAACAACAAGAATAGAATGCATCACCTCCATTTAGGTGCATCTCGCATAGGCAGTCATCATAGCCTCTATCTCTGAGCCCTTGGCCGTCTCCTCGAGTTGTAAACTAGAAATATAAAATTTATTAAAAAATAAAATAGTAACTTAAAAATAAAATTCATGTGCTTATACAGTCTAATCATCTGGCAAGCTCCAAGTCTGCATGCGCAGGATGCACGTCTTCACCATCTCCATTTGCAATGATGTCATTTACTTCTGTGATTATGCTTTTGAAAATGCTGCACTCTTAGGACAAGGATAGACTGATTGTCTTTGTAAGGGATGTGTCAATAGAGAAATGCTTGATAGTGATACAATAGTTGTTCATTCATATGGGAGTGAATTTTTGCCAAACTACAAGTATTGGTACCTGCATAAAAAGACGTAGGAGACATTATGTGTAGATGGGAAGCTCTACTTATCCAATATATTTATTGATGTGCAAGAGCTTAACGGTGACAGGCTTGAGCATATGATTAGCATACTTGGTGAATTTGATCTGGTTATTGGTGGAAGCCCATATAATAATCTTTTAAATAGTAACCGTCATAGTCATGACGGACTATAGGGGTTGCTATAGTTATAGCCTTGCTTAGCCTTTAGAGGGTAGCAACCCTATAGAGGGTAAGCATGACTATAACCGTAGCAACCCTATCCATCATGACTATGATGGTTGCAATCTAAAAGACTATTATATGGACATCCACTACTAACCAGATCAAATATCAAATGTGTTAATCATCTGCTCAAGCCATCACTATTAAGCTCTTGCACACCAGTAAGGTGACAAGTAGAGCTTCCGAAGCCCTTGCAGTTGTCTCCCATGTCTCGATTCTCATACAAGTACCAATGCTTGTAGTTTGGCATTAACCCACTCCTATATAAATGGACAACTATTCTTTCCCTATCAAACATTATCTATTAACATATTTCTAATAAGGACAATAAGCCCATCCTTGAACTAAGAGTAAGGAACATCATTACAAACGGAACATATAGGGCACGTCTCGAGCCCATGTTTGCAATGCAGTCTGAATCTTTTCTTGGTTCGAGCGCTTTGCATATCAAGACCAAAGTGCACAGGGCACATCTCAGCCTCATGTTTGCAATCCAAATCTTTTCTCAGTTTGAGTGCTCTGTATGCTGAGAACAGAGCATGCAGGGCACGTCTCGGATCGGTGCTTGTAATGCTGTCCGAACCTTTTCTTAGTTCGAGCGTGCTGCATGTCGAGATCGGAGTATGCAGGGTATGTTTTGGACCAATGTTTGTAGTTCAAACCTCCCTCTATTCGAGCGCTCTGCATGCCAAGATCAGAGCATGCAAGGCACATCTCAAGTTGGTGTTTGCAATACAGGCCGAACCTTTCCTCCATTCGAGTGCTCTGCATGTCAAGATTGATGCGTGCAAGGTATGTCTTGGGCTAGTGTTTGCAATGCTGCTCGAACCTTCTCTTGGTTCGAGCATGCTGCATACCAAGATTGAAGCGCATAGGGCGTGTCTTGGCCTCGTATTTGTAGCTCAAATCTCTCTCGATTCAAGCACTCTACATGTCGAGACTGGAGCATGTAGGACACATCTCGGATTGGTATTTATAATGCATCCCGAATCTTTTCTCGATTTGAGTGCTCTGCATGCCAAGATCGGAGCATGCAGGGTATGTCTTGGGCTGGTGTTTGCAATGTTGCTCGAATCTTTCCTCTTTTTGGGCATGCTACATTTGAGACTAAAGTACGCAGGGCACGTCTTGGTCTCATATTTGTAGCTTAAACCTTCCTTGATTTGAGCACTTTGCATGCTGAGACTAGAGCGTGTAGGGCACGTCTCAGGTCGGTATTTGCAATGCTGTCCGAACCTTTCCTAAGTTTGAGCATGTTGCATGCCGAGACCAAAGTGCGCAGGGCACATCTCAAACTTGTGTTTAATTTTTAATATCTAATTATGCTTAATTAATATAATTTAAATAAAAGAATAATTTTTAGTGGCAGTATTAGCTGTCGCTAATATCGTTGCTAATACTCACAATAGAAGAAGGCTACTGTACAGGACTGAGGTATGGGCTGGCATATAGGAATTGAGGCATGAGGAGGCACAGGTGAGTAGGGATTGAGGCTCGAGGATGCGGCCATGAACGAGAGCTTAGGAAGGTCGGGAGCTTGTGCCCGAGGGCTCAAGGAGGTGAGAGGTAGCTGGATATTCGAGGAGGCAGGCCAGATGTAGCCGGGAGAAGATGGTCGGGGGAGAGAGGGGGTGGTGCATGAACTGAAGGGGAATTTTGAGGAACGAGGCACGAGGCAGCTGGGGTATGTGGGGGTGGTGGGTGAACTGAAAGATCGAGTGTTCGGGGAGGTAAGAGGTGGTCAGGGTTTGAAGGATGCAGGAGGTGGCTGGGGGGAGGCGGCTAGGGGGAGAGAGGGGGTGGTAGGGAAACCAGACAATAGGAGAGAGAAGGATTGCAAGGTGAGGTTTTAGGGAGGTAGGAGGCTGGGAGCTTGCACCTAGGGGCTCAAGAAGGTGGGAGGCGGTCGGAGGTTCGAGGAGGTGGATCGGGTGTAGTCGAGGGGAGACGACCGATGGAAAGCCGTCAGCCTAGGGAGAGAGGGGGTGGTAGGTGAACCATAGGATTGGAGGTTCGGAGAGGTAGGAGGCAGTCAGAGGATCGAGGAAGGAGATAGGAGGCGGCCAGGGGGAGAGAGGGGGTGGTGAAGGAACCGAACGTTGGGGTAGAGAAGGGTGGTGGGCCAGGATTTTGGGAAGGCAGGAGGTCAGGAGCTTGTGCCCAAAAAGCTTGAGGAGGCAAGAGGCGGTCGGGGGTTCGAGAAGTCGAGCCGGATGCAGCCGAGGGGAGACCACTGATCGGGGGAGAGAGGAGGTGATGAGGGAACTAAGAGACTGGGGGTTCAGGGAGGCAAGAGGTGCCCGAGGGCTCAAGGAGGTGGGCTGGGTGCAGTCGGGAGAATCAAGATGGTCGGGGTCTCGAGGAGGCGGGAGGCAATCGAGGGCTCGAAAAGGTGGGCTAGGTGCAGTTGGGGGGAGGCGGCCAGCTTGGATAGAAAGGGAGTGGTG
Source organism: Cocos nucifera (assembly GCA_006176705.1). NCBI lineage: Eukaryota > Viridiplantae > Streptophyta > Magnoliopsida > Arecales > Arecaceae > Cocos > Cocos nucifera. Next base: position 1,826,074 of record QRFJ01000001.1, on the reverse strand, counting down.
GGAAAATCGAAGGACTGGGGGTTCGAAAAGATAGGAGTTGGTCGGAGGCTCAGAGAGATGGATTGGGTGCAGCCGAGAGGATCGAGATGGTCAGGGGCTTGTGGAGGTGGATGGTGACCAGGGGCTCAGAAAGGCAAGCCGGGTGCAGCTAGAGGAAGGTCGCCGATCGGGAGAGAGAGGAGGTGGTAGGGGGACCGAATGATGGGAGAGAGGGTGGTGGCGGTGGGAGATAAAAATATTGGAGGACAGGGGATGATGGAAAAATGAGGATTCGATGGACGATGGGGGGGAGAAAATGAGGAGGCGGTGGGCTGTGGCATAGGAAAAAATGAGAATGCATGGCAAGGAGGGGGAAAATAAGACGAAAAGATTATTAGCGATGGCATATTCCATCGTTAATAATCATTTTTCATCTTTAATATGCAAAAAATTATTAACAACGAAAGTTGCCATCGATAATATTATTTTGATTGCTAATAATTATATATTTAAAATAATATTTTTAAATTATTAGTGACAGTATTCTTATCGTGGCTAAAGTCATCGCTAATACCAATTTTTTTGACATTAATTTTTTATCCTCCTAAGAAGTTTTTTGGATCATTAAAAATTAATATTTAATTTTATTAAATTTTTAAACTTAATTAATTTATGAATCAAGTCTTAATTAATTTAAATTAGATTTAATTTAATTAGACTTGACTTAATTTGAGGCTAATTGGATTTTAATATTTCAAGTAAAACTTGGATTTAAAATCAAATTGAATTAGGTTTAACACGATTTTGAATTAGATTTAAATTAAACCTAAATTAAAAATTATTTTTTATAATTAATTTAAATCACATTAAATTTAATTAGATTTGACTTAATTTTAATGTAATTAGATTTTTCAATCTAATAAGGACTTGGATTCAAAGTTCGAATGAATTAGATTAGGCAGAATTTTGAATTGAATTTGAAGCGAGTTTCAATTACATTTGAATCTAATCTAAATTAAAAACTATTTTTTCTAATTAATTATAATCAGATTCAATTTAATTAGACTTAACTAAATATCAAATTAATTAGATTTTATTATCCACGTAGGATTTGGATTTTAAAGTCTAATTGAATTAGGATTGACTGGTAATCTAATTAAATTCTAATTAAATCTAAATTAAAATTATTTTCTTTTAATTAATTTAAATTAACTTTAATTTAATTAATTTTGACTTAATTTGAGATCAATTGAATTTTATAATCCATGTAGGATTTGGATTCAGAGTCTAATTGAATTATATTTGACAAAATTTAGAATTGGATTTAAATCGAGTTCAAATTAAATTTATATTAAAAATTATTTTTTAAAAATTATTTAAATTAGCTTAACTTTAATTATATTTGACTTAAATTAAAAGTAATTAAATTTTACTGCACAAGTTGGACTTGAATTAAAAGTCTAATTGAATTAAAATTGATAGGATTTCAATTTGGTTTCAAATTAAACCCAAATTAAATATCAATTTCTCCTAATTAATTTAAATCAAATTTAATTTAATAAATCTTGATTTAATTTGAGGTTAAATAGATTTTATAATCTAAGTAGGACTTTGATTCAAAGCTTATCTTCTAATTATTTAAATTAGCTTAAATTTAATTAGGGTTAACTTAAATAGAAAGTAATTGGATTTTATTGTCCAAGTAGATCTTGAATTGAAAGTTTAATTGAATTAAAATTGATAAAATTTTGAATTAAATTCAAATTAAACCTAAATTAAAGATCAATTTCTTCTAATTAATTTAAATCAAATTTAATTTAATAAATATTAATTTAATTTAAAAATAATTAAATTTTATAATCTAAGTAGGACTTAAATTCAAAGCTTAATTAAATTTGGTTTGACAGAATTTTGAATTAGATTCAAATTGGATTCAAACTGGAGTTGGACCAGTTAAGGATTATTAACGATGGTAAATACGTCGTCACTAATTCCATCGCCAATAACATTATAAATAAAAAATTATTAGTGATGGTGGATTTTCATTGCTAATATTCAAAAATATCATCACTAATTTTTATTTTATATTTAAATATTATAAAAAATTTAAAAATTTTAAATAATTTTAGCGGTGACACGTGTCGTTGATAATAGTTATCATTAACGATGGCAATATTTTTATTGCTAATAATCCAAATTTATTATCATTAATAATTTTTTATTTAAATATTTTAAAATTTTTTTTATTTTTTATGGCTTTTGCCATTGCTAATAATTTTTTTATTGTCGCTAATATTATTAGTGATGGCTGTTTTTCCTAGTCGGTGTTGCAGTGGCAAAAAATTTTATTAGCAATGGGGTCTGTTGCCATCGCTAATACCATTTCTAAAATCAAATTTTCTTGTAGTATTTTCTTAATACTCAAATAAGTAAGGCAGTATGAAGTGGAAAGTTCATCTAGCTATAGAATGGATTCAAATATAGGCTCAATTGGCTCATAGATCATCCTGATTTCTCATTGGCTGGTTACGACGTGTCTCGAGCTTATTTAAGTATATGGTACAAAAATTCATATACTCTTGATCCAAATAACTTTTTGCTATGGATCCCTCTAGGCAATTCATATTTCTTACATAAAATTTTAGTATTTGAATATTTCTATCGATGGGGTATATCCATCGATAGAACATTGGGCCTCCAAGTATAACTTCCCCCACAACGTGCATGGTGAGATACATCATAACTATAAAAAATGATGATGAAAATATCTTCTCCAGATCACATAATATAGTCACTGTCTATGCCTTCATTTTCTTCACATCTTTCTTAAACAGCTTCTTTGCACAAATATCTCTGCAGAAGTTGCAAAGATGAATAACAATCATTCTGACATTTTTTTGGCAACATGCGGTAAATAATTATTAAGATCAACTCTTGCATCAATATATAATAATCATGAGTCTTCAGTCCTCCAAGTTTGACATCCTTATTATTCACATGCTTTGATATATTGCTTGAGTACCTACCTAAAATCTTTACGTTCTCTAACACATAAAAAAATATGGACTGTTCAAAAACATTCATAACATAGCATGCATAAGAAAGTCTCTACTATTCTCCTCCTACCAGCTCCGGATAGAGTGATCTTCTAATATCTCATTCTTTTAAGTTAAATCAAAAATTTAAATCATCCTTGATCTTATCCTTGATGTTCTGTTGAAAAAAATTCTTGCTACTTGGTGACTGTTAATAAGAGCACGATGTTATCGTTAAGACACCATATTTATTAGTTTAATTTTATTTCTTAAAATAATTTAAAAATAGATAGTAAGTAGTGAGTCTGGTAGAATCCATAGAGAAGATAATATTTTAATTTTAAAATCATTAATTTTTATAAAAAAAATTAAAAAATTAATTCAAAGTTAAAAAATAAAATAAAAGTAGAAATTAAATGATGCAAAAAATTAAACTTGGTACTAAGATCTACTAATTAGATCTTAGCATCTACTTGTAATAAAATAAAATATAAAAATTAAATTTATAATAAAATAAAGAGCATGAAATTTAAATAGTTGAAAAGTAAAATTTGCATTAATTAAAGATTTAGAATTTAAATATATGAAATTTAAAAAGAAAAAATAAAAAATTAAAAGCTGATCTCGATCTTGAATTGACGTCGGCATGAAGATGGCATAGGAGATAGCTTTTCTTCGCAGCACCCATTACCTTGAAGCAGCCTCTAACCCAAGCATGGCTTCCATCCTGAACCGTAGCTTTCCTATGACCGAAGACAACTTGATTTGATGACCTAGGGTCTTTTTTATAGGTGTTGGAGGGGAGGAATAAGTGCTATCAACCAATATGGGACTAAGATAGGGTTTGATCGGTAAAATTTGGAGAAATCCTGATGAAAATCTATTTAAAAGAGTCCCTCGATCGAGTTCTATGCTTCTAATGAAGTCTGGCCATTAGATCTACATCCAACGGTCGAAAAAATCTCAAGAAACCATGTTTTAAAGCCTAAATCAAGTCGCATTGATTTTCGACCGTCGAATGGAGTTAATCAAATGAATCTGGTCGTCCGATTGTTCTTGGGTAGCTTGATCATCATTGGTTCTTATATCAATCATTGGATCAACATTTAGAGTGCCTGGAGCCGTCCGATCATGCACTAGAAAGAGCTGAAAACCAAATCAAAGAAAGAAAAAATCTTGGCTGTTGGATCTGGACCACAAACCACCATAGCCATCCGATGGCACCATTACTATAGTTATGGACCATCTGGACTGATCGCATCACAGACCGCAACTAATCAATGCACACCTTGCCATGTAAAATTACTATTTTGCCCTTGTAGTCATGATGAATTTTCTGTAAATTCTTTAGTGATCTTGGTCCACCATGTGATAGTGTGTGATTCACTATCTTCTTCTGAGCTGGCGGTCCATGCTTGGATCGTAGACCGGCAAGCAGTTTCTATGGCTAAGCCGGCTTAGATGGTGCGCTAGCTGAGCTAGGACGCACTGGCTAAGCCGAATGCGGTGGCTTGGTTGGGTGTGCCGGCTTGACTGGACGAGCCGACTGAGCCAAAATAATTTTTTATTTTTTAAAAAATTCATATCTGATCTATTTTAGCTCCGATTTGTTCCAAACTTATTTTATTAAGACAAAAAAATAAGCTCTTTTTATTGATAATATATTTTCTAAAAATAATAAATAAAAATATTTAATTTCTAAATATAAATATAAATTAATTAATAAATTATTATTTTTAATGATGAATTTATGTTACTTATCATACCCTCCAACTTATGCTTTGCTTATCCTCAAGTAAAGAAAAAATTTAATTTTAGATATCTTTTTAACTTTAGAATTTTGAATTTCACCGAAATAATTTTCAAAATGGCCATTAATATTCAGTAGAGCTTAAGTGAGGTATGTCATTGGGGTATTAATACTTATCAATATAAAAATTAAGTAAAAAATATTAAATTTTTATGAATTTTTTTTAAATTATCTCTATCTTTATCTCTAAATTATCTAAATTTTTATATGGGCAAGTGTATTGTTACTTTCGCCCTTCATTTATTAAAAATTTTTTATTTTTATTTTGCCTATATTTTGTCATGAATATCATTACTTACTTAGGCAATGTAATTCGATTACTCGGTAAAAAATTAATATATATATTTTTTAATATTATACCATTATTAAGTGTCTTAATTTTTTAAGCTTTTTATTTGATCCATGTAGTGAGTCTTAGGCCAATGACTCCTAAACTAGTTGGCTTTAGGGCACTAGATATAAAATATCCCTTAGACTTACTAGTTCGAATCAAACAGGCTACGAGTTAAGACTAACTTTACAATGAGCTTTTTTATCCTTTCCATATTTTTATGCAAAACTCAATGCTTGCTTAGGCAAAGAGATCCAATTATTCAGTGAGAAGTACTTGAAAATTATTTTATTTTTATTTTTATTTTTTAATATGAAGAAACGTATAGTTATCCTATACAAGTCCATAAAAAGTAGACTCTTCTTTTGATGTTGACAGAAAAAATTAAAAATACTAAAAAAAATTATTTATATTCTAAATTTAACTCTTTATTAGATTTTTTTGATACTTAATCCCTCAATATCTCATAAATTCTCTGATCTACGTATCAATTTTTTTAAAAAAAATGCTTAGTTCAACCTGATTCTTAAGCGTAATCGGATGTCTAAATATAAAATATTAACTTCTTCGAGGACTTAAAAATTTTTAAAAATTTTATTATTCTTTTCCTCCAACTTATTCGACATTATCCTTAATAGAGAAGAAAAATAAAAAGATGTAATAAAGAAAAGAAAGGAATACACCTGACTCGATATATTTTTGATGGTCCAGCATGTGCCTTTAAAAATTTAGGCACTCACTCTAATTTATTTAAAATATTTTTTAAAAAAATAAACTAAAAAAATAAATTATATAAAAAAACTAAATATTGGATTGCCTCCTAATAAGTGCTAAGTTTATCATCTTCAGTCGGATACAAGGCAACTTACCTATCCTGTATCAAAAATTGGATTGACAAATTTCGATGATTTTAAATTTTTAATCTTAGAAAGATAGTTTGTTATCTCTTTATTGATATATTTGTTAATAATTTTGGGAATATAATTTATAACCCCATTCTTAGATCCTTGTTTATTAAGAATTTCTCCTATTTGTTCTTCTAGAATACTCATATATTGAGTTTTTGTATTAGGAGTTGAGTTTAATGCACTTGGTACTGGAAGGATGACTAAAGATGACTTTAATTATGGAGGTAAATTAATATGATCTTATTTAAATAACTCCATCGATTTTTCATTGTATGCCTCTTGGTTTATGTAAGAAAAACTGGCTTCTAGGATTGAAGAAAATAGGACTTTATGTTTGTAGGTCTTAGGTAAATAGTCATCTGTTCTCATTTTTTCTAGATTTATCTTATTTATATTGGAACCAACATTCGTACTAATTCTAGGCTTGGGTTCTTTTATGTGGTTAGCTTTAGTACTAACCTCTTCTTCTTTATTTTTATTTTGGCTAGCATCAGTACTAGCTTCTCTCATCTAGTCTTGGTATAGATCTATAAGAATCCTATAACTTTTAATTTTAGAAATTACTTTGGCATTCTCTAATTAGGAATCCTTAAGTGGGACATTAGATTGATAATTAGGTTCAAGTGGTTGGTGGACATTAGATGGATTGTTTATAAGATTTGCTAACGGTTGGCTCAATAATTAATCTAGTTCTCTCCTCACATTAGACTTAGCTAATTATCCTATTTAGTCTTCTAGCCTAGCAATAGATTTCTATTGGTTTAGAATCAATTGTTGTAGTTTGATTAAATCTATCGTCGACTAGATTGGTCTGTTAAGGAGATGGGTATGATGGCTGATTATAATACAATGGCTGAAAAAACTGACTAGACTGACCTTTATTATAGGTATAGTTCTGATATCCAGGTCTATTTTGATAATTTTGAATAGATAAAATTTAGGTCTAACCCTGAGTCTGTTGGGGTATCCAAGAAAATTTAGAATGGTTCCTCCAATCTAGGTTATATGAATTTAAAAAAGGATCATTAACCAGCTTGGAGTAACCTTATACAACTTGAACTTGTTCTTGGATGAAAGATGAAAATTGTGTAGCCTTAGACATTCACTCATATGATGTGCTAGGTGTTAGGATTTGACATCTCGAATTCGATCCATAGTAAGAAGAGAATCAGTTTTCAGCACAACAGTTGGGCCGGCTCTGATATGCAGTCGAGTCAGCTTGGATTGAGATCGAGCTAGCTCGAACAACAATTGAGTTGGCTCTCTCAGGTAGATAGATAGCAAGAGTCCAGGTGAGATGTAGTTGAGCCAAGTCGACTCCTGATCGAGCCAGCTCGACGGATGCAAATAGAATACGATGGAATTTTTTCTATTTGGATTGTAATTAATCCAAGGGGTCTATGGGAGTTGCACATGGACCATAAGATCTAGCAGCCATGGAGGATTGCAGTCATGATCTGAAGGTTAGAAAATATTTCAAAACTTCATCAAGGATATGTTCGACTCATATTAAGAGAACGAGCTCTATTAGGACTCCTATGAACGATTGAGAAGAGGATTCTCATCCTATTTAAAGGACTGAGGTATTATGGAATAAAAGTGATGGCACGTATGACATGAGAGGCACGTAGAGAGGCTCATACAGCCATCAAGAGAAGCTTGGTATAGCATCGAGTACATGCAGCCTGTAAGAGAGAGAAGTAATGGTGCATAGCATACGGCGAGGAAGCTGTGAGGGTAGAGCATCTTGTAGCTTCTGTAGGTCTCCTTGGAATTTTGAGAGAGCTTTTAGAAGAGTAGCTTCTAGTTGAGAGTGATTTATGTACGTGAGTTGAGAGTGAGTATTCTTCTATTGTACCTATTTTTCTCTTTCATAATGAAGCTTTGCATGTCCCGTAGAGGCAAGCCTTTAGACTTTTCCACGTACTTAATTATTTTTTTATTTTATTTCTTTCTTCTTTTTATCATAATAATTTGGTACTAAATCCTTAACAAGCGATATCGGAGTAACTGATATCGCAATAGTTTGGTATCAGAGCAAGTTGATACCATAATAATTAATATCATAACCAGATAGTACCGGAGCACAAATTATAGTAGTGGATGGAGATTGAAGAATATGGAGAAGATAAGCACAATCAAGATGGAGATCAATAAGTTCGATGGAAAGGGCAATTTCTTCTTATGGCAAGTAAGGGTAAAGGATATCCTCATCCAACATGGATTGATCGATGCTCTCTTGTATGACAAGATGCCAACCACCATAGAGATGAAGGATTGGAAGCAGATTCAGATGCAGGTGGTGAGCATGACCCGCTTGTACCTATCGGATGATGTGGTGATCCATGTACGTGGCGAGACTTTTTCGACGATGCTGTGGTCGAAGATCGAAGAGTTGTACATGATGAAGTCGCTCATCAACACACTATTTTTTTTGAGATAGTTCTACCAGCTACGAATGAAAGAAGGCCAGAACATGCGGAAGCATCTATCCAACTTTCAGAAGATCCTCATCAACCTTCTCAGCATTGATAAAAAAAATTAAGGAGAAGACCAAGACGTTGGTCTTGCTAGCATCGCTCCCTCCTTCGTATGAATCCTTGGTGACTGCTCTTCTAGTAAAAAAGAGCACCATCAAGATGGACGAGATCACTGTAGCGATACTCCAGAATGAGATTCTCAGGAGAAAGAATCTAGCTTCAAGCTCAGATAGCGGTAACTCAGCTTTAGCAATTTTTAGAGGAGTAGGAGGCAGTAGATGGAGTAGCAGAGGATCGCGAGGAGGATGATTCAAGTCCAAGATGAGGGATCCTAGCAAGATCAGATGCTATAGGTGCGACGAGTTAGGACATCGAGTCAAAGATTGCCCACAACTCAAGGATTGGAGGAGGGCTACTGTAGCGACGGTTAGTAGCGAGTCAGAGAATGATGTTCTAGAGATATCTGACGAGGTATCTAGTTCTTTTCAGTAGTAGATTTTAGATTCTACATGCACATATCATATTTATTACAGAGAGGAGTAGTTTGACTTTCTAAAGAGCAGTGAGGGCACTGCTTATCTATTAGATGGATCGAGTTGTGTGATCAAAAGCATCAGGACGATCACCTGAAAGATACATGATGGTGCAGTGAGAAGATTAGAGGAGATCCGATACATATCCGATTTCAGATGGAATCTTATCTCACTGAGCAGACTAGATTTAAATGGCTATAGGTGAGTAGCTGGTGATGGAATCCTAAAGGTCATGCACGATGATAGGATGATATTGAAGGAAAAGAAGAAGATAAGAGGATATTACTATTTGGCAGGAAGCCCAATGCGAGGTGGAGCTTCAGGAGCCAAAGGGAGTCTAGTGCAAGATGGAGCTCCAGGTGGAGATGGATCGAGCACGAGATGGAAGACTCGAGAGGATGAGAGGCGATATCGTAGAGTGAAGTTTCTATTATCATAGAAGAATTTTTTGAGCAGATCTTTGATCAAAGTAGACACAGCCCATGATAGAGGTGGGATCGAGCGGCCTGGCTTGACTCCCATGTTTGCCCATCCATGATCAATAGGCATGCCCCAAGACATGGGAGCGAGATGGATCACAAGCTTTCAAAGTCAGGTGGAGGCCGAATATCAAGTCGAGGTGAAGATTGTTAGGATTTGATGCCTCAAATTCAACCCACAGTAAGAAGAAAATTAGTTTTCAGTACAACAGTTGGGCCGGCTCTGATATGCACTCGAGTCGGCTCGGATTGAGATTGAGCTGGCTTGAATCATAATTGAGCCGGCTCTCTCAGGTAGACAGACAGTAGGAATCTAGGCAAGATGCAGTTGAGCCATCTCGACAGAGGCAAATAGAACATGATGGAATTTTTTTTGTTTGGACTTAGATTATGATTGATCCAAGGGGTCTACGAAAGTTGTGCATGGACCATAGGATCCAACGGCCATGGAGCATTGCAGTCATAATCTGAAGATCGAAAAACATTCCAAGACTCTATCAAGGACATGTTCGACTCAAATTAGGAGAATGAGTTATGTTAGGACTCTTGTAAACTATTGAGAAGAAGATTCTCATCCTATTTAAAGATCTGAGGTGCTATGGAGCAAAAGTGGTAGTGCATGTAGCATGAGAGGTACATAGAGAGGCTCAGACAGCCATCGAGAGAAGCTTGGTAGAGCATCGAGTATGTGCAACCTGTGAGAGAGAGAAGCAATAGGTGCATAACATTCGACAATGAGGCTATGAGAGCAGAGCATCTTATAGCTTCTATGGGTTTTCTTGAAATTCTGAGAGAGCTTTTATGAGGATAGCTTCTAGTTGAGAAAGATTTATGTATGGTGAGTTGAGAGTGGATGTTCTACTCTTATACCTATTTTTTTTCTTTCATAGTAAAGCTTTACATATCCAATGGAGGCGAGCCTTTAGACTGATCCACATACTTGATTATTTTTTTATTTTATTTTTTTCTTCTTTCTGCCATAATAATTTGGTACTAGATCCTTAACAAGCGATATCAGAGTAGCTTATATTCTAATAGTTTGATATCAGAGCAAGTTGATACCATAACATTAGACTAGCACAGATGAAACAGATCTCCTGATAATTAGAGAATGATGTGAATTATGCAGGAGATTATTGGCCTAGGGTTAAGAGTTGATCTAATTTCTAAGCAAGAAGGTCTACTTTATTTATCAAATTTGAATTAGTCTTAGAACTAGATTCTGGATATTTAAAATCATAGATACCTACCCACTTTTAGAAGAAGAATAACGAAGCATGGTTAATTGAGCTTTTACTCTGGATTTCAAATAAGGTATAGGCTTCATCCTCACTTTTATTCATGAATGCATCTCCACAGGATGCATCTACCATCTATCTATATTGGTCTCCTAAATCCTCATAGAAAGTTTGAACTATTTGCCACTTAGACAGACCATGGTGTGGATATTTTCTAAGAAGTTTCTTAAGTCTCTTCCATGACTCATGAATTTGTTCCTCTGGAAGCTGAGCAAATCAAGTGATAGCTCGTCTCATGGTGTTGGTTCGGCCTATGGGATAAAATTTCTTAAGAAATTTATTTTGTAATTCAGGCTAAGTTTGGATTGATCTTCCTATTATGGTAAGCCATTACTTGACTTTATCTTTTAATGAAAAAGAGAATAGAGTTAATCTAAGGGCATCATCAGTCAAATTTTGGATTTTCATCGTAAAATAGATTTCTAAAAACTCATCTAGATGCTTATCAGGATATTCTTTGGTGTTCCCATAGAAAGATAGGAGTATCTGAATTATCGTCGGCTTAATCTCATAGTGAGTAGCATGGATATCAGATAACTGGATACAAATCGATGGATTATAGATGGAAGGAATAAAATATTCCTTCATCTACCTAGGTGGTTCTCTAAGATTTTCAGCCATTTAATTATCTGGGTTTTGATATGGTTCAACCATTCAAGTTTATAATTAGGTTCAACTAGGTCAGGTAAACTGATCTCCTACCATGCATGTACTAGTGCAACCCTAACGTGTGGTTCAAAATTTTTTTAGTTTTTTATTATTTTTTATTTTTTTTTATTTTTTTATTTTTTAAAAAAAATTTAGAACTTTTAAATTTTTTATTATTTTATTTATTTTATTATTATTTTAAATTTATCTTATTTTTTTTATAGTTTTTTATTTTATTTTATTTTATTTTATTTTTTTAAAAAAAAAAAATAAAGAAAGAAGAGTTCTAAAGAGGAGGTCCTAAGGAGTCCTAGAACTAAGAAAAGAGAGAGAGAAATTAGGGTTAATTAGGTTTGATGTTTTAGTTAGCAATCAAGTTAGACAAATAATCCTAATTAAGAATTGTTCCAGATCTAGACATCTCCAACTGTCAAGGTCACCTTCAAGCTCTCCAAGTATAAAATTAGCCACTCAACTGATCAGATAAGTGCAAGGTCAGTGAGAGTCCCCCGTTGCTTGCCTTAGATATCAATTGTACTTGGCCAGGTAAGCTAACGGAATCAATTATAAACCACATTCCTTCGAGTCCAATCATTCCTGAACCACTTATCTATGACACCAGTCAAACTGACTAACCATAATCCGATCCAACTATTAAGATTTCTTATCCTAATGAGCTCGAGTCCCTAGGACTAATGTCTAATTGATTTTAAAATTAAAGACTTAGGTCAATGCAAGATGCTGGTTAGTGATTTATGGACCAAGAAAAGATGATCAAATTTTCATCTTATCTTGTTTAATTAGGTTGTGTCCTTAATTGGTTTAATATGAATATGCTCAAAAAAAAATTTTAAGCAACAAATTCTATGCAATTTAAAGTAGATGTATGAAACTTAATTAAACTTGAAGAGTTTACCTTATCTCCAGCAATCATCAGAAAGAAAAAAATAAAACTAAATCTAATATGATGGATGCTTTAAGTAGTTAGAATTTCTAATCTTATCATGAAGTTTTTAATTAGGTTTACGTGGATATTTTTTAGATTAATTTTAAAATAAAATAAATAATATTAAAAAAAATCTATGTTTAGGTTTGATCTCACCAAGTAGGATTGGAAGCTTCCTCCTTGTCCTAATCTTTTTGCTTTTTTTATTTTATTTACAAAATAAATAAAAAAATTAATAAAAAAGAAATTAAAAATTTATTTATAATTTATTTTATAAAAAAATTAAAGAGACCAAAAATTTTAATATTCGTGTCTTTTTCGGTAACGGCACCAAAAATTTGATAAAAGCATAATGTTATCGTTAAGACACCATGTCTATCAGTTTAATTCTAACTTCTTAAAAAAAATTAAAAATAGATAGTAAGTAGTGAGTCGGGTCGAATCCATAGAGAATGCAGTATTTTAGTTTTAAAATTTTTAATTTTTATAAAAAAAAGATTTTTAAAAATTAATTTGAAGTCAAAAAATAAAATAAAACGTAAGAAATAAATGATATAAAAAATTAAACTTGGTACTAAGATCTACTAGTTAGATCTTAGCATCTACTAGCAATAAAATAAAGTATAAAAATTAAATTTATAATAAAAATAGAGAGCATGAAATTTAAATAGTTAAAAAGTAAAATTTATATTAATTAAAGGTTCAGAATTTAAATACATGAAATTTGGAAAGAAAAGAAAAAGAAAATAAAAACTAAAAGCTGATCTCGATCTTGAATTAGCGTCGACATGAAGATGGCATAGAAGATAGCCTTTTTTCATAACATCCATTGCCTTGAAGTAATCTCTAACCCAAGCATGGCTCCCACTCTGAACCATAGATTTCCTATTACCAAAGATAACTTAATTTGATGGCCTGGGATCTTTTTTATAGGTGTTGGAGGGAAGGAATAAGTGCTATCAGCCAATATGGGACTAAGGTAGTGTTTGATCGGCAAAATCTAGAGGAATTTTGATGAAAATTGATTTAAAAGAGTCCCTGGATCGACTTCTGTGCTTCTGGTGAAGTCTGGCCATTAGATCTAAATCCAACGCTCAAAAAAATCCCAAAAAACCATGTTTTAAAGCCTAAATCAAGTTGGATTTATTTTTGGTCGTTGGATGGAATTTATTAAATGAATCTAGGCCGTTCGATCGTGCCTGGGTAGCTTAATCATCACTAGGTCTTATATCAACCATTGGATTAATGTTTGGAGCACTTGGAGCCATTCGATCGTGCGTTGGGAAGAGCTAAAAACCAAATCAAAGAAAGAAAAAACCTTGGCCATTGGATCTAGACTGCAAACCATTGTAGCCGTTCGATGGTGCCATTACTGTAGCTGTGGACTACTTGGACCGACTACATCATAGACTGCAACCAATCAGCGCACGCCTGACCATGTAAAATTACTATTTTGCCCCTATACACTATGATGAATTTTCTGTAAACCCTTTAGCAGCCTTGGTCCACCATGTGGCAGCGCGTGATTTGCTGCCTTTTGCTGAGTTAGCGGTCTACGCCTGAATCGTGGACTGATGGACGGCTTCTATGGCTAAGCCAGCTTGGACGGCACGTCGGTTGAGGTTGGATGCACTGGCTGAGCCGAATGTGATGGCTTGGCTGGACGAGCCGACTGAGCCGAAATAATTTTTTTTTCTTTGAAAATTCATATCTAGTCCATTTTAGCTCTAATTTGCTCCAAACTTATTTCATTGTGACAAAAAAAATAAGCTCTTATTGATAAATATATTTTTTTAAAATAATAAATAAATTTATTTAATTTTTAAAATAAGTATAAATTAATTAATAAATTATTATTTTTAATAATGAATTTATGGTACTTATCAACTGCGAAAACAGCAATAAGGATTCGAGGAAAGAGATGGCTATACTATAAAATCCTAAAAAATCTTAGAGCATGGAGAAGAGAGAGAGAACGATAGAGGAAGAGAGATATTCAAGGAGAAAAGAGTTTGTATTGATTTTCCACTCTCTAATTACAAATCTTAATATAGAGTATATACATATATATCTGGTCAATATGATCCAACCTAAAAAACTTTCCTAGCTAGCCTAATGTGATGCACTCTCTGAGCTCATGTACACCCATATCTCACACGCACACACCATTGGACTAATCCCAGTCCAATCCGTAGGTTAGCCCCTTAGGATCTCACAAACCAAGATCCTAAGTTCCTAAAATTAAACCCAATCCTAGGTCAGAATAGAAACTACATTTTGTTCTATTCGCTGCTCAAGCTAGCTCGGTCAATAGTCGGACTGGCTCGACTATGATGTCTCTTGCGAGAGTTTGAATCACCGCTCTCTTCTCTACTACTTGAGCTAACTTTCTCATGATTCAAGCTGACTCGACTAATAATACTGTCTTCTGTTCTGTAGCTCGAGCTGACTCTCTCAGAAATTGAGCTAGCTCTTCCAATGTGCCAATTCGATCTGCTATCTGACCTTCTACTTGAGTTGGCTCTATTAGGACCCAGGCCAACTCGTCTAAAGCATTTGCTGAAGCTCTTCGATGGTTAGTTCCATTCACTCCTTATTCTCTCTCCACCTACTTCTAAGGCTTGAGAGCATCATACCTGAGCTCACAATCTTCATCTCAGTGCTCCAAGTCCTTGTGAACTCAGCTCTATCCATTAGTATCATATAATTATGAAAACTATTATGTAGAAGTACCTTTATAAGCACATCAGCTGGATTTTCTTTGGTGTGAACCTTCACCAACTCTACTTCACCATCCTCCACCCTCTGATCCGATAGTATCTGATATCTATATGCTTGGTCCTCACATGATAAACAAAATTTTGTGCAAGCAACAAAGCACTCTGACTATCATAATGCATCCTAACTGCATCCTATGAGAATTCCATCTTCAGCACCGAGCCCTTCGATCATAGAGCTTCCTTTGCTGCCTCTGTGACACCAATGTACTCTACTTTGGTAGTAGACAGACAGTAATTGGCTATAAGCAAGATCTCCAAGAGACTAGACTTTTATACATGCTGAATACAAAACTTGTCATCGAATGCTAAGTGTCCACATCTCCACAAAAATCTACATCTACAAACCCTTCTAATAGCCCTCAAGCCTCCTTGAATATATTAGGATATTTCTTAGCACCTTTCCACTGACCATAGTAGATGCCAATCCCAACTGAATCTGTCAAGTATCTAAAGATATCCTTCAATGCTCTCCTATGCTTCTTGCCAGGATGAGCCATAAATTTGCTCACCTGACTCACTGCATGGGCTAAATCCAATCTACAACATACCATGAAGTGCATAATACTTCTCGCACCATAAGCATATGGAATCTTTTCCATCTCCTGAACCTCCATCTCAGTCTATAGTGAAATGATCTTAGAGAGTCTGACATGCTCGACAAGTAGCAACTCTGTCGGTTTGGCTTCCTTCATTTCAAACCTCTCTAAGATCTTCTTTATATATCCTCCCTAAGATAGATATAGTAGCCCCTTATTTCTTTCTCTAACAATCTCCATACCTAGGATTTTCTTTGTAGGCCCCAAGTCCTTCATCTCAAACTTTCGAGATAAAGCTCCTTTTAACTCATGCACTACTTTCTTACTTTTGCATGCTATCTGCATATCATCTACATACAAGAGTAAGTATAACCAAGATCCATCCTCCAAAGACCTCACATATACACACAGGTCATAATCACACCTGAAAAGGTTAATAATTCTCATATATGAGTCAAAGCACTTGTATCACTATCTAGGAGACTGCTTAAATCCGTACAGTAATTTTTTTAGTAAACAAATCTCTCTCTCTGACCCAAGCTTTCTGAAGCCCTATGGCTACTCCATGTATATATTCTCCTCTAAATCTATATGGAGAAATGCTGTCTAAATATCTATTTGCTCCAACTCCAAATCATGAGCAGCAGCTATGCTCAATAGCATCCTAATGGATGTTTGTCTAACAATCGGAGAGAAGACTTCTAAGTAATCAATTTCTTCTCTCTATGAATATTCTTTGGCTATCAGCCTAGCCTTGTACCTCACTCCATCTTGCTTTGAAGGTGCTTTTTTTCTAGTAAAAATCCATTTGGAGCCAATGGATCGAGCATCATCCAGTAGATCCACCAGCCGTCATGTCTGATTCTTTCTGAGAGACTCCATCTCTTCCATCATGACCAGCATCCATAACTCCCAATCTGAACTCTTCATGGCCTCCTCAAAGATCTTTGGATCTTCATTAAAAGTGATGAGAGCATAGAAGATAGTCTCATCCATGCCATATCACATCAGTTTATGAACATTATGCTTCGGCTTGTGCAGTGCCACTCCTCTTGCAATATCCTGCAAGTCTGCTGTCTGTGGCTATCTTCGCACTTCCTCTAGGGCAGATCGCTCTCCATGCTTGTCCTTCATAGGTGTATCACCATGCCTACCTAACTGCATCTTAAACTAAACATGATCGGAGGTTGATGTTGAAGGCAAATCATCTGTATCCAAGAACTGTCCCATACTGTCCTGTGTTGTCTTGACAACTTCATCTATACTTCTCGACTTTATCATGATGCTCTTTTCATCAGAAATCATATTTTAACTGATAACACACCTTTGAGAATGTGAATCCTATAGCAAGAATGTGAATCCTACACCTTTGAGAATGTGAATCCTACACCTCGTGAAAATCCGATGAATACCATCTTCTATGACTTTGAGTCTAACTTGCTCTTGTTAACTTCTTCTACCAAAGCATATGCAGGATAGCCGAACACCTTTAGGCGGCCAAGCTCCACCTTCTTTTCACTCCAGATAGCCTCTGGAAATCCTCCATTTAGTTTTCTATGAGGAGATCTATTAACAAGAAAATAAGCATAAATAAGAGCATCACCCTAAAAGGATTTGGGCAGCGATGCTTGTAGCCTCAAGATCCTAGCCTTCTCTGTTAGTGTCCGATTCATCCTCTTCATGACACTGGTCTGTTGAGGGATCATCTTCACTGTGTAATGGCATTTGATGTCATCTTTTTCATAGTATTTTCTGAACATCAGGTTGGTGTATTCTCCTCTATTATCAGATCTCAAACACTTTACTGGCTGACCTATCTCCTTCTCCATTTCAGCTCTCCAGATTTTAAATCGAGCAAAAATATCTGACATTTTCTTAATCAGACAGACCCATACCTTCTTGGAGAAGTCATCTATGAAGGTGATAAAATATCTCGCTCTACCTCGAGATGCAACAGGTGCTGGTCTCCATATGTCGGAGTGAACAAGCTCCAAAATAGCTTCACTCCACTTGGTACTACTGGCAAATATAACTCTATGCTGTTTGCCATAGATGCAAGACTCACATAGATCATTTTCTTCTTTTCTCAGTGCTAGAATCAGACCTCTTCTACTCAACTCTATGAGCCTTTTGCCACTTAAGTGATCCATACGATAGTGCCACCGCTTGTAGGCTAGCTGCTCCTCCTGTGCTGCTACAGACACCTCTGCACTATCAGTAAGTACTGAGTCCTCCATCTTGTATAGGTTGTTGTTAAGTCTTCTTCCTTTCATCACTACCAATGAACCCTTGAAAATCCTCAAACACCCGCTACCTAGCTAATAACTAAAAGCATACCTTTATCCTTCCAAGTAACCCAGGGATATCAGGTTCTTCTTTAGTTCTAACACATGCTTCATATTGGTGAATGTTCGTATGACTCCATCATATATCCTCACTCTAATTATACCAATACTAGCAACTTTACATAGATGATCATCTCTAAGACTAATACTTTCTCCATCGGATCTCTCACAAGATGAGAACCACTTCTGATGTGCAGTGTAATGATGAAAACATGCTAAATCTAGTGTCCAGTGATTGTCCAACTCTGTAATTCTATCTGATACTACCAAAGTATCATCTTCACTATCTTTAGATGAAAGAGCACAACTCCCATTAGTTGATCCATCCTTAGAAGTGCCCTTCCCCTTTTCATTCTTTAACAGTGGGCAATTTCTTCTAATATGATCAGATTGATGACACTTACAGCATTTTACACCTTTTGATTTCCTCGAGACTTTGATCTGTCATTTGATTTATCTCGAGTTCTCTTCTTAGGCCTTCGTTGCCTCTCATTCATAGAAAGCATCTCTAAACTATGATTTTCTCTAACTAGCCTCTCTCGCTGCTCGTTGGACCTGAGAACTCTGACCACTTTTTCGAAGTTTAAGATATCTTTTCCATACACAAGGGTAGTAATCAGACTATGATATGCTGCTAGTAGGGAACACAACAACAGAAGAAATCTATCCTCCTCATCAATCTTCACATCAAGGCTCATGACATCTAAGCAAACTTGATTGAACTTCTGAATGTGGAAAACTAGATCTCCTCCTTCGAGCATTCATAAACTATACAGCTGCTTCTTCAACCATAACTTGTTTGTCATGTTCTTGCCTATATACGCGTTCTCCAATTTCTGCCAAAACTCCTTCGGTGTGATTTTCTTGTTAATCTCCAGCAAAATTTCATCAGCAAGGTACATACAAATCATGCTAAAGGCTATCTCTTCAAGTTTCTTCCACTCTTCAATAGAAATCTTTTTCAATTTTTTTTGAGTCAATATCTTGTAGATTCTATTCTGTACCAGTAGATCCTTCATTCTTTACTGCTAAAAGGTGAAGTTATCCTTGCCATCAAACTTTTCAAAGTCCATCTTGATGGTACTCGATGCCATCCCAACCAAATCTCAAATAACCAAATACAAAAAAAAAGAATAAACAGTGTTCAAAGAAATCTGTTCAGCACCTTACCACAATCTTAGGCGAAGCTTTATCCTTTCCTCTACCAAATCTAACAACCAGGGCTCTAATACCAATCTGTTGGAAAAAAAAATTTGCTACTTGATGACTACGAAAATAGCAACAAGGATTTAAGAAAAGAGATGGCTGTATTGTGAAACCCTAAAAAACCCTAGGGCGTGGAGAAGAGAGATAGAACGAGAGTGTAAGAGAGAGATATTCAGGAAGAAAAGGGTTTGTATTGATTTTTCACTCTTTGATTACAAATCTCAATATAGAGTATATATATATATATCTGGTCAATATGATCCAATCCAAAAAACTCTCCTAGCTAACCTAATGTGATGCACTATCCAAGCCCATGTATATCCATGTCTCACATGCACATATCCACTAGACTAATCCCAATCCAATCCATAGGTTAGCCTTTTAGGACCTCACAAACCAAGGCCCTAAATCCCTAGGATTAAATCCAATCCTAGGCTAGAATAGAAACTACATTCTATTCTATTCGTCGCTCGAGCTAGCTCGATCAGTAGTCAGGTCCGCTTGATTGTGATATCTCCTGTGAGAGTTTGAATCACCACTCTCTACTCTGCTACTCGAGCTGGCTCTCTCAGGGTTCGAGCTAGCTTGATCGACAATACTGTCTTCTATTCTACAGTTCGAGCTGGCTCTCTCAGAAATCGAGCCAGCTCTTCCAGCATGCCAGTTCGATGTGCTGTCCGACCTTCTACTCAAGCCGGGTCTATCAGGATCCAAGCAGCTCGTCTAAAGCATTTGCTGAAGCTTTTTGATGGTTGGTTTCATTCGCTCCTTACTCTCTCTCTACCTACTTACAAGGCTTGAGAGCATCATACCTGAGCTTACATGTTCAAGATTGTTACCAATAAGAGCTCGCACACGTTCTTTTCAATATGCATTACATCTTAGCAGTGGCACAATAAGTTCATCTTCCAATATGGCAAGTCAAAGAAGATGCTTTTTTCCTCCAATTAAAGTGTATGTCATCTATCTTTGATCGATGCTTCTTCTTCTTACGATCAATTAGATCATCTTTTCTAAATTCAATACTAAGACCATCCAACTCTCTCAATATCTCACTCCTAGATATCCAGCTAGGTACCTCATCTTCTTCAACAGTGCCATCGAAGGAACGTGCATTTCTTCTGTATGGATGATTTGAATAAAGAAAATGTTGACGCCCCATAAAGCTAAAGCTCCTTCGATATGTCAACCTTTTAAACCGAGTATCTTTTTTACAAACTAGACACTCTAGCTCACCTTTCATGCTCCAACTCAATATTAGGGTATAACCTGGAAAGTCATTTATTATCCATAGAAGTGCTACGCGTATGGAGAATGACTCATCAAAGCATCAAAAGTTGGAACACCTTAAATGCTCCACAACTATTTCAGCTCAATAATAAGAGGCTGTAAATACACATCAATATCATTACCTACCTTCATCAGTCTAGGGATTAGCACTATCACAAAAGTAAAGGATTTTTTCAAACACATCAATGGTGGAAGGTTATAAAAATGAATAAGCACTGGCCATACACTATGGACAGTATTCATGTGCTTGAACGGATTGAAACCATCACATGACAAGCCTAACCTTACATTGCGTATCTCTTATATGAAGTCAAGATGTATTTCATTAAACTTCTGCAATGCCTTTCCATCGACTAGATGCCTTAATGCATCATCTTTTGTTCAATTTTTTTCATGCCATCTCATATCCTTTGATGTCCTTATCGACATAAACAACTTTGATAGTCTCAAAATCAAACAAAAATACCACATCAACTTTTGAGGTATATGGGCCGATGTGTCGTCTTTATTCTATTTTCATCTTAATACACCGTACCTCATGCACTCATTTTGGTTGGCATCCTCCTCTCAATAGAGCATACAATCATTGAGACATACATGTATCTTGGTGTAAGTAAAGCTCGGCTATTCAATAATCTTTGATGCATCATAATTATTCTTCAAAATTTATGCATTATCTGAAAGAATGTCCACCAAAAGCTCTAGTATGTAGTTCACTCCATTATTACTGAACTCATTAGAGCATTTAATTTGCATGATACAATTAGATTAAGAACTCAAACTTCACCATCTTTTCACATCTAAGATATAATAAAATATTAGCATCCTCTATCAACTAGTGGACCTTCTCCACATCCTCACTATTTATCATTCCACCAACTCAGGATCAGGCATGGACATAGATGCACTGTTATTATGGCCAATAAATAAAAAACTATCATGAATCTTTTGTTCCACTCTCCATCATGTTGATCACCTCCTTGCGGCCTACCCTCACCATGTTGATTCTAATAAATTTCATAATTAGATTTAAA
The DNA here is from genome assembly GCA_006176705.1 of Cocos nucifera. Lineage (NCBI taxonomy): Eukaryota > Viridiplantae > Streptophyta > Magnoliopsida > Arecales > Arecaceae > Cocos > Cocos nucifera. The sequence goes on along the minus strand of QRFJ01000001.1, from coordinate 1,804,436 downwards.
GTCATAAATAGTGAGGTGATCATTTACACCTTGATGAGATAGCCATGGCCCATCCATACACTTCTTATAAGGATATTGGATAAGTCCATGGTCTCCAAATTTTTCTATAGCAAAATTAAAAAATTTTTGAAGTCCAGCTTCATATTATGGTGAGAGCCTAATAAATTTCATCTATTCCTTATCTATTATTTGTTGGGAACAAATCCTTGCTACTTGAAGATTGCAGAAACAGCAACAAGAATCCGAAGAAAGAGATGGCTAACCTATGAAATCCTAGAAAACCCTAGGGCGTGAAGAAGAGAGGAAGAACGAGAGAGGAAGAGAAAAATTTCAGGAAGAAAAGGTTTGTATTGATTCTATGTCTATTTACAAAACTTAGTACAAAGTATATATACTTGATCAAATAAGATCCAACCTAAAAAGCTCTTCTAGCTAACCTAATGTGATGCACTCACCGAGCCTATATACACCCCATGTCTCCCATGCACACATCCATTGGATAAATTTCAGTCTAATCCATAGATTAGCCCCCTTAGGATCTTACAAACCAAGGCCCTAAGTCCCTAGAATTAAACCCAATCTCAGGCCAGAATAGAAACTACATTCTATTGCGTTCACTACTCATGCCTGCTCGATTAGCAATCAAGTTGGCTCGATGGTGATGTCTCCTGCGAGATCCTGAATTATCACTTTCTGTTCTACTGCTCAGGCTAGTTCTCTTAGGATTTAAGCTAATCGACTTTCACTTGGACTAGCTCTAACGGGAATTGAGCCAGCTCTTCTAGCATATCAACCTGATACACTTTCTAAACTTTTGTTCGAACCAGCTCTCTCAGGATTCAAGCTGGCTCTTCTTCTACTCGGACTGACTCTGACAGAATTCGAGCCAGCTCTTTTGAAGTATTTACTGAAGCTCTTTGATGGTTGGTTCCATTCGCTCCTTGCTCTCTTTTCACCTACTTTCAAGGCTTGAAAGCACCATACCTAAGCTCACAATCTCCACCTTAGTGCTTCCAAGTCCTTATGAACTCAGCTATATCCATCAGCCCCATCAATAACATGCATTTATAAAAGCTATTTCGTGGAAGTATCTTTGTGAGCACATCGGCTAGATTCTCCTTGGTATGAATCTTTACCAGCTCTACTTCACTATCCTTCACTATCTCTCTGATTCTGTGGTATCTAATATCAATGTGTTTGATCTTCGCATGATACATAGAGTTCTGTGCGAGTAACAAAGCACTCTAGCTATCACAATGCATCCTGACTGCATCTTATGGGGATCCCATCTCTAGCACCAAGCCCTTCAACCATAGAGCTTCCTTCACTACCTCCGTGATGCCAATATACTTCGCTTCAGTAGTGGACAAAGCCATAATTGGTTGCAAGAATGATCTCCATGAGACTGGACCTCCATACAAGCTAAATACAAAACCTATAGTCAAATGCCGAGTGTCCATATCTCCACCAAAATCTGCATCTACAAACCCCTCTATTAGCCCTCGAGCCTTCTTAGATATATTAGGATGTTCTTCGGCACCTTTTCACTGACCATAGCAGATACCAATTCCAACTGAACCTATCAAGTATCTGAAGATATCCTTCAGTACTCTCTAGTGCTTCTTGCTAGCCTGAGTCATAAATCTGCTCACCTGACTCACTACATGAGCTAAATTCGGTCTACAACATACCATAAAGTATAAAATATTTTCCACATCAGAAGCATATGGAATCTTTTTCATCTCCTAAACTTCCATCTCAGTTTATGGTGACATGGTCTTAGAGAGTCTAACATGCTCGGTAAGTGATAGCTCTGCCAGTTTAGCATCCTTTATACTAAACTTCTCTAAGATCTTCTTGATGTATCCTTCCTAAGATAGATGTAGCAGTCTCTTAGTTCTATCTCTGATAATTTTCATACCTAGAATCTTCTTTGCAGGCCCCAAGTCTTTCATCTCAAATTTTCGAGATAAAGCTTCCTTCAACTCCTGCACTACTTTCTAACTCTTGCATGCTATTAGCATGTCATCTACATACAAGAGTAAGTATAACTAAGATCCATCTTTCAAGGACCTCACATATACACACGGATCATGATCGCACCTAGAAAGTTCAATACTTCTCACATAAGTGTCAAACCGCTTTTACCACTATCTAGGAGACTGCTTCAATCCGTATAGTGATTTCTTCAGTAAACAGACCTCTCCTTCTAACCCAGACTCCTCGAAGTCCTATGGCTACTCCATGTATATGTTCTCCTCCAAATCTCCATGGAGAAATACTGTCTTAACATCCATTTTCTCCAGCTCAAGTCATGAGTAGCAACTATGCTCGATAGCATTCTAATGGATGTATGTCTGACAACAAGAGAGAAGACTTCTAAGTAATCAATTCCTTCTCTCTATGAGTATCTTTTGGCTACCAGCCTAGCCTTATACCTCACTCCATCTTGCTCTGAAGGTGCCTCTTTTTTAGTGAAAATCCATTTAGAGCCAATGGGTCGAGCATCATCCGTTAGATCCACCAACTGCCATGTTCGGTTCTTCCTAAGAGACACCATCTCCTCCATCATAGCCTGCATCCATGATTCCTGATCTAAACTCTCCATAGCCTCCTCAAAGCTCTCTAGATCTCTATTGATAATGATGAGAGCATAAGAGATAATCTCATCAATGCTATATTGCATCGGTTTATGAATAGTGCACTTCAGGTTGTGCAGTGCCACTTCTCATGTGGTATCCTACAAGTCTGCTACCTATGGCTGCCTCTATACTTTTTTAGGATAGATCGCTCTCCATACTGGTCCTCCATTGGTGTATCACCATGTCTGCCTAACTCCACCTCAAACTAAATACGATCCGAGGTTGATGTTGAGGGCAAATCACCTATATCTGAGAGCTGTCCTGTATTATCTTCACAACTTCATTTGCACTTGTCGATTTCAACACAATGCTCTTTTTATCAAATATCACATTTTGACTGATGACACCGTCTGAGAATATGAATCTCATAGCAAGAAATCCTTCACACCTCATGGAAATCCGATAAATATCATTTTCTATGACTTTGGGTCCAATTTGCTTCTGTCGGCTATTCTACTAAAGCATATGCAGGATAGCCGAACAACTTTAAGTAGCCAAGCTCCACCTTCTTCCCACTCTAGACTGCTTCTGAAAGTCCTCCATTCAATTTTTTATGGGAAGACTTGTTAATAAGAAAACAAAAATAAGTAAGAGCATCACCCCAAAAAGATTTGGGCAGTGATGCATTCAGCCTCAAGCTCTAGGCCTTCTCCATCAGTGTCCCATTCATTCTTCCTACGACACCATTCTATTGAGGGGTCATCTTCACAGTGTAATGGCATTTTATTCCATTTTCCTCATAGTATCTCCTAAATGCTAGGCTAGTGTATTTTCATCCATTATCAGACCTAAAATACTTCACTGGCTGCCCTATCTTCTTCTCCACCTCAGCTCTCCAGATTTTAAATCAGGCAAAAATATCTAATTTTTTTCTAATCAAATATACCCATACCTTTCTAAAAAAGTCATCTATAAATGTGACAAAATATCTTACTCCATCTCGAGATGCAATAAGTTCCAATCTCCATACGTCCGAGTGAACAAGCTCCAAAATAGCTCCACTCTGCTTAGTACTACTGGCAAATATAACTTTATATTATTTGCCATAGATACAAGGCTCACATAGGTCATCTCCTTTCTTTCTAAGTGCCGAAATTAGATCTCTCCTACTCAATTTTGTGAGGCCCCTGTCACTCAAGTGACCCATACGATAATGTCATAACTTGTAGGCTAGCTACTCCTCCTATACTACTACAGACACCTCCGCACTATCTATAACCACTGAGCCCTCCATCTTATATAAATTATTGCTCACTCTTCTCTCTTTCATCACTACCAATGCATCCTTGAAAATTCTCAAACACCCGCTACCTAGCTGACAACTGAAAGCATAATTCATAACCTAGAGAAATTAAGTTTTTCTCCAGTTCTGGCACATGCTTCACATTGCTGAGTGTCTGTATAACTCCTTCATACATTCTTACTCTAATTGTTTCAATACTAGCAACTTTATAAGGATGATCATCTCTAAGACTTATTCTTCCTGCATCGGATCTCTCGTAAGTTGAGAACCACTCTCGATGTGTAGTGTAATAGTGAAAACATGCTGAATTCAGTATCCAATGGCTATCCAACTCTGTGACTTTATCTGATACTATCAGTATATCCTCTCCATTATCTTCATATGATAAAGCACCACTTCCGCTGATCGATCCATCCTTAGAAGTGCTCTTCCCCTTTTTATTCTTCAAAAGTGGATAATTTCTTCTAATATGATCAAGTTGTTGATATTTGTAATATTTTCAAGCCTTCTGATTTTCTTGAGACTTTGATCTATCCTTAGATTTGTCTCTAGTTCTCTTCTTAGGCCTTTCTTATCTCTCATTCATAGAAAGCACCTCTAAATTAGGATTTTTCTAACCAGTCTCTCTCACTGCTCGTTGGACCTAAGAACTCCAACTACTTTCTTAAAGTTTAATATCTCATTTCCATACACCAGAGTAGTAACAAGACCATCATATGCTACGGGCAGTGAACACATCAATAGGAGAGCTCTATCTTTCTTATCAATCTTCACATCAAGGCTCATAACGTTCGAGCAAACTTGATTGAACTTCTGGATGTGAAAAACTAGATCTCCTCCTTCGGACATCCACAAACTGTACAGCTGCTTCTTCAACCATAGCTTATTTATCATATTTTTGCCCATATATGTGTTCTTCCAATTTCTGCCAAACTTTCATCGATGTGGTTTTCATGTTAATCTCTAGTAGAACTTCATCAGCGAGGCACATACAAATTGTACTGAAGGCTATCTTTTCAAGTTCCTTCCACTCTTCAGCAAAAATCTTTTTTGCAAGTCAAGGTCTTATTAATTATATTCTGTACCAACAGATCCTTCATCCTTTATTGCCAAAGGGTGAAGTTATCCTTGTCATCAAACTTTTCAAAATTCATCTTGATGGTACTCGATGCCATCCCAATCAGATTCCAATAACCAAACATAAAAAAGAATAGATAGTGTTCAAAAAAGAATCTGTTCAGCACCTTACCACAACCTCAGGCGAAGCTTTATCCTTTCCTCCACTAGATCTAACAACATGACTCTAATACCAATTATTGGAAATAAATTCTTACTACTGATAGATTGCAAAAATAGCAACAAGGATCTAAGGATAGAGATGGCTAACCTATGAAATCCTAGAAAATCCTAGGGCATGGAGAAGAGAGGAAGAATGAGAGAGGAAGAGACAAATTTTAGGTAGAAAATGTTTGTATTGATTATGTGTCTATTTATAAAACTCAGTACGGAGTATATATACTTGATCAAATAAGATCCAACTTAAAAAACTCCCCTAGCTAACCTAATGTGATGCACTCACCATGCCCATGTACACCTATGTCTCCCATGCATACATTCATTGGATAAATTTTAGTCCAATCTATAGGTTAGCTCCCTTATGATCTTATAAACCAAGGCCCTAAGTTTCTAGGATTAAATCTAATCCAGGCTAGAATAGAAAATACGTTCTATTCTGTTCACTGCTCGAGTCAGCTCGATCAGCAATCGAGCTGGCTTGATGGTGATGTCTCCTGCGAGATCCTGAATTGCCACTTTCTATTCTGCTGCTTGGGCTGGCTCTCTTAGAGTTTGAGCTAGTTTGACTTCCACTTGAGTTGGCTTTGATAGAAACCAAGCTAGCTCTTTCAGAGTATCAGTCTGATATACTTTCTAGACTTCTGCTCGAGCCAGCTCTTAGGATTCGGGCTGACTTTTCTTCTACTTGGGCTAGCTCTAATAGGATCCGAGCCAACTCTTCCGAAGCATTTACTGAAGCTCTTTGATGGTTGGTTCCATTGGCTCATTGCTCTCTTTTCACCTGCTTTCAAGGCTTGAGAGCACCATAACTGAGCTCACAATATTAACATGATGATATTGTAACTAAATCATATGTAGAATTTACATTATATACCAATACATTATAAACAAGATATAAACAGTAATCTAAAAAATTTTATGTAATAAATTCTATAATATGAATTATATTTATAAATAAATTCTAACATTTATCTTAGAACATTACTGGAGTTAGAGGTGTCTGGATGAGAATAGTAATAAAGCTCAAACTCTACTTCTATACATAATCATTTGATGGGTCTATCACCATGCAATGCAAATTTTATTAAAATTAACACATAATTAATACCGACCAACATCTTCTATTGGCCTGAGCATACAGTGCATGCGAGGCTGTGACCTAAAGCATGGCTTAAAACCTGATGGCATAGATTCTCTTTAAATATTAGAAAAATTAGAATAATAAAAAAATAAAAATAAATAGGAGGCTTAGATTCATCATTTAATCATGCATTACAATATTACTTTTGCTGGCCATCCAAGATCGTCTTGCCATTCGGAATTGTTAAAATATTTACAGAAGAAGAGAAAAAATAAGAGAACACATATCACTAAAATCATACTAAGAATTAATCATTTTTCATTTAAAATCATCACAGCCTCTTTATAAAAAAAAAAGAAACTAATTTTTTAAAATAAGATATTATAGAAAATAATAAAATAAAAAAATAATATAAGATAAGTCAATTCAAAGGCTTGTCAGTCTAATTGAATATATATATATACAATATTTTATTATTATTAAATTTAATAATTTAAAATATAATAGTAAGTTATGAATATACTTTAATTTATGAATATAGTAATAAATAATTTATGAATAATATAATAAATTTAATGTTATATTCATTAAGGATAAAAATTACATCAATTAACATGCTAGCAATCCAAATCATATAATATATATGCTTAAAAAAATAAATTAATAAAAAATTTAAGAAATTAGGAATAAAATATAAACCAAGCTGGGCGAGACCAAAGGATACTGGCGGAGGCGATCGATGGTGGGGTAGGGTGCAAAGCCAAAGGGGGCTAGCGGTGGGATGCAGCCAAAGGGAGCGATGGGGTGGGGTGCAGGGTCGGACCCAAGGGAGGTAGGGCCAAAGAGGGCCGACAGTAGGGTAGGTCGACGACGAAGCAGGGCATAGGGTTGGGATCAAGGGAAGCAGGGCCAAAAGCGGTCAATGGTGAGGCAGGGCCAAAGGGGGTAACATGGCAAGGTGCAGGGCCAAACAGGATGATGGGTGGGGCCAAAGGGGGTGGCAGGCCTGCGCGCAGGGCCAAGGCATAGTGGGGTGCGGCGCAAGGCCAACGAGGGTGGCAGAGTAGGCCGACAATGAGGCGGGTCGGTGGTAGGATGGGTAGGGCTCGAGTAGAGAGGAGAGAGAGAGTGAACAAGAGGAAAGTAAAAATTGATTGGCACACAGCAAATTAATTTAGCCTAACCTATGGCAGCGGTTATATATAACCACTGCCATAAGTTACCTATGGAAGTAATTTTTTGTAACTACTGCCATAAATAAACTTGTGGTAGTGGTTATGATGAACCGCTGCTATAAATAAATAATTTATATTTTTTCATATTTTTTTTGAATATGGTATAATTTTAAAATTTAAAGTCCATCTTCACCATTCATTATCTAACACTATCAGAAAAAAGATAATTAGCTATGCAATAAAAGCATAGATAAATCTTGAAAAAGCATCGCTAATTATTTCTATCGATGTAAAATTCATCGACAAAAGTGCCATTGTTGATTCCATTTACTGACATTTATGAAATTTTATTGAAAAAAATAAGTTTTATCGACGTTAAAAGAAACGTCGGTGATTATTTTTAGCTATGCTTCCTGAGCATCGAAAATAAGTTTTACCTACACAAAGTAAATGTCGGCAAAAAAATCTTTACCGACGAATATTTAAATCAAGAAATCAAGATTTTCCTATGCTAACCAATGGTCGGAAAAAAAATTTTGCGACGCAAAGGCAACATTGGTAAACTATTAGCGATGCATTGTTTACATCGCCAATATCCTATTTATCTACATTCATTTGCATTGGTAAATATTTTGCGACATAAATTTATGTTAGTAATTATTAAGCATGGCTAAAGGTGGCATGATGGTATAGTGTTTGGTGATAACTATCATAAATTACTAAATAAAAGTATTAAATAATATAATATTTAATATTTATTTTAAAGAATTGATACTTTTATTAGTATTTTGTAGGAAATAAGTTTATCAATGCGAAGAGCTCGATTTATGAGTTTAAATTGATTAAATTTTACGTAAATCGAAGTTGAATTGAAAAAGTTACGGACACTAGAAGTTTTTTTTAAAAAAAAAAAGGTCGGCTGAATCAGCCGGTCCAACGAAAACCAGTCCAGCGCCTAGCTCAAACCAACAGTGGTCAAGTGAACCTAGCCTATAGTGCTAGCCCGCATGCATCGATCCAAAGCAAAGCCCGAGCTCCATTGTTTAGCAGACGTCTGTGTGATGTCATTCTACCATGTGGTCCATGGTGGACCGCGCACTGACTCAGAACACCTAGACCCTTAAAGGGTCCATAGATGGTGGAGATGAATTTCGATCATGATCAGGTGTTCTCAGGCAATCTTTAAGCAAGATCCGATGGCCCAAAAGCATCCAAGACTCTATCCAATTGCTGTCAGCTCTTCCGATCGAAATCCAATGGCATTTGATGGCTGATCAAACCATCCAATGGCAGGAATTAATTTCTAATTTGATCAAGATTTTCAGCCTTTGTTCTATGCGATCGGACGGGCGAAAATAATCCTAGCTTTCGACAACCGTTATTTGATCTGAGGTGAATCAAGAGGATATGCGGTGGAATTTTGATGCATTTTGGGCCTTTGATCAACCATCCGACGGCCAAGAGTCTCCTAAGCCATTAAATTCAAGTTAAACTACAATTTGAGTCCAATAAGGACTCGCAAACCTTTTTTTTCCTCTATTTAAGGGCCTATTATGCCAGAGACTGAAGAGAGAGCTCCCCTGTGAGGGGAATTAGCCCTCCAAGCCTCTCTCTCCTTTCTCTATCTCTTCTTCTTTCTTCTTTCTTTCTTCTTTTTTTTTCTTTTCTTGGGAGCTAGAGAATTTCAAATCATGAGCAACTACAGATCAAAATTCTAGGATGTAGATGAAGTCTTCGAGAATGGATTGTAATTTTTTTCTTTATTTTTTATAATTTTTTTATGCAATGAATGACATGTTCTCCTATCCAATCTTAACTCTTATTTTTCATGCATGAGATCTAATATAAATATGCTTATTATTGATTAATATTTAAAAAAGCTATATAAATGGAGATGGGTTATGATCGAGAGATACAGTCTGTGCTCGATTTAATAGTTTATATTAGAGAAAATTAGTGAAAGCTATGTTATCAATTTTTAAGAATTAAAGTATTGAATAATTTATGATTCTATCAAGATAGATCATGATCGAAAGATACGGTTTATGCTAAAAAAATAGATTATAGTCATAACTAAATTTTTAAAAATAATAAATTTTTGTATTAAAAAAAATTACCATAATCATGCTAAAGATGGATTCAAAATTTTAGAATATTTTTAATTAATCTTAAAATCCTAATTAATTAAGTAGTTGCTTTCTTTTAATTTGCTAAATTATAATTAGTTTTTTTAACTTATTTAAATTTCTACTTTAGAGAGTAATTCAAAAAAAATTTTAATTAAATTGGATGTAACTCATCTTTCAATCTCCGAAAAAATTGACATCCGACTCACCACTACTATCCTACTAAATATTAAAATTAGCTCTAATTTTTATTTATTATGGTAACGACAAGCAATAATTTTTTATTAATTATTTTTTAGCTAGATTATCTTTATTGTATAATTAAATAATTATCTTATTTTATATAATTAATTTATTTCTTAAAATAAATTATTATCTTAAAAGTTGATTTAATTTCTTAGGCTACCTAGTTACTTTTTAAGCCTAGTATAATTTACTTTTATAATTAGCTAGAGTCTCTAAATTAGTTTAGATAAAATCTAACATAATTAATTTAATTACAATTTATCTTATATTTTTCTAGCTTTACATAACCTAATAAAAAAGAAGAAGAAAATAATACACCTCATAATACTTAATTAATATAGAGAAACTAATTAAATCTTTAAAAAAATTTAACATATTTGGACACCTTATTTTATTTGCATTGCATATTCATAATATACTCTAAGAGCACAATCCATTAAATAAGATAAGATAGGGATTTGATCATCCCTTCTTAGCTCATAAATCACCATCCTTTATATTATATTGATCCAGATCTTAACTTAAAATCAATTAGATGTTGACTCTTGAGGATATTCGAGCTCATTAAAATAAGAAATCCTAAGAGTTGAATCAGATTAGGGTTAGTCAATTTGATCGATATCTAAGATAAGTAGTTCAGAAATTATATCCCAAAGGAAGGTGGTTACTTAATTGATTCTGTTAGCTTACCTGACCAAGACAATTGATGTCTAAGAAAAGCAATGGAAGGACTTCCACCAATCTTATACTTACCTGGCTAGTTAAGTGGCTGATTCTTTACTTAGGAGGTTTGAAGGTGATCTTGGCAGTTTAAGCTACCTAGATCTAGATCAATCCTAGGATAGAAAGTCCATGCTTGCTTAACTTATTTGTTAGTATAATTCAAATCCTAATTAAAATACTCTCCTCTATCATCCTTAGATCTAGAATCCTATATGCTCTCATCTTTAGAATTCTCTCTCTTATCTTTTTTTAAAAAAAATAAAATAAAATAAATAATAATTAAAAGTGGATTGCTCTGATCTAGAATTCTTGATTGCACATATTTAAATAATCAGAACAATCCAAGATAGATCTCGAGAGTAGAGTGGATGAGCTATCTCGTAGATTAGATAGTCTAATAGCTAATAGAAACTCTTCATATCCATCTTTTCTTCCTGCACAATAAGTTTGAGCAATTTATTCGAGCCCCACCTATTATGCAAGTGAATGCCCATATCGATTTTTTGAGTATATGTATGAGCAAGTTTATTAAGATCAAATTCAAATAGCCTACAAATCAGAAAATAATCAATACTTTAATACTTACAATCTAGGCTGGGAGGCTCAACCAAATTTTTCATGTCAATCACAACCAATGATTACTTCGGTGTCATAAGAACCCACATTCATGGATACATATTATAATATACCCTACCCACAATATCAATCTTTTCCAAAAAATAATTAATCAACTTCTAAAGAGAGGATTCGACAAGCATTAAATTAGTTAGAACTCAATAATTAGACCTTACAATAAACCTATCACTCCTGTATGCAAACGTTTAAAGAACTAGAGAAGCAAACGCTTACATTCAAGTAGTAGGAGGAAAGAGAGTTGCCCAATCAACCTAAAAGTGAACTTGAAAAACCATACCTAGCTAGAAATTTTAATGTTCCAAAAAAATTTTCTAAGCAATCACATATAACTCTCGAGAAAGAAACGATCACAGAACAACCCTGCACAACCAAAAAGACCCTCTTAGATTGTATAATTAAGGCAAAAACATATAGGGAACCATTTACATCATCACCTTTTTTTACCTATGGTCATAGAATAACCTCGTAAAACTCAAAAGATTCTTTTAGACCATATTAGAGAGGTAGCAAAATATAGAAAAGAATCAAAATCGTGGGATGAACCAATTCCATCACCTTACTTATATATGGATCCAACCCTAAGTACCTTAGAGTCACCCAATCCTTTTAACAGGGAGGGACCAATTGATGAGATGATAGAATCAATAAAGACTTTCCAAGAACCACAAATGAATAACACACTAGAGGAAGCTTCACCCATAATTCTTCTCCAAAATTCATTAAAATCCTTTTTGGCTCATTATGAGATGGATGATTTTGATGATCATGGATATAATACAAAAGTTAATAACTAAGTAGATACACTCTACCCTAAAACTATCCCACTATGGATTGAAAAATTTGAGCCACCACCTAGTCCACCAATAGCATCATTGTTAGAACCACCAACTGACCTAAAATTGAAACCACTTCCTGATATACCTACGAACACACTACTAATGATACCTAATTACCAAGAAGACCAAATTATAGGTGTTCTAAAAGTACATAAAGAAGATGTTGGATGGGACATTACTAATAAGAGGGATAATAATTTTATGAATAATTTTTTTGTATTCGGCACTACTTTTGAGGATGGCCTTCAAAATTTATCTACAATATTAAAACAATGTATGGAGGCAGATTTAAAACTAATTTTAAAAAAATACCATAATTTTGATTAGGAAGAGTTAAGGTCAAGACATATCAGACCTAAAAAAGAGATTATGGTAGATCAGGTTATAATTAAAGAAATTCCTAAACCACCACTCCCGATTTTAGCCCATCAAACACAATACCTTCCTAGTTATTATAAAAGTTATAGAATTTGGTATAGCATTCTTGCTTCGAATACTTTATTGATCAAGGCTATGCTTAACCATCAAAAAGTATTCCATGAATAATTTTCTGCTATGATGATAAGGCCTCCTGATTGGTCCTATCTTTTTAGAACCCTAAAGGATGTATTCAAAATAATTATATATAAAATTTCTTCATAGGGTCCGACTGAAGATGTTAAACTTAGCGCTTATAGAGAGGCAACCCAGGCTTTTGCATTTAATATTTTTTTATTTATTTTAGTTTATCTTTATTTTAGGAATAAGTTGGGGGGAGAACTATAAATCCATGCTCAATGAAGAATAAATAAACCCAGGCCGAGAGCAAAAATATATTAAGTCAAGTAAACTCTTTTTTTTTATTCTTCTTATCATTTATCATTCTTTAATTTTCTTTCCTCCATTGAGGACAATAAAAATTAAGTTGGGGGGAAAGGGTATAAAAAATTTTTAAGTCCTCAAGTATGGTAATAATTAGTCTTATGTACTTGATTTTATGCTAATTTAATTTTTTTTAGATATTTTAATCAATGATTAATTAATGATTTAGAAAATTTTTAAAATACTAATGATCAAATTATTAAAAAAATTTAATAAATAGTCAGGTTTGGAATAGAATATTTTTTTAAGTAATTCTAAAATCCTCTTCCAGCCTATATTCAATAAAAAATCTACTTTATATGGGTATGAGTGAAAAAATTATTAAAAAAAATTTTTTTAAAAAAAAGTAAGTTCTAAATATTGGTCTACCATAGAATAACTGGTTCTCATTGCCTAAGTAAGCAGTGTTATTCACGTCAAAAAATAGATAACATGAAAAAGCTTGTTATGTAGTTAGTTTTAACCTGTAGCCTATTTGACTCAAGTCAATAAGCCCGAGGAATGTTCTATACCTAATGTCCTAAAGCCAATTGATTTAGGAGTCATCGATCCAAAGCTTACTATAAGAGTCAAATAGAAAGCTTAAGAGGTTAAAACATTACATTGGCTTTAAAAAAAAAATTATAATCCATACTAAAGATAAAGGATTTAAAGAATAAAGATGGAGAATTAGTCAAAGAAAAACTCTAAAATTTTATGTTCTTCACTTAAACTATTATTTGGGATGGAATTAATAATATGATGACATATTTCTTAAATCTCTAACTAAATATCAACTGACTTTAGGATAACCTAAAGAAACTTACACATCTTTTCAAGTTGGTACATACTTCTATTTTTTTACTCGAGGATGAGTAAAACTTAAGTTGGAAGGTGTGATAACTATCATAAATTACTAAATAAAAGCATTAAATAATATAATATTTAATATTTATTTTAAAGAATTGATGTTTTTATTAGCATTTTATAGAAAATAAGTTCACCAATATGAAGAGCTCAATTTATGGGTTCAAATGGGTTAAATTTTACGTAAATCGAAGCTAAATTAAAAAAATTATGGAGGTCATAAGTTTTTTTTAAAAAAATTGACCGATTGAATCGGTCGGTCCAGCGAAAACTAGCCCAGTGCTTGGCTCAGACCGACAGCGATCTAGCAAACCTAGCCTACAGCGTCAATCTGCATGCATCCGAAGCAAAGCCTAAGCTCCATTATTCAGCAGACGTCAGTGTGACATCATTCTACCATATGGTCCATGGTGGACCGCGCGCTGACTCAGAACACCTAGACCCTTAAAGGGTCTATAGAAAAAACCCACATGGCTCAGGAGGCTATTTACATCATTTCACCTAGCATGTCGCACTCTGGTTGGTAACAGTCTTCGGCAAGCCCGATCTACAAGGTCCAGCTGCATAATTTGGCATGATCCAATGGCTGATGTTTCTCTCGGTCAGCATCCAACGACTAATTATTTCCTCAACTTGATTCAAGACACTAGGCTTCATCAAGCACCATCCAATGGCTGGAAATCAAGCCAGCAAAGATCTGATGGTGGAGATGAATTTCGATCATGATCAAGCATTCCCAGGCAATCTTTAAGCGAGATCCGATGGCCCAAAAGCATCCAAGACTCGATCCAATGACTGTCAGCTCTACCGATCGAAATCCAACAGCATTCGATAGCTGATCAAACCATCCAATGGCGGAAATTAATTTCCAATTTGATCAGGATTTTTAGCCTTTCTTCTACGTGATCCGACGGCCCTTATTTGATCTAGGGTGAATCAAGAGGATATGCAGTGGAATTTTGATGGGTTTTGGGGTTTTGATCAAGCATCCGATGACCAAGAATCTCTTAAGCCATTAAATTTGAGTTAAACTCCAATTTGAGTCCAACAAGAACTCACAAACCTTTTTTTTCCCTCTATTTAAGAGCCTGTTTTGCTAGAGACTAAAGAGAGAGCTCCCTGTGAGGGGAATTAGCCCTCCAAGCCTCTCTCTTTTCTCTCCCTCTTCTTCTTTCTTCTTTCTTTCTTCTTTTTTTTTTCTTTTTTTCTTTATTTTAAGAGATCTGAAGATGCCGGGAGCTAGAGAATTTTAAATTATGAGTAGCTAAAGATCAAAATTCTGAGATGTATATGAAGTCTTCGAGCATTGGTTATATTTTTTTTATTTTTTATAATTTTTTTATGCAATGAATGCCATGTTTTGCTGTCCAATCTTAACTCTTATTTTTCATGCATGAGATCTAATATTAACATGCTTATTATTAATTAATATTTAAATAAGCTATATTTATGAAGATAGGTTATGATCGGGAGATACAGTCCATGCTCGATTTAATATTTTATATTAGAGAGAATCAATAAAAACTATGTTATCAATTTTTAAGAATTAAAGTATTGAATAATTTATGATTCTATCAAGATGGATCATGATCGAGAGATACGATTTATGCTTGAAGAAAATAGATTATAGTCATAACTAAATTTTTAAAAATAATAAATTCTTGTATTAAAAAGAATTACCATAATCATACTAGAGATGAATTCAAAATTTCAGAATACTTTTAATTAATCTCAAATTTTTAATTAATTAAGTAGTTGCTTTCTTTTAATTTGCTAAATTATATTTAATTTTTGTTAACTTATTTAAATTTTTACTTTAGAGATTAATTTAAAATTTTATTTTTTTAATTAAATTGAATACAACTCAGCCTTCAATCCTCAAGAAAATCGACATCCAACTCACCACTGTCCTACTTAATATTAAAATCAAATCTAATTTTTATTTATTACTGTAATGACAAGCAACCATTTGGCAATAATTACTTTGGATTTAGCTACACTTATATTTTGCATCGATAAATATTTTGCAATGCTTAATGACGTCGATAATTATTAAGCATGGCTAAAGGTAGCACGTTATTTGGTGATGGTTACTTTGAATTTACCGACACTAATTAGTATCACTAAAATCCTTTACCTACGCTTTCTTTTGTATCGCTAATTATTTTTAACAAAAAAAATAAATTTTATTTGCACCAATTTTTTTATAATCTATAGACATTATATAATATCTATCTTCTTCATTTGACTTTAAAACACATGCCAAATAACACATGCCAAAATCAAATTCATTTATTTTAAAATATCCATATAAAATCTTGTATATATACAAAAATATCGTTTATACAACCAATGTAAAAGATAGATACAATCATAAAGAATGTCATATAAAAAATATATACATCAAAATAAATTAAAATTCCATATGTTCAGCCACATATCATAGACCTATATTAAATTAAAAAATTAAGTTAGCAAAGTAATTATCTAATAAATGATCAAAATATATTGATCAAAAATAATATAAAATGATATCGATCATAGAGAACATCCATCATCATCATTGATAGAGTCCTGATTATAAGCATCAGCAGGAATATCAGGAGTCGGTGGGGAGGCATATGGCAACATAACTCATTGAGCTTCACCCTAAATGCTGCAAGCTGGAATGAAAGCTCAGCATTGGCTTACCATAGGTCTGCTATCTCCTCTTGATGTCTCCTCTCAATCTCAATATGTCTTCTCTCCGCCTCATGCAGATGAGCATCACAAGAAACATGTTATGCTCGAGAGGAGCTAATTAAGGGCCACAACCCCATATCCCAACCCCATAACATAGCTAGGTCTCCTACCGAGCACTTCATCAGAGATATCGTCATCTATGGATGGGGTGGAGCCCTCAGCAAGGGATTGGGATCGTATCTCCATCATCCACTCCTAATTAAAGAAAAAATAAATATAATCAAGATTCTAAATTTTATAATGAAATTGAAATAGAACTTAATCAATACTCACATATCTCTTCCTAGTCCTGGGAAGCCACTCGCCCATCGTCCGATGATGGATCCTCTGGTAGACATCAATCCATCCAAGCAACTATCCTGTCTCGATGTCCTCTAAAATTTATAAATGTAAGTATACAGACATAAATATATTCTAAAAAATCATTAAAGATATATGTATGTGTACTTACCAGCTCATACTAATACTGTGCAAATGATCTCGATCCTCCACAATGCATCACCATGAGCCTCGACCGGCTCTGTGAGACCTATTTGTAAAAGGCCTAATAAGTAAATACATTCAAGATATTAATGAATATATTATAATACCATATCAATTTAATAACCAATTTTTTTATTATATATAATAGTTATACCCGGTATGCAGGATTCTCGTAGCTAGTGCAGAGGAGATCCCAGTTGGGCGTGATACACTTCTATGTGGTGTCTCACATGCCACCACTACCTCACGTGCATGAAAAACCTCCTTCCAGTGGCTATAGAGCTCATATCTAAATCTTCTAAACAATCTCACAATATACCTAAGAATAACCTCCCGCACATGTGGGGTATCAATCTCCTCAATATCAAAGTCCTACTATAAAAATAATATACAATATATGAATTTAAAAATAATGGTTAAGTAATTACCAAATAAATATAAATAAATAGAAGGATCTATATTTAAAAAATATAATATAATTTATATTTAGTTACTTACAAATGGTCGAGGAGGTTCTGCTATTATGGTCTCATAACTTTGCAT
The DNA here is from genome assembly GCA_006176705.1 of Cocos nucifera. NCBI lineage: Eukaryota > Viridiplantae > Streptophyta > Magnoliopsida > Arecales > Arecaceae > Cocos > Cocos nucifera. The sequence continues at coordinate 1,786,957 of QRFJ01000001.1, read as the reverse complement.
CAGTCAAATAGCATAAGGGGAGCATACAAATGGATAATAATACCAATCTCGCACACGTATAGATCCTTGATCTGGCACTCCAGTGGTATGATATTTTTCAGTGGGATGACAACCCTTATCCTCTCCCCAGGATGTGCCCTCCTACACTCCTCCAACTTCTCATTTCTGGCAGCTCCACGAGTCCATCTAATCATAGCATCAGCAGCTGCAGCAAAATAAAAAGGTTAAAATTAGTTATTTATATATGATAAAAATTTAAAATAAATATAATATAAAAAAATATAATATATAAAATCAATCTATCATGGTACAAGATGATGTACCTATCTTGATAGCATGCTGCTGAGATGAAGAGGTACCGATATCTCCATGTCAGTCCCCCCATCAGATTGTCCTCCTAATGGCATAGCTTAAAATCAATTATTTATAAATAATAAAAAAATAAAATAAATTAAATATAAAAATTATAATATATAAAATTAACCTATCATGGCAATAGATAATGTGACTGTCTGATCAGAAGATTGCTGTTGAGATGGAGATGCACCGACATCTCCATATGGACCTCTCCTTTGAGATCATCCTCCTAATGGCATGTCTGTATCAAACAACATATTAGAGATAATATAATATTAATAAAAATTATATTAATACTAATGATTTATGAATTTAAGATATATAAGCTTCTTAAAAAATTATATATTATTATTCAATGTCTGTATCTTCATCAGGATGATTATCGATATTTTTATCATCATAATTCATCAATGTATAATCTTCCTCATCATCATTTATGAAGTTGTCATCATTGTCATCATAATCCTCCGACACGGTCAGATTTATTAATTTACTAACATCAATATTATCGGATTGCACGTCATCTCTAATTAGAGAATATGTGCTTCCAATGTCGGCACTATACTGTCCCAAGTCAATTGTATTATGTTCCTTCTAAAGGAAATCTTTATCTATTTCTATCTCAGAACGAACATGTATGTCATAATCACCCTTTAGTACAATTTTTTGTATAATATGTCATTCATCCCTATATCTCATATCTTTTAGGTATAATACCTACTTTGCCTGACTAGCGAGTATAAAAAGATCAGATTGGTACTATGTTCTTGCAAAATTGACACTTGTGAAGTATGCATCTTTATGAATATCTATCTTATTATTGCTGATATCTTACCATTGATATTTAAATAGATAAACAAATTCTTTTGACCTATATCTTAAATATATAATATTTATTAAAATATCATAATATTCAATCTCATTATCTCTATCAGTTTCCAACATCAAACTTTCACTATTTTGAGTCCGTCATTGTATATCAAGCTCCCTTGTATAAAATCTCATACTACCAACAATACATGAGCTATAACATAAAATCCTAGGATCGAGATGACATGTCAAATCATATAATTCTTCGATTACACCATCTTCTTTATTATGATACATTAACATTATCTACAACAACATACATATAAGTTAAATTAACATTATATATAATAAAAAGTTGAATAAAATTATTATTATGCTTACACATTGTCTGAATCAAGCTACGAACTTCCTTCGATGTTGTTCCTCGATATCTCTATTATTTTATTATAATAATATATCTCTATGATCTCTATAATAAATACATGTTTATTATTTATTTTATCTTATGAAAAGTATATAATATTGATTATATAAAGATACTTCATAAAATGATCGATTTCTTCATAATTATTTAGTACATAGAAATGCATCAGCTTGTGCTCTTCTATATCCATATATTTATACTTTCTTCCACTAATGGGATGAACATTAACCTTAAAAATAGATAATATAGATTTGATGTCGACCAACTCTCTATCTACATTACGCTCTTCACGATTGAATCATATTTTTACATCATTGAGGTATATCAAACAAAATATAAGATACTCTATGAAAATATATGCTTCCATAATTGATCATTATGGACGTGCATTATTTCGCACATATTATTTCAACTTATACAATGTTGATCCTAAGATTGATTTTGATGATTCCAAAATATTGAGTATATTATGTATCTAATTATGTATTTCAAGAATGTGTGTAGAATTTTTTAAATATCCAAAATAAAGAATTTATCTCAAGAATAAATCCTCTCAAGATACCATGCCAAAATACTTAAAAGAGCAAATTCACATATATTTAGATGACTTGGTATGAAGAAAGTATGATTAAAAGAAGAGAAATTAAAATTGAAGGATGCAATTATGTTTAAAAGAGTTTGGAAACAAGAAACTCAAGTTTGGAAGGTCAAACATTGAAGAAAAATGAAGTCAGAATTTTTTGAGACATCTCGCAGGATTCTCGAGAGGTCTCACGATTCTGGTGAGATATCTCGTGAAAAATCAAGAGGTCTCAAAATTTGATAAGAGGTCTCATGAAAAATCAAGAGATCTCGATATGCACGGACAGCCTTCAATGGATAGTTTTTCAATAGCTATTTTTCGACCCCAACAGCTATTTTAGAGCTTCCAACGGCTAGAACTCTTACTCCAACCTTCTCTAAAGATATTTAAAGATGGAGAATCGATGAAAAGCAAAAGAAGAAAGAGATTAAGGGATTTAGAGAGAGAATCTTTCAAATTTTATGAGGAACATTGAATATCCAAAGAAAAAAAAGAGAGGAGTGTTGTGCACAGATTTCAACGAGCTTTCAAAGCAATCTTCTCCAACATCTTTCACATCCTCTCAAGCATAATTTGAAAAAAAAACAAGCTTCAATCGAGTACATTATCAGCTTATTCTTTAGGATTTAAAAAAGTTTATACTCTATTTTTTATATTATGCTGAAACTTTACTTATATTTTTTGATTTCTTTATAAGTTTCTTTGGGAGAAGAAACTTAGGATTTAGGCCCATCCAAGCTCAGAACTGGATACTGTAGGTTTTGGTTGGTGATCATAAAAAATTAATTAGATTGTTAATGAACCCAAAAAACTAATGGTATTAGATTTTGGTTGGTGCTCCTATGAAAATCAACTAGATTTGTTTATGAGCCTGAAAAAACAAACACACTATAATCAAGGATAGATTATAGTAAAATTTTCAAAAAAAGCTTGAAAAGTGGACGTAGGAGTGGGTTGCTCCTAACCACTATAAATCTTTGTGTGTTTGTATTATACTTTTTTCTTCCATCTCTCTATATACTTTGCATGCTTATAATTCTTATTTTACTTTCATAGTTTGATTTTATTATCTTAATTTTGCTGCTCATATTATATACATCTCATCCTTACCACTTAGATTAATATCAAAGTATATAATTGCTTAGAGTTAAATTTGATCAAAACTTTTATAAGAACATAATTCACCCCCCCCCCCCCTCTCTCTGGGTTGCTACCTCTGGGCAACAATTGGTATAAGAGCAGGTGCTCTAATATTTATTTGTTGACCTAGTGGTCAAAAGGCAAAAGATCTGGGCAACCCAAAATGAAATCTCTATTTAATGAAGGCCATTCCATTGATCGATCCTCACTATTTGATGGCTCAAATTATACTTTTTGAAAAGCTAGGATAAAAATATTCATACAAGCACATGACTATAACTTATGGAATATTATTATTAATGGCCCATACACACACACAATGCATTAATTATTGATAAAGAAACAATCCAACTAAATGCTAAAGTCATAAATATACTTTATTGCTCTTTTGATTTAAGTATATTTAATGTAATTTTTTCATATATTTCAGTGAATCAAGTATGAAAGAAATTGAAAAAGATTTATGGAAGAGCAAATCAAGAAGAAGAACTAAGCTTTTGAGAAGTTAAGGAAGCTCACCCCAATCTATGCCTTATGGCTCATGAGGATGGAAAGAAAAAGAAGAAGAAAAGACAAAGAAAAAAGAATGTTTTGATTAAGGGAGAGCAAGGTATAGAAAAAAAAATGAGAACGAGGAAGAAGGTATCGTCAATCATTGTCTCATGGCTAATGCAAATGAAGTAAATCCTCAAAATTCTTTCAACTTTATATTTGATGAATTATATGAAGGCTTTAATGAATTAATGAATGATTTTGAAAAATTAAGGCTAAAAAATAAAGAATTCAAAAAGTCAAATATTCTCTTAGCTAATAAAAAGAGTAAATTATTAATTAAAAAAAGATATTTTGAAAAAAAATAATTCTTTAGCTAAAGAAAAGGAAGAACTTCTCAAATATGAAAAATCTTTAGTTAAAAAAAAGAATAAACTCTTAATTAAAAAAATTCATAAAATAAAAGAATTCATTTGTTAAAGAAAAAAAGATTTTTAAAATCTAAAAAATCTATGATTGAAGAAAATCTTAAGTTGAAAGAAGAACTTAATAAACTAAGATTTTCTACTAAAGAAAAGAGTAAATTTGAAAAATCTCTTTTAGAAAAAAATATCAAACTAAAGAAAGAGATTGAAGCTTGAAGTCCATAATTGAAAAGTTTATGATTGGATCTCAAAAGCTTCAAGCCATTTTAAATGATCAAAGAGCTATTTTTGACAAACATGGAATTAGTTATGTATTCAATAAGAAAATAAAAGTTTGACAAAAATATGCTCAACAAAGCTTCAACTGAAAATCATTCAATTAAGTACTTTAAATATAATAAAATTGGTCATAAAATTTTTTAATGCAAAATTGAAAGAAATGGCCAAACTTATATCAAACAAATTTAGGTTCCAAAAGAAATCATGAGCTCTAACTCCTATGGATCCAAGATGACTTGGGTACCAAAAATCATTAAGTGATTTTGCAGATATACCAAGGATCCAAATGAAATAAAAGGAAGAAAATCTTTATGGATGCCTTAGAAATGAAAAAGGATGGGTATTGATGCATGGTATAATTTAAATATTTTCTGACATCATACCATCCATGATTGTTAAAGTTATTTTGATTGAATCTATTGACTTTAATATAATTTTATATTATGTTTACTTGCTTGAAATTCTTTTCATATATCAGTAAGATTAGTATGATTGGTTGATTTTGATGATTTGAATACTTTGATTTTAAAAGATCAATATGCTCTCCTCTAAGTATCATATCATGCTATGAATTAAAATTATCTTGAGAATCAGCATGATTTTACAGCTTCTTCTTACCAATTATTCATTTAAAAAACTTAAATCAACATAAGTTTAATTAACAATGAATGCCCTTGATTGCAAAAGAAATAAATTTAGATATTCTCCTCATAAAATGCTAAAATTCTAATAAAAATTAGCATAAAATAAATACTTAAAGATAAGACATCAATTATAAAATTTAAAATGCTCGATGTATTAAGTTGCATTGCATTTTAGGTTAACTCTTAAGGATTTTAAATCCCATAGTTAGATCAACACCTAGAGCCAATATCTAGATCCCTCTCATTTTAATCTCAATTGATTTTGCCCCCTAACTTGAAGAATGCCTTTCATACTTGGTATCAAATTAAATTTTATTCATATTATTTTCAAGTAATGAATTTGAAAATTAGTTTTTCAATCTTTAATGTGGTATCAATTAAATATGCTTAACTTGAAAGAAAAAGGGAGAGTAACAAAAATTGTAAAGCTTATGCATGCAAATTTTGAAAAAGAAAAATAGAAGATAATGCTAAAGAATGAGACTATATATATATATCATTTTGATAATCTAAATTTAAAATATACTTATTTTGAAATACAGAGGGGAAGAAAAGTTGAAAGATAAAATAATCAACCTATAATTATGAAAAATAGGGAAAGACAATGTTACTGAAATATTAAAAGAAAAATGAATCCTTGATATCTCCAAAATAAGGGAAGAAATACTTTTTTATCTTAATTTGATTGAAGATTTTGATCTTAAGCTCTCAATCAATTAATTTATGAACTCCTTAGATTGAGCTTTTACGTATTTATCCAATTTCATTTACATGATTTGATTGCTCTATCTTGTTTCTGGATAATTAGTTAAAGTTAAAAGAAGTTTGAGACATATTCTTACTCTAAATAAATTAATTTTGATATATTCTTATAATTTTAAAGCTCATTTATAAATATAATACTTAACTTTTCATGTGCCAATCTCTTAAACATGATTTGCATGATTATTCTTGGTAAGTGATTGGAGTTAAAGTAAATTTACAGCATATTTTTTCTTAAAAATAAATTTCTAAACTCAATTTTGAAACTCATTTAAAAATTTAAATTTAATCCCAAATTTTTTATGTGCATTGTAAAATTTTTATGAATTATTTATTTTAAAATAATTTTTACTCAAAGCAATGAATTTGAAAATATGACTATCTTTTGCTTTTATATTATTTATTTTTTTTTGCTCGATACATCTTCGATACATATCTTTTTCGAGCTTAATTGACTAAAATTTTCTAAGAAAAGAAAAGATTGAACATTAAAGTATACATTATGCTTAGTTTCATGATCAAATCTTTTGAAAAACTCTATTCCTCTTAAAGCTTAAAAGTGTATATTTAAAAATCTGATTAAAAGACATATTCATTTAAAAAGAAGGAGAGTCTATAATATTTAAATTCAAGCTAATTTTTGAAATTAAAATAAATATTTGAAACTTATTTTAAGTCAAAGGATAAATTTTCAAAAGGGAGATGATTCATTTAAATTAATTTCATGAATTTAATACATCTCTCAAGTTAATACTTTGATGTTGATTTTGATGACATTTTATTTCTTCCCATGAGCTTCTTGATGCTGTCAAAAGGGAGAGAGGAATGTTGAGTATATGTTTGAAGAAACTCAATGAATTGTATTGATGTTTGAAATGAAAACTTAATACTCACTGATATGAATTGAAATATTTTTTTTTATGAGTATATAAAATATGTGCAATGAACCAAAAGAATAATTGAGAACATTCATGAAGTACTCATTCATGTATTTAATCTATACTTCATAATACTTTTTAGCAAAATGCATAGAAATACATTATTTACTTTTATTATGCATATACTCAAGATTTTGTCATCATCAAAAAGGGGGAGATTATTGATCCTGAGATTGATTTTGATGATTTCAAAATATTGAGTATATTATGTATCTAATCATGTATTTCAAGAATGTGTGTAGAATTTTTCAAATATCCAAAATAAAAAATTTATCTCAAGAATAAATTCTCTCAAGATGACATGCCAAAGTACTTAAAAGAGCAAATTCATACATATTTGGATGGCTTGGTATGAAGAAAGTATGATTGAAAGAAGAGAAATTAAAATTGAAGGAAGTAATTATGTTTAAAAGAGTTTGGGGCCAAGAAACTCAAGTTTGGAAGATCAAAAATTGAAGAAAAATGAAGTCAAGATTTTTTAAGACATCTCAGATTTTTTTCGAGAGCTCTCGAGTGATCTGGCATAATGAAATAGTATTCTGGCACAGTCTTGAGAGGTCTCAAGTTGAACTCGAGACATCTCGATCTCAAAAGATAGAAACTTAGTTTTTATGTTTTGAGAGTGAGAAATCTCATAGAATTCTCAAGAGGTTTCACAATTCCGACGAGACATCTCATGAAAAATTGAGAGGTCTCGAAATCTGACGAGAGATCTCGATCTGCGTGGATAGTCTTCAATGGATAGTTTTTCAATGGCTATTTTTCGACCCCAATGGTTATTTCAGAGCTTCCAATGGCTAGAACTCTTACTCCAATCTTCTCTAAAAGTATTTAAAGATGAAGAATCAATGAAAAAAAAATAAGAAAGAGATTAAGAGATTTAGAGAGAGAATCTTTTAGATTTTGTGAGGAATATTGAATATCCAAAGAAAAAAAAAAAGAGAGGAGTGTTATGCACAGATTTCAGTAAGCCTTCAAAGCAATCTTCTCCAACATCTTCCACATCCTCTCAAGTATAATTTGAAGAAAAGCCAAGCTTTAATCGAGTACATTATCAGCTTATTCTTTAGGATTTAAAAAAGCTTATACTTTATTTTTTATATTATGCTGAAACTTTACTTATATTTTTTGATTTTTTTATAAGTTTTTTTGAGGGAAAGAAACTTAGAATTTAGGCCCATCCAAGCTCGAAATTGGACACTATAGATTTTGGTTGGTGATCCTAAAAAATCAACTGGGTTGGTAGTGAACCCAAAAAACTATATTAGATTTTGGTTGGTGCTCCTGTGAAAACCAACTAGGTTTGTTTGTAAGCCTGAGAAAATAAATACACTATAATCAAGGATAGATTATAGTAGAATTTCTAAAGAAAGCTTGGAGAGTGGACGTAGGAGCGTGTTGCTCTGAACCGCCATAAATCTTTGTGTGTTTGTATTGTGCCTTTTTCTTCTATCTCTCTATATACTTTGCATGCTTATAATTCTTACTTTACTTTCATAGTTTAATTTTGTTATCTTAATTCCGCTGCTCATATTATATACATCTCATCCTCACCACTTAGATTAAAATCAAAGCACATAATTGCTTAGAGTTAAATTTGGCCAAAGCTTTTATAAGAATCCAATTCACCCCCTCCCCTCTTGAGTTGCTACCTCTAGGCAATATACAAGAATCTACACATACAAAATGATAAAAATAAATATAAAAATATATAATTTTTTTTATTATGATTATAAGTTAAGTAAAAAAAATAGCTTTTTTGTGATATTATTACTATTCAATAGGATACATCCATTGGTACTGAATGGTCCGGCAAGCAAAGCCTCTCTTGGAAGGTGAACCATCAACTATACCATAATATTAAAAAATGAAGGCGAAAAAAAATTTTTCGAGCTTACATAGCAATAGGGCAATACCTGATTGAAGCTTCTTGAGGATATCAACTTGGAGATTTTGACAACATAATTCTTGAAAGAAAATACCCAATTCAATAAGTACATTCTGTACCTCTAGGATGGAGAAGCCATGCATCACAATAAGTACAAGATACTGCAATATAATATGAGAGTCATGAATCTTCATACCCAAGATACTGCCATCTTTCAAGTTCACATGGCTTGAAATATTGGAAGCAAAATCATCAGAAAATTTTGCTATTTTTAACCACTCACAAAGAACTAATATAATATTGATAAAAATTACATCAATACTAAATGATATATGAATTTAAGATATGATTGAGTTTTTTGATGATGTTATCCTCAGGAATTCTTATTTCATGATGCTATCTCATCGCCTTGGTGGTCCTTGACTACTGATAAAGTCTCTAAAGTCTTGGTGTTAATGAAAAGCATCTCAAAATCTTGTAAGGCCGCTTCTTATCTCTTTCAAAATCGTCAGCATACCTTGACTCACCACATTTTGGGCAACAATCCAAGTGTTGATGCTCTTTGTAAAATAATGCACAATCATTCTTGCATGCATGTATTGGTGTATAGCCCAGTCCAAGTTCACGCATATACTTTTTTGCCACTGAATATAATTTTGGAAGTTTTTTACCATCTAGTAATGCCTCATTGATTAAGTTTAATATAAAGTCAAACAACTTTTGACTCAATCAAACATGGTTTTACTGTGCAGAAGTTTTATCAAGTGCTCAAGTATTGAAAACTTTTTATAATTTGGATACAATGGCTCCTTGGCATCTCTCATGAGTTTTTCAAAATGTCCATCATTTGTATTATCCATATTATCGGAGAGTTGTCAAAATATATTCCTTCATATAAATCATCTAACATCTCATTGATGCCAATTGGTTCAGACTATTAATCCGTATTGGTCTCTGATGTTAGTAGGTCTACATTTTCCATGCAAATCTTAAATAGTATACTTTGAATCCATATTCCAATTCAACAAGTGCTCCAATGCTGTATCTGTAGACTGAAAGTAATTATTGTGATATTTTCGATAAGAACATTTGATTCTATTAGGATCATCAACTCTTTCTCGTACAAATTTTATAAAATCTCTAATACCTTATCGGTATTCAGGTAAGATAATAGAGTGAGCATTCATCCAACTTTTATCGATAGTTTTCATCTATTCACGAAAAATATTCATCATTAAAGTATATGTTATTAGTAAGATTTTAAAAATATAAAATTCTATCTATTTCTAATAGGTATGGTCCTATCTTTTTCAGAAGAGTAATAATCTTATTATTGTTATTAGTCGATATCTTATTCCATTATTATAAAAATTTCAACAGCATCTCTTCATGATTCTCTAAGTATGCAATATGAATACGATGCCTATGCACCCTATCCAATATATACCCGAAGAATAGATGAGAGATAACTACGAAACACCATATAATGAAATAAAATATCGACTAATAATAATAATAAGATTAAAGCTTTTTCAAAATGCCCGAAAATGAGACATCTAAGAGTCAATCCCGATCTTGATCAAAAATCTATGGCTCAATGCAATTTAGCTACCATATCTGAACATAGATTCAGATATGGTATCCTAATTTATTAAAAAAGGATAATTCTACATTTTGATAGAGTTTTCTCTAAAATATGGATGTTTTTCATATTTTATGTAATAAATTTTATAAATAAAAATTTATAAATCAATGTAGCTTTAACAACAAACTACTAATATGAATGTCAAAAAAAAAAATTAAAAAAAAAATTCAAAGTTTAATAACATTTGTTAACAACATACATTATAAATATCATCAATAAAAAATGCTAATAAAACATAACATAAATTATATTCCATAAATATAACTTCTATCAATGCAACCTTTCTACTTTTGCAAATATTTCTTCAACCAACCCGAATTATGGCACTCCGTATTTTCATATCAATACTAGTGTTTTTAAAATGATATGGATAATTTTTTTATTTTTTAAAAAATTAAAATTATAAAATTATAAGTGACATGACTTTACATTACACCTAAATTGTATATTATAATATATTAATAATCATACTATTATCATATTTTCATGATAATTTTATCAAATTAATGTCACTTTTAAAATAATTTATGAAAATAATATCCCTTTCAAAGTATTTACCAAAGTAATGTCTAACCTAAAATCGTACTTCCAAAGGATGACTTATTGTGCTGACTCAGCCAAAACATATATTGCCCAGGATGAGTGGTTTACCATCTAGATAGTCACCCTAACATAGGGCATGTCTATAAGTTGCCCTATGACAGGGCGACTCTATAAGTCATCCTTCTAAAGATCGATTCTATAAGTTATCCTTTCAAATGGTGACTTTGATATACACCTACCATACCAACAATATCATGATGTCACCGACCTAAGTTTTGCTCCATTCTAACAAAAACAATAGAACTACTTAAAGAGAAAATGATTGGTTATAAACTTATTTTTTTATGGGCACTTTCTAGACATGCAAATTCAAGCTTCTTCAACCATGTTTATAGTTAATAGGATATCTTAGAAATAATGGACAATCTCAGTGTTCAACCATATAACCTGTATCAAGATCGACAATGATTTTTTTTTTGCAACCAACAAAAATTATAGCATATGCATTCAACTTAAAAAAAATTGTACCATTAATTTCAAATTAATATTTTTATAATATTTGATTATTACAAAGTTTGTTCATAAGAAAAAAGTACAATCAATATAACTATTGAAAGGTATATATGCTAAGGTACTCAGGCCTCCTCTACATCCATCTCTCATAGATGCATATCACCTCTAGCTGGCGGTATGATAGCTTAGGTACAGTATCGACCGATGGGGAGGGAGGTGCTATCGTGCTTGGTCTGTCAGCATGTGCCTAACATCTACCTTGGAAAACCCTCAGTCTATTCCTATCTCTAGTCCTTTCATGTGCATGATCGATGTGCTGCTCATCGGGTCAGTGCGACATATCTCCCAGCTCACTAATCCTCTATGATATAGATGCATCATCTATGGAAAGGTTGAAGTTCGAGAAGCCAGGATATGAGATGTGCTGGGCATCTGATGATGTACTTGGATCATCCATCGATGGCACAATATGAAGTCATCTATCCTCAAAGATGATCCTCATGGTGTCGAAGAGGCCATCCATGATATCGACAAGTGCTCAATCCTTGCATCCAATAATGACTGAATGAAAGCCACTCCATGCTCGGTAATATAGTGACGTGATCCACTCAAACTGTCAGTATCAAAGAAAAAACATGTGTTACTCAAGAAGGACAAATAAAAACAACATAACAAAATGAGACAAAAAGTAAAATATATTTACCACAACATCCATCATGATGCCCGATGGATGAAACCTCATCTCAGGCGGATCCCTCATCAATGGTGAAATGAATCGTCTAGTGATGCTCCATACCACTGTAGATATGGATCGTGATAATCTATAGTGAAGAGCATAGGTGGACCATTGACAATCAAATCCTCCTGCCACTCCTATGCATCAATATGCTCCCGATGCTATCGAGCCCAATCATAGCAATGCCGCTCTCATTGATCTACACTGTGGAGGCTCTCTTGAGTGTCGCACGGTAGGAGGATGCCCTGATGCATGCTGAACTATCGCATCACGCACTTCGGACAGTAGATCTCCATGATGTCGAAGCAAATGAGAGCTGTGCATGTCCTCGATACATGCTGATCCGATCGACGTACCTCAGGTAATATGGCCAGTATCTCCGGTGTGTAAGGAACCCACACCATCTGATCATCGCCCTACTGATCAAGCTTATCCCTATAGTATATGACTGTGTGCGGCACCGAAGACCATGCACCAGTCAATCGAGTCCTCCACCTATCCAAAATAAAGTCAATATATTAATCTATGAAAGCATTTAGTCATTTATCATAAAAAATTGATGCTATTGGTTATATACCTGCATCCAAGTGGATTAGTTGGATCATACTGTATCCTGCCAAATGGGCCCTCAATATCAGCGTCGTCCCCACCTAACGGACCATGGCCTACTGCATCATTTCCTAATGCTGGCTGGTGGGCTCCTACCCTAGGGAGTACCCTATCTGGCCATCCAATATGTAAATGCTCCAACATCCAAAGTTGCAATAATACCAACGATCCAATTATCTCAGCACATCCAGTCTGGTAGCCCTGCAAAGCTCGCGATACAAGAAGGCCAAAGTAGCGCTACCCCAGCTCATCTGTCCATGTACATGAAGATCACATAGCAGGGGTAGGTATAACAACTGCACGTGGAAATCAGACTTATCGATGAATAGATGGTCATCAATAAAACATAAAATGAATGCTCAAGCATGCCACTACACGGTCTCATCATCTGCATCATCCGATAGGTGGTGGAATGTATCACGAAGCCAGTAAAATCTCAATGAAGACTCCGACAATATTGCCTCTAGCAGTTTGATCCCAAATAACTCCTCGCAAAGGTCCGACCAAATGACCTATGCAGTATTGCTGATGGTATGCCCATGCACCCATAATCCAAGGAGAATGGCACAGTCCTACAACGTGATCGTCGCCTTCTCGATGCGAAGGCAGAAAGTATGAGTCCCCTAGCGCCATCTCTCTACCATGGCTGTGATGAGGGTCCAATCTAGCTGTATATCATAAACTCTATGAATTATATTGCTACCATTATCGGCTCAATATAAATATTAACCACTTGAAAAAAATTCTGTGATGGGATGTCCAAGACGTAGTCCATGTTCTGATCATTTTCAATAGATATATCTATATACTATGGAGCATTACTAATCGAAAATCTACAGACTAGAGAAACTCCAAAATGATTGGAATTTTATTCGGTGATAGCATAGCAGACTCGTACAAGTTCTTAATATGTTTCATTATGGTCTACCAGCCTCATCTGGATCCTTCCACCATCATAACATGCATCATTAGCATCATGACTGATTCTTCCATCGCAATGAAAAATAACAGCGACACGATTTGGATTCATTTTGTTGGAATTTTTTTGTGAAAAATAACTGCATGAATATATGAACCTATGTTTACTAGGAAAAAATACTTAACATTTAACATGATTTACATGATAAATACATCATACCAAAAACTAATAGAAAAAGTTAGGTCCTATCCCATTCCGGAATTGCATTAATTCTATAGATAATCGCAGTAATCAAACGATATGCAATGGGATCGAAAAAAATTTTTGTAGTATTTTTTCTTCTCCCCATACGGCTGAAGATGTGTGAGGAGAACTAAAGAAAAATACTGTCCAAAATTTTTCTCGAATCTTCTGCGTATCGTTTAATTACTGTAATTACTTATAGAATTAATTACAATTCTCAAACTATCCAAACTGGACAATCAATTGATCAATATATATAATTCTCTCATCCATACAAAAAATATATAAATGTATGGATGTGGTAGAATATGTACATTAATCAAAAGACAAGTTTATGGTTCTATACAATGTAAAACTTTTAAAATCAAGCGACTGAATATGAAATAATAGAATATATTTTATAGCTAAATACCAAACCTGATTTTTTACTATTTTTTTTAAGCTTAATCCCTCCACACAGCTGAACATTTGTGGTTAAAAAATTGTCAATGGAAAGCACCTGCGAAATACCTGCAAGATGATGCACCAACTGAAGGTATCCCAATTCATCTATATCTTGGCATTCAGCTACCACGTTTAAAGTCTAACCTAAGATGAACTAGGTTCACATTACGTGCATGGATAAAACAGGTTAAAGCCACCCTCCACAATTGGCTTTTTTTTTTTTTTACATGGATAAAACAATGGCAAATGGCTTCTTCCTTCCAGCAACTACAAGCCTGGTGTGTGCATAATGAAGTGGCAGGCCTCGCCTTGTTTAGGCCAGGAATGCGATGTCAAGAATCAGTTGCATCCACTACTTCTTGGCAATTTTTAATATATGCCCATATTCATGAGATGTTCACCAGTAAAAATGGCACAAATTACAAGCATTGGGCAGGTTGACTTGGTTTCAACATCTGCTATGATACACGCATTGGACATAAACAATTCTTGATGATCTCTGCCCATAAAAGTGAGAGGATAAACTTTGTTTATATTCAACACGCATAATATAATCAAATTAATGATAGCATTTGGAGAGCTAAAATGAAAGGTATACACTGTACACACTTTTGAATATGATTGGCAACATTTGAAAATGCATGGCAAACCCAAAAACTTTATTATGAATATTCTATAGCTAAATTATTTATGTATCTTTTAATCTACCATCCTTTTGTTGCACCATGCTGATCCAACCTACTTACTTTTCTACGAGAGATGGTGCTCTGGATACAATGAAAATCTAACCAGAGCTTCAGACATAAGGACCACCATGTACACGTCCATGGCCATCTAACCCATTTTACTGTGTTATCTATGGAACCCCCTTTGGGATCTCCCAAGATCTACTATGAAAATCTGAACAATACGCATTTTAGACTTCAAAGATATCTATATAACCTCTAAGAAAAAATATTTAGTTACCGATTTACTGTGCTAAGAAGAGCTGCATCGGAGAGAAGGGCCGTTAGGCTATCATGCCAATGAAGGGGTATTGCGGAGAAGAGGCATCCGTGGAGAAGGTTGTGAGAAAGGGCGTCGTGGAGAACGGGCATTGCTGGAGAAAGTGCGTCGCCGAAGAAGGGTCATCACAGAGAAGGCACTATTGCAGGGAGGAAGAGGGCTTCGATGTCGACTGGTATAAGAAGTCTCCGATAGTTGCCATCGTACGGTGAAGGATGACTTAAATAGAGTTGCTCTATTATTAGGGGACTATAAAAGCTGCCTAATGATAGGGTGACTCACTTAGTCATGCCTTACTATACAGCATGACTATTGTGACTCAGCCAACTCAACTCATAAGTCAGTTTAGAGGGTGAGAAGTTGGCATGAAAAGTTATCCTACCATAGGGCAATTTTGTCTTAGAGCAGCATTTTCATAAATGATTTGTAAAGTGCATTATTTTAATAATTTTTTTAAAAATAATATTATTAAGATAAAATTGCCAAAAAAAATGTTTTTATCGAAAATCATTTTCTAAATACTATTCGATACACAATCATAACTCAAATAAAAGCACCATTTAGATATATACAAATGATTGCAAAATAAAATGATTTATCTTAAAAAGAAAGTCAATAGATAAAATAATTTAATAGATAGAAAAAATTATAAATATAAATAAAAATATTAATTATATAATAATAATTAATATATATTTATAGAATTTATAATTTATAAGACTAATAAATATATTTTTAAAATATATTAATAAATATATTAATATTTATTATAATATATTTTATATAATTAATAAATATATTTTTATAATACCAAAGGAAGGTTTGGTATTATAAACTATCGCATCACGCACTTCGCGACAGTAGATCTACCATGATGTCGAAGCAAAATGAGAGCTGTGATGCCTCGATACATGCTGATCCGTATCGACGTACTCAGGTATATGGCAGTATCTCCGGTGTGTACAGGAACCCACACCATCTGATCATCGCCCTACTGATCCAAGCTTATCCCTATTAGTATATGACTGTTGTGCGGCACCGAAGACCTGCACCCAGTCAATCTGAGGTCATCCACCTATCCAAATAAATCAATATTATTATCTATGAGAAGCATTTAGTCATTTATCATAAAAATTGAGCTATTGGTTTATATTACCTGCATCACAGTGGATTAGTTGGATCATTACTGTATCCTGCCAAATGGGCTGCAATATCAGCGCTCGTTCCCACCATAACGGACCATGGCCTACTGATCATTCCTAAATGCTGGCTGGTGCTCCTCCTAGGAGTACCCTAATTGGCCATCCAATATGTAAATGCTCCAACAATCCAAAGTTGCAAAAATATACCACGATCCAATTATCTCAAGCACTCCAGTGCTGTAGCCCTGCAACAAGCGGGGGATTCGCGATACTAAGAAGGCCAAGTTAGCGCTACCCCAGCTCATCTGTCCATGTACATGAAATTCACATAGCAGGGTTAGGTATAACACACTGCACGTGAAATCAGGAACTTATTCGATGAATAGATGGGTCATCAATAAAACATTAATGAATTGCTCAAGGCTTGCCATACACGGTCGCATCATCTGCATCATCCGATAGGTGGTGGAATGTGATCACGAAGCCAGTAAAATCTCAATGAAGACTCTAACGACAATATTGCCTTCTAGGCAGTTATCCCAAAAAACTCCTCGCAAAGTTCCGGACAAGACTGACCTCATGCAGTATTGACTGATGGATATTGCCCCATTGCACCCATAATCCAAGGAAGAGATGGCACTAGTCCTACAAACGTGATCGTCGCCTTCTCTCGATGCGAGAGCAGAAAGTATGTCCACCTTAGCGGCACATCTCTGCTACGCATGGCTGTGAATGAGGGTCCCAAATCTAGCTGTATATCATAAAACTCTATGAATATATTGCTACATTTCGGCTCAATATAAATATTAAACCACTTGAAAAAAATTCTGGGATGGGATGTCCAAGACGTTTAGTCCATGTTTCTGAATCAATTTTTAATAGACTATATACTATATATATGGAGCATTTACAATAATCGCGAAAATTCTACCAGACTAAGAGAAACTCCAAAATGATTTGGAATTTTATTCGGTGATAGATAGCAGATCGTACCAGTTCCTAACTATGTTTCATTATGGGTCTACCATGCCTCATTCTGGATCCTTCCCGATAGTTTTCATCTATTCACGAAAAATATTCATCATTAAAGTATATGTTATTAGTAAGATTTTAAAAATATAAAATTCTATCTATTTCTAATAGGTATGGTCCTATCTTTTTCAGAAGAGTAATAATCTTATTATTGTTATTAGTCGATATCTTATTCCATTATTATAAAAATTTCAACAGCATCTCTTCATGATTCTCTAAGTATGCAATATGAATACGATGCCTATGCACCCTATCCAATATATACCCGAAGAATAGATGAGAGATAACTACGAAACACCATATAATGAAATAAAATATCGACTAATAATAATAATAAGATTAAAGCTTTTTCAAAATGCCCGAAAATGAGACATCTAAGAGTCAATCCCGATCTTGATCAAAAATCTATGGCTCAATGCAATTTAGCTACCATATCTGAACATAGATTCAGATATGGTATCCTAATTTATTAAAAAAGGATAATTCTACATTTTGATAGAGTTTTCTCTAAAATATGGATGTTTTTCATATTTTATGTAATAAATTTTATAAATAAAAATTTATAAATCAATGTAGCTTTAACAACAAACTACTAATATGAATGTCAAAAAAAAAAATTAAAAAAAAAATTCAAAGTTTAATAACATTTGTTAACAACATACATTATAAATATCATCAATAAAAAATGCTAATAAAACATAACATAAATTATATTCCATAAATATAACTTCTATCAATGCAACCTTTCTACTTTTGCAAATATTTCTTCAACCAACCCGAATTATGGCACTCCGTATTTTCATATCAATACTAGTGTTTTTAAAATGATATGGATAATTTTTTTATTTTTTAAAAAATTAAAATTATAAAATTATAAGTGACATGACTTTACATTACACCTAAATTGTATATTATAATATATTAATAATCATACTATTATCATATTTTCATGATAATTTTATCAAATTAATGTCACTTTTAAAATAATTTATGAAAATAATATCCCTTTCAAAGTATTTACCAAAGTAATGTCTAACCTAAAATCGTACTTCCAAAGGATGACTTATTGTGCTGACTCAGCCAAAACATATATTGCCCAGGATGAGTGGTTTACCATCTAGATAGTCACCCTAACATAGGGCATGTCTATAAGTTGCCCTATGACAGGGCGACTCTATAAGTCATCCTTCTAAAGATCGATTCTATAAGTTATCCTTTCAAATGGTGACTTTGATATACACCTACCATACCAACAATATCATGATGTCACCGACCTAAGTTTTGCTCCATTCTAACAAAAACAATAGAACTACTTAAAGAGAAAATGATTGGTTATAAACTTATTTTTTTATGGGCACTTTCTAGACATGCAAATTCAAGCTTCTTCAACCATGTTTATAGTTAATAGGATATCTTAGAAATAATGGACAATCTCAGTGTTCAACCATATAACCTGTATCAAGATCGACAATGATTTTTTTTTTGCAACCAACAAAAATTATAGCATATGCATTCAACTTAAAAAAAATTGTACCATTAATTTCAAATTAATATTTTTATAATATTTGATTATTACAAAGTTTGTTCATAAGAAAAAAGTACAATCAATATAACTATTGAAAGGTATATATGCTAAGGTACTCAGGCCTCCTCTACATCCATCTCTCATAGATGCATATCACCTCTAGCTGGCGGTATGATAGCTTAGGTACAGTATCGACCGATGGGGAGGGAGGTGCTATCGTGCTTGGTCTGTCAGCATGTGCCTAACATCTACCTTGGAAAACCCTCAGTCTATTCCTATCTCTAGTCCTTTCATGTGCATGATCGATGTGCTGCTCATCGGGTCAGTGCGACATATCTCCCAGCTCACTAATCCTCTATGATATAGATGCATCATCTATGGAAAGGTTGAAGTTCGAGAAGCCAGGATATGAGATGTGCTGGGCATCTGATGATGTACTTGGATCATCCATCGATGGCACAATATGAAGTCATCTATCCTCAAAGATGATCCTCATGGTGTCGAAGAGGCCATCCATGATATCGACAAGTGCTCAATCCTTGCATCCAATAATGACTGAATGAAAGCCACTCCATGCTCGGTAATATAGTGACGTGATCCACTCAAACTGTCAGTATCAAAGAAAAAACATGTGTTACTCAAGAAGGACAAATAAAAACAACATAACAAAATGAGACAAAAAGTAAAATATATTTACCACAACATCCATCATGATGCCCGATGGATGAAACCTCATCTCAGGCGGATCCCTCATCAATGGTGAAATGAATCGTCTAGTGATGCTCCATACCACTGTAGATATGGATCGTGATAATCTATAGTGAAGAGCATAGGTGGACCATTGACAATCAAATCCTCCTGCCACTCCTATGCATCAATATGCTCCCGATGCTATCGAGCCCAATCATAGCAATGCCGCTCTCATTGATCTACACTGTGGAGGCTCTCTTGAGTGTCGCACGGTAGGAGGATGCCCTGATGCATGCTGAACTATCGCATCACGCACTTCGGACAGTAGATCTCCATGATGTCGAAGCAAATGAGAGCTGTGCATGTCCTCGATACATGCTGATCCGATCGACGTACCTCAGGTAATATGGCCAGTATCTCCGGTGTGTAAGGAACCCACACCATCTGATCATCGCCCTACTGATCAAGCTTATCCCTATAGTATATGACTGTGTGCGGCACCGAAGACCATGCACCAGTCAATCGAGTCCTCCACCTATCCAAAATAAAGTCAATATATTAATCTATGAAAGCATTTAGTCATTTATCATAAAAAATTGATGCTATTGGTTATATACCTGCATCCAAGTGGATTAGTTGGATCATACTGTATCCTGCCAAATGGGCCCTCAATATCAGCGTCGTCCCCACCTAACGGACCATGGCCTACTGCATCATTTCCTAATGCTGGCTGGTGGGCTCCTACCCTAGGGAGTACCCTATCTGGCCATCCAATATGTAAATGCTCCAACATCCAAAGTTGCAATAATACCAACGATCCAATTATCTCAGCACATCCAGTCTGGTAGCCCTGCAAAGCTCGCGATACAAGAAGGCCAAAGTAGCGCTACCCCAGCTCATCTGTCCATGTACATGAAGATCACATAGCAGGGGTAGGTATAACAACTGCACGTGGAAATCAGACTTATCGATGAATAGATGGTCATCAATAAAACATAAAATGAATGCTCAAGCATGCCACTACACGGTCTCATCATCTGCATCATCCGATAGGTGGTGGAATGTATCACGAAGCCAGTAAAATCTCAATGAAGACTCCGACAATATTGCCTCTAGCAGTTTGATCCCAAATAACTCCTCGCAAAGGTCCGACCAAATGACCTATGCAGTATTGCTGATGGTATGCCCATGCACCCATAATCCAAGGAGAATGGCACAGTCCTACAACGTGATCGTCGCCTTCTCGATGCGAAGGCAGAAAGTATGAGTCCCCTAGCGCCATCTCTCTACCATGGCTGTGATGAGGGTCCAATCTAGCTGTATATCATAAACTCTATGAATTATATTGCTACCATTATCGGCTCAATATAAATATTAACCACTTGAAAAAAATTCTGTGATGGGATGTCCAAGACGTAGTCCATGTTCTGATCATTTTCAATAGATATATCTATATACTATGGAGCATTACTAATCGAAAATCTACAGACTAGAGAAACTCCAAAATGATTGGAATTTTATTCGGTGATAGCATAGCAGACTCGTACAAGTTCTTAATATGTTTCATTATGGTCTACCAGCCTCATCTGGATCCTTCCACCATCATAACATGCATCATTAGCATCATGACTGATTCTTCCATCGCAATGAAAAATAACAGCGACACGATTTGGATTCATTTTGTTGGAATTTTTTTGTGAAAAATAACTGCATGAATATATGAACCTATGTTTACTAGGAAAAAATACTTAACATTTAACATGATTTACATGATAAATACATCATACCAAAAACTAATAGAAAAAGTTAGGTCCTATCCCATTCCGGAATTGCATTAATTCTATAGATAATCGCAGTAATCAAACGATATGCAATGGGATCGAAAAAAATTTTTGTAGTATTTTTTCTTCTCCCCATACGGCTGAAGATGTGTGAGGAGAACTAAAGAAAAATACTGTCCAAAATTTTTCTCGAATCTTCTGCGTATCGTTTAATTACTGTAATTACTTATAGAATTAATTACAATTCTCAAACTATCCAAACTGGACAATCAATTGATCAATATATATAATTCTCTCATCCATACAAAAAATATATAAATGTATGGATGTGGTAGAATATGTACATTAATCAAAAGACAAGTTTATGGTTCTATACAATGTAAAACTTTTAAAATCAAGCGACTGAATATGAAATAATAGAATATATTTTATAGCTAAATACCAAACCTGATTTTTTACTATTTTTTTTAAGCTTAATCCCTCCAACAGCTGAACATTTGTGGTTAAAAATTGTCAATGGAAAGCACCTGAGCAAGATGATGCACCAACTGAAGGTATCCCAATTCATCTATATCTTGGCATTCAGCTACCACGTTTAAAGTCTAACTAAGATGACTAGTTCACATTACGTGCATGGATAAAACAGTTAAAGCCACCCTCCACAATGGCTTTTTTTTTTTTTTTACATGGATAAAACAATGGCAAATGGCTTCTTCCTTCCAGCAACTACAAGCCTGGTGTGTGCATAATGAAGTGGCAGGCCTCGCCTTGTTTAGGCCAGGAATGCGATGTCAAGAATCAGTTGCATCCACTACTTCTTGGCAATTTTTAATATATGCCCATATTCATGAGATGTTCACCAGTAAAAATGGCACAAATTACAAGCATTGGGCAGGTTGACTTGGTTTCAACATCTGCTATGATACACGCATGGACATAAACAATTCTTGATGATCTCTTCCTATAAAAGTGAGAGATAAACTTGTTTATATTCAACACGCATAATATAATCAAATTAATGATAGCATTTGGAGAGCTAAAATGAAGGTATACACTGTACACACTTTTGAATATGATCGGCAACATTTGAAATGCATGCAAACCCAAAAACTTTATTATGAATATTCTATAGCTAAATTATTTATGTATCTTTTAATCTACCATCCTTTTGTTGCACCATGCCGTCCAACCTACTTTCTTTTCTACGGGAGATGGTGCTCTGGATGCAATGAGAATCTAACCAGAGCTTCAGACATACGGACCACCATGTACACGTCCATGGCCATCTAACCCATTTTATTGTGTTATCCAGCGAACCCCCTTTGGGATCTCCCAAGATCCACAGCGAGAATCTGAACAATACACATTTTAGACTTCAAAGATATATATATAACCTCCAAGAAAAAATATTTAATTACTAATCGACCATGCTAAGAAGAGCTGCCGGAGAGAAGGGCCGTTGGCTATTGCCAATGAAGGGGCATCGCGGAGAAGAGGCATCATGGAGAAGGTTGCGAGAATGGGCATCGTTGGAGAAGGGTCGTCGCAGAGAAGGCACTATCGCAGAGAAGAGGGCTTCGATTTGGAGGGTATAAGAAGTCTTGATAGTCGCCGTATGGTGAAGCGACTTAGTTAAATAGAGTCGCTCTATTGCTATGCGATTATAAAAATCGCCCAATGATAGGACGACTTACTTAGTCATCTTATCATACAGCAACTATCGTGACTCAGCCAACTCAGCTCATGAGTCAGCTTAGAGGATGGGGAGGTGGCACCAAAAGTCATCCTACCATAGAACGACTTTATCTAGAGCAGTATTTTCGTAAATAATTTATAAAGAACATTATTTTAGTAATTTTTTAAAATAACATTATTAAGATAAAATTGCCTATTTTCATTCAATAATAATTTTAAATTATAATAGAAATATATTATGATATTATATATTTAGATAATAAAATTATAACATATTACTTCTATTTATCTTATTTTCCTAGTCAAAATAAATATTTATATTAAAAAAATTATAAATATAAATAAAAATATTAATTATATAATAATAAATAATATATATTTATAAAATTTATAATTTATAAGACTAATAAATATATTTTTAAAATATATTAATAAATATATTAATATTTATTATAATATATTTTATATAATTAATAAATATATTTTTATAATACCAAAGGAAGGTTTGGTATTATGTAGCCAGTAACCTTATAAAATATATAAAATAACTATAAAATATATAGTCCTATAAAATATTAAATAATCATATATAAAATATTTATATAATTATATATATAATATATAAAATAATTATAAAATATATAATCCTATAAATATTAAATAATCCTATATAAAATATTTCTATAATTATATATAATATATAAAATAATTATAAAATATATAATCCTATTAAATATTAATTAATCTTATTTAAAATATTTATATAATTATATATAAAATATGTAAAATTTATATTTTTTCATCCTCCTTCTCGGGTAGGCCACAACCCCCTCCAACCCCGACCGCTCCACCTCCAGCCCCCTAGCCATCCACCCTCGACCCCAATGGCAGTCCCTCCTCACCACCTCCCGTGCGCAACGTCCCTCCTCCCCATCCCTCCGGCACCCCTCCTCCCCCAAAATGCTCGATTTTTGGCCCACTCCAATCGTGCCCCCCACCCCCGACCTGCAGCTCCCTTTCGCCCCCTACTCCTTCCTTCCCCAAGGATCCAAAAAAAAGATTTACCTTAATTTTTAGGATGGCGGAACGACAGCGATGGCTAATATGGGGACAACCAACAGTGAGAGTGAGAGTGGATCGAAAGAGAGAGAATCAAAATGAAAGGGACGGGAGTGGGTTCCGACAGGAGGAAATAGGAGGACGGAGGTGGGAGACAAAAACGGAAAGAGGGCTGGTCTCATAAATATTTAAAAATATTTACTGACATAAAAATATATTAAAAATTAATAAATATCAAAAAAAATATTTACCTACGCTAAATTTAGCATAGGTAATTACGTCAGTTAGCTACGTAAAGGGGAAACATAGATAATTATATTTATTGCCGATGAAAAAAAGCATCAAAATTTATTTTATAAAAAATAAAATATTTAATAAAAAGTTAAAGTTTTTAGCGACATAAACTTAACATTAAAAAATAAATTAATTACCTACATAAAAATCCGACATCTAAAATTATTATTATTTTTTATGAATATTTGCATCAGCAAATATTTATCTTTTTATTAATTTTTTTCATAACCAATATATTTACCTGCACTATATTAGAGTGAGAAAATATTTAACTAAAACTAAAAAATTAAAAATAAAAAAAAATATTTTTTGATGCAATGTATCCATCGAAAATAAGCATTTCCAACATTAACATTTTTTGTAGGTAATTACACTTTTTCCGATGCTCACTTCCATCGGTAATAATCCTAATTGCCTATGTAACTATCATGCATAGGCAATTATATAATTGCCTATGCTTTCCTTATGTTGGTAAAAGCTTTTTCTTCATAATTAACTTTTTTTATTTTCATAAATAATTTATCATTATCTAAATAATTTATAGATATAATTTTAGAATTTAAAGTCCATCTTTACTGTTTATTATCTAAATAATTATCGTTAGAGTATCGTCATAAAAGTTCACCTCGATCTAGTAGTCCTAGTTATGTTAATCAATAAAATTTAATTTTGATAACCATGAACGACCATATGATGATCTGATAGATAGAGACCATCGATACATTCGAAAACTTGCTACAATGATTTTGATGATATTTATAGTATACAATCAAAATTTTACCTCAATCAGATATCATTATCATGATGAATTTAGCATGAAATAATTTCTATCGTTAAATGAAAAATGCATGATCAAAAGACCAAATGACGTTCGATTATAAGGTAATTTTTTAGATGAACGATCTTTGCTACTACTTTGATCGTTTGTATGATGGTGATGGTAAAATATAGACCGCACATGGTAAAATTTAGACCGCACATGTATGAATCATCTGCGTTAAGCAGATCTTATAAAAGCATAAATATACTTAGTTAAGGACCTTAAGAATGAGTATCAAGACATATAGTTTTGTATCGCTCATATACATGTGCATTAAATTTTACGATCATCACCATACAAATGATCAAAATAGTAGTAAAGATTATTTATCTAAAAAATTACTTTATAATCGAGCACTATTTGGCCTTTTGATCATGCATTTTTTATTTAACGATCAAAATCATTTCATGCTAAATTGATCATGATAATGCTATCCAATTGAGGTAAAATTTTGATAGTGTGTTATAAATATCATCTAATTTATTATTATAAATTTTTAGATCCATCGAAGGTCTTTATCTATCAAATCATCATATGATCATTTGTGATCATCAAAATCAAATTTTATTGATCGTCATAGCTAGGACTACCAAATCGAGGTAGACTTTTATGACAATACTCTAACGATAATTATGTAGATAATGAATGATAAAAATGAGTTTAAATTTTAAAATTATATCTATAAATTATTTAGATAATAGTAAATTATTTATAAAAATAAAAAAATTAATTAAAAAGAAAAACTTTTTATCGATGCTAACATGCATAGGTAAATAGGACATTTGCCTACACAAATTGAGAGCGTCGATAATTCGACTCTTTACCTACAAAAATGTTACATTTGGTAATTTATTTATAAAAAGAAAAAAATAATAAAAAAAATAATAAAAAATTTGTTGATGATAATTTAGCATAGGTAATAAGCTTAATTACCTATCGAAGACTTAAGCATAGAAAATTAGACTTATTTTCTATGCTAATTTAGCATTTGTTGCCTAGCTAGACAACCCAAGGGGGGGGTGAATTGGGTTATTAAAACTTTTAGCAAATTTAGTGAGTGATATGCAAAGTAAATAAAGGATTGTGCAGATCAAAAAATTACTAAGCAGTAGAAAAAAAGATCAACACATAAGAAGAGAGGCACACACACAAGCACAGTGGATTTATAGTGGTTCAATGCACTTTCAATACCTACATCCACTTTTCAAATAATTTCTTAGAAATTTTTACTATAATCATCTAATTACAGTATGTTTATTTTCATCGAGCTCACAAATAAATTCAATTGATTTTATCTAGATCAACCCATCAAAATTTTTACAAGCCTTAAACCTAAGGCTCTCCCAAACTAAACTAAGTTTGGTACAATGATAACCCTTCAAGTTTCAGTCCCAGTTGAAACTCTTACATCAAATTAGATAAAGAAGAAAATACAACACTGTGAAACCCTATTTCGGTTTGGATAGTTATCACTGTAGCTTATTTTCTTGAGGATGCTTTGAATGTTTCTAATAAATGCTCTATTTTCTTTTTGAATGCATTCAGAAGAATCAAGAAAGTATTGAATGAGAGTTGGTGAACTTTCTTTCAGTCTAACTTTTCTCAAAGTACTATTTTTTTTTCTTTTAGGTTGTCTCCAGATCTTAAACTGTATTTTTCTTTTATATATATTTTTTTATCCTTAATCATTTTCAAATGGTTTTTTGATGATTTGACAAGGATTTTGGTCGTTTATGACCATTGGAGATTGAAGTTAGCCATTGAAAAAAGATTTTGGATGAAAGCAGACCACTACAAAACTAGCCATTGCACCTGTCAGACTCCATCGAGCTGGCTCGATTCATGCTTTAAGTTGGCTCGAGTATAGTTTCTATATAAAGCATCGTTATGTCCTTCTGAGAGAGCCGACTCAATTTTATGTCGGGCTGGCTCGATCGGCAATCAGCAAAAATAGTATTTCTATTGATCTGAGACAACTAGCTCGGTTGGAGCTTCGAGTTGGTTCAATCAGCAGAACTTCCAAACAAGTCTTCTACCACTCTGAGATAGCCGGCTCGACTGAAAATCAAATCAACTCGATCAGTAGTAATTCAAAACTAATCTTCTATCTTTTCGAGATAATCGAATCGACTGCGTGCCAAGCCAAAGAGATAAGTGCATGCCATGCCAGAGCTGACTCGAATCAAGGACAGATCAGCTCAGGCTTTGAGAGAGGATTCTTCTTACTCCAAAATCATTTCAAAAATAGTTCCAAATAACTCAAAGATTTTCATTTGATTATGGATTCATTTAGTGACTTTTTTCTTTCTACAAGAAAAATAGACTTTGGCATTCTTGAAAAGTGTTAGTATTAAGATTATGCTCTAATATTTTGTAATCATCAAAATTATTTCTGGGGGCAACAGCATTGATAAATTATTTATAAAAATAAAAAAAATATTTATCAATGCTAATTTAGCATAGACAATAAGCCAATTACCTGTGCAATAAATAAGCATAGGAAATTAGTCTTATTACCTACACTAAGGTGGCATCAGTAAATTATTTATGTACATAAAAAATTAAAAAATAAAAAAGTTTTTCGACGTAAGTTTAATGTAGAAAATAAAACTAATTACCTACAAAAAATGTAAGTGCAAGTAATTAGCCATATTTTCTATGCTAATTTAACATCAATAAATTATTTTAAAAAATAAAAAATTAATAAAAAATATTTATCGATGCAACTTTAGCATAGGCAATAAGGCTAATTACTTATATAAGATTTAAGCATAGGTAATTAAAATTATTACCTACATAAATTTTGCATTGATAAATATTTATCCAAAATTAAAAAATTAAGATATCGATTATTGATGCAATTTTTATATCGATAATTATTTTTTCTAATGCTTTAGCTTTTGCATAACTAATTATGCTAGTTTTGCCAATGTTTATTTTTTTGCATAACTAATTATTATCTTTATCTATGCTAAATTTAGCATAGGTAAATTTTGCATCAATAAAATTTCTATTTCTTATAGTATAAATAATTATCGTTAGAGTATCCTCATAAAAGACTATCTCGATCTAATAGCCCTAGCTATGACGATTGATAAAATTTGATTTCAACGATCACGAACGACTGCATGATGATTTGATAGATAAAGATCACTGATTAATTCAAAAATTTGCAATAATTATCTCTATGATGTTTGTAGTATACTATCAAAATTTTACTTTAATCAGACATCATTATCATGATCAATCTAGCACTGAATGATTTCGGTTGTTAAATAAAAAATGAGTGATCAAAAAGCCAAACAGTTTTTGATTAATAGATAATTTTTTAGATAATTAATCTTTTTTGCTATTTTAATTATTTGTATGGTGGTGATCATAAAATTTAAACTATATCTATATAAACTATCCACTTAAACATATCTTATAAAAGCATAAGAATAACTATATAAGACCTTTAAGAACGAGTATCAGGAGATATAGTTTTGGATTGTTTATATATACACAGTTTGAATTTTATAATCATCATTCTACAAATGATAAAAGTAGTACCAAAAATCATTTATCTAAAAAATTATCTCATAATCGAGCGTTGTTTGGCCTTTTAATTATCATTTTTTATTTAACATCTAAAATCATTCTATGCTAGATTGATCATGATAATAATATTTTATTAAAGTAAAATTTTAATAGTATATTACAAAAATCACCAAGATCATCATTGTAAATTTTTGGATCAATCGATGGTCTTTATCTATCAGATCATCATGCAGTCATTTATAGCCATCAAAATTAAATTTGATCGATCGATACAGTTAGAGCTATCAGATCGATGTGATTTTTTGAGATGATACTCTAACGATAATTATTTAGATAATAAACGATAAAGATGAATGTTGTCTAGAGGTAGCAATCTAAGAGGAGTAAATTAGATTTATAAAATTTTAGTCAAATTAGACTCTAAAGCAAATATGTGCTTCTAATTAAGAGAACTTGAATATTTATGGTGAATAAACTAAGTATAGCAGCAAAATCAAAAGCAACTAGATAATATAAATTAGTAAAGCAAAAAAAATAAAAATACTACATAAATATATAAGAATTTTATAGTGGTTCGGTACAATCCTATACCTACGTCCATTTTCTAAGCTCTTCTTAAGAATTCTACTATAATTTAAAATTATAGTGCATCTATTTTAATCTGGAATCACAAATAAATTCAATTGATTTTGTCATGCTCACCAACCACAATCCTACACCGATAGTTTTTCGGGTTCACTATCAACCTGATTGGTTCTAATCCAGGAGCACCAACCATAACCTTTACAAAGTCTAATTATCGGCTTGGACTAGCCTGCATCCCAAGTTTCTTTTTCCAAAGAAACTTGTAAAGAAATAAAAATATAAATATAAAAATTTAGCATAAGATTAAAAAATAAAAAGAACTCTTTTTGATGTGCGAAGAAGAGGTTGAATGAATGCTCTGTGGTACCTTCTCTTTTCTTCACATGATGCTGAGAGATTACTTAAAGTATTATGAAAGATGATTCTTGAAGGCCCTTTGAATTTTAAGCTCAAATCTCTCTCTTTTCTTCTTTTATTAGATATTTAATGTAACACACTCTTCTTGAATGATTTTCTTTCTTCAATCCTCAATTTCTTAATCCAAAATATTTTTCTAACTATTTTTATACTTGAGAGTAACTTTTGAGTGAGTTTGATCGTTAGCAAGCTTGAACTAGCCGTTGGAGTGGAGAATGGCCCATTGGAGAAGTACAGAAAACTAGCCATTCTACTCTATCCCATGCTTGGAGTTGATATTTTTTTTCATGTGTCGGTATTTTTTCCTCAGGTATCGACATATTTTCTTCAAGTATCGACATATTTTTCTCAAGTATTAATACTTTTTCTTTAGATGTATACCTCCTAAAATCCAAAGAATTTTTGCTCTCTATCTTCTATTCTGTGCAACAGTGCTAGTCTATGCTAGTGCATGCCAAAAGGCTAGGATCGATACTTTTGCTCCTAGGGTCGACACCTAAATTTTCTAAACTTTAAAATCTTAATCTTTTTGCTTTATTTTAGGGCTGGGGTCGATATCTTTAGCTTTGGAGTCGACACTTTCAAGTCTGAAACTCAAAATTAACTTCTTTGAAGTCCTTAACTTGGTGATTTTTATGTAAGTCTTCTCTTGGATTAATTCTTCATTTTGAACACCTGAAAATATCTATATTCATTGATAAAATATATGGTTAAATACTCAAACACTCAAAGTTTGGCAATCATCAAAATCAATCATGGAGTCAACAATCTCTTCCTTTTGATGATGGCGAAACTTTGAGTATATATATAAAAATAAAATTAATATATTTCAAAAACTTTGCTAGTATAAGTTATGAAGTAATAATATATATAATTATTAATGTACACTTTATAAAGACTCCCATTTAACTTAAATTTAGATGTTTCAGGCATTAACATGAAATGTATTATAAGCTCAAGCATAACATATACTCAACAAATTCTCTCCCCTTTTTGACAACATCAAAAAGCTTATGAGAAGGATCAAAGATTTATCATCAAAATCAATACATTTTGAATCAAAATAAATCATCTCTCCTTTGAAAACTTGCCTTTTGATTAAAAAAATATCTTTTAATTTTAGAAAATTGGCTTAACAAGGATTTGAAGCAAGCATAATATTTAATTCAAAATTTATTCTCTTCTTTTATTAAGAAATATATTCTTATGGGAAGAAATAAGAAATATCATCAAAATTAATCAAAATTTAGATAAATATATCAAATTTAAAAAATTTCAAATCAAGTTCAAGAGGGTATCAAATTTTAACTTCATGAACATTTAACATGAAAAGTAAGTATATAGGATATCAAATTCATATTGATGTCACTCTCTTCCTTTTAAAACATTTAAATCCTAATTTTGTCAAGATATTTGAAAGATAGAGCTTCCTCAAAATGTTTTAGTACAAATGATATTAAATAAGGTATGTCTGAAGTTAAAATTCTATTTGATACTATCAAGATAGATTTTCTATTTAAGTTCAAAATTTTGAGTTTTTTTTTAAACTAAATAACTATAACATGATATTCATTCTTTTCTTTTCTTAAAAAAAATCCAATAATTCAACTTAGAAAAGGTATATATCACGAATGTATCACATAAAAGAAATTCAGCAAATGAAGTTTCAATTTTGAAAATCTTCCATATGATAGAACTTAAAATCATCTTTTAAATGGATCTAAGGTTTGAAAGAGTGTCAAATTCAGCTTGTTTATAGTATAAAAAATATTTCAGCTCCAAATTAACTCCTATTAATTTTTCAAAGGAGTTTAGTAAAGAAGTCAAGTAGATCAAAAAGATAAGCATATGTGAATCAAAGTTTCATGAAATTGAATTTTCTTAGCACAAATCAATTTGAATCCTTCAGGATAAAACATGATTTGTCACAAAAAAAAAATGGATTTGGAACATATTTCAAATTCAATTAAACACCAATTAATTATTAAGAATGATTAATCATTCAAATTATGCAAGCTATGATGGAAGATTAAAAGTATATGAAAGCTTAATAGTGTTATGCAGTGAATGTTCATTTTCCAACACAAGTCATTTAGAATTTTCAATCAAATCAAAGTGAAGTATATGAAGTATTTTTCTTCCTTTTTCTTTTAAGTTAAGCATATTTAACATGAATTTGACATTAAAATTCATATTCATGAGATTTAAATGTATTTTCAATCAATTTGTCATTCCTTCTTTAAGGTTTTCTCCCCCCTTTGTTTTACAAACATAGCCATTTTTATAACTAAGCAAAATTTTAAAATCATTAAGCATTAATTGAGTGAGACCAATCATTAGTTAATTTAAATATTAATTAATCAATCAAATCATTCATTCAAGAAGAAACAGTACGAGATAATGGAAGAAGTAATGAAGGATTTCTTTTAGAATTAATCATCATTCATTAAAGTCTTAAAATTTATTCTTTTTGTGTTAAATATTTCTACTTTCCAATTATTCTCTCTTTAACAAGCACTTTTTAAATTTCAAATTATCATAATTAAATATTTATTTAAATTATGATTCTTAAGAATTTGCTCTTTCTTACTTTTGTAGAAAAAGCCAAAGAAAAGTAACTAGATATCAAACAAATTAATAACAATCAAGGCATTTTGACATCATAATTTTCAAAAGAAGATATCTTTTTTATTTACTCTAAAAGATGTTTACATATACTG
The DNA here is from genome assembly GCA_006176705.1 of Cocos nucifera. Lineage (NCBI taxonomy): Eukaryota > Viridiplantae > Streptophyta > Magnoliopsida > Arecales > Arecaceae > Cocos > Cocos nucifera. Next base: position 1,754,258 of record QRFJ01000001.1, on the reverse strand, counting down.
TTTACAACCAAGATAGTCAATAGAAAGATCAAAAAGTAGGACTCCTAAGTTTTGACAAAAAATGGATTGCTAGGAGGATCTAAGGCTATACGAAGAAGGTCCTAGCATCCTAAGTGTGAGGATCGGTCTCTAAGAACTAGAGGATGAGAACAAGATGATCCAACATCTATTGAAGGCTAGCCTGAAGCATCTATCCTCATAGTAGAGATCTCCTGAACCAGTCGAGCAAGCTCCTCTCTGAGCAAGAAAATGGCCTCTGAGGTGAGTCACTGAATCTCCGAGCTAACAACTACAATGATCCTCGAGGAGATCCTCTCAACTAATAAGTCCTCGTCCAGTCTGAAGTGTGATCTATCTGAACTCTCTGAACGATCCATCGATGCCTCTATGGTCTCACAAGTCTACTCTGCTGATGCTGCTGGCTCCTTCATCTGAATATCTGGCACTAGTACTATAAGTGGAGCCTCAACTGGATCCTCTGCCTGAATCTGAGCTCCTCGATGAATCCAATGAATATCTTATCTCTCGAATCACATACGGCGCAAGAAGTGTTCATTGTAGGTATCTGTATGTAATAGGGTTCTAGAGGTCTCTCCATCAAAATCTATCCCATGCTCCTGAAAAACCAATATCAACACCATCCCATAGGGTAGAGAAGTCCTAGACTTTCCTACTATATCCTCCATAAATCTCATCATAAGTGTCGGGAGGTTCAGGAGAATCTCTCGAATAACATGATACATAAAAGATATCTCTCTAGCAGCCACAAAGTCAAATCTACCGATTTTAGGAAAGAAAATTCTGCTAGTAATATGATATAGGAGGCCCATATCAGTAGACAACTGGTTGGCACTCATCTTCTCTAAATCATTGATATCCTCTCTTCCCAAAATGTATTTGAGCCCTTCTAATTTCTTCTTAAGTTTATCTATCCAGCTCCCTTTAGCTCTCATCCTCAGAATTCTTCCTAGCTTTTTACAATCAAATACAATAAGTAACCCTTTCTCCTCGGACTCAATAACCCCATCTCCACTCTTCAAGTTCAAATAAAATTCTCTGACTAGATTTGGATAGGTCAGAAAATTTAAGGAACAAAAGAACTCCTACCCTAGATTTTTAGGTTTTCTCCCAATGTCAAATCGATTTTTCTCTAGAAAATCAAAATCCACATTTCTACCCATCGAAATAATCTGAAAGATAACTACTGACTGTGAAGGAGTACCTCAAGATGTTGAGGGGGATACCAAAGGCAAAGATGACCTTGCAGGAGGCGAAGATGGAGTTGTCGGCGAGGGAGGAGAGACTCTCTGCTCCATGCGATGCTTGGAGCACCGTTCATGGACCGAGGATGGAGAAAAAGATGAACTAGGCCTTGAAGAACCGATCCGAGGTCTTCTTTCCTGTCGAGCAACTCGCTTCACATGAGACATCATGCTTCAAAACACTAATGGGAAGGAATGGAGAAGGGTTTGGAGGGGTGGTTTGGATAGTAGAAGGAGTTTGGAGAAGTCCCTGTTCGAAAGAATGAATGAAGAATGAAAAATAGAGAGGGACAATTTTAGGTTTAAACACCCTATCCCGAAAAAAGGGTCGACACCTTGCTTAAAAAGTATCGACATCTTAAAAAATGCCGACACCAGTAAAACAAAGTGTCGACACCTTCTAGAACTATTCTAAAGGAATTTTTCAGCATAAGTGTCGACACTTACAAGGCTTGGTGTCGACACCTTGAAATAGAATAATTTAGAGAAGATCCAAATCAGGGGAGTTTTAATCAAATTATGATCAAAAGGATATTCAATCAGTTTCAGAGATCACAAATGATATTCAAGCTAAATTTGAGATTCAATAATTTGACAAAAAAGGTATAATGATCAATTGAGTTAGAAGAATTTGAGGAAGGAAAATCTAGATATAAGCTCTATATGTTTAGTTTCAACTAGGGAAGACTTGAATCTTTAGAAAAACTAAGATGCAATGCTGCTTCAAACATTTAAATTTATGAAAAGATGATTTATATTCAAGTAATTATTTTATGCAAGTAATCTTGAGTAAATTTAACGGTTTTGCATTTTATAAGGGAAGGTCAAACTTAGTTTCTCTTGTAAATTTAGCAATTCAAGCATTTAAATCAATTGAGCATCTCTTAGTTTAAATTTATCAAATAAGGAGAGTCTCAAAATATCAAGCTAAATTTCAAGTTTAATCATTTCAATCATAGATATATAGAGAAGAGCATATTTGTCTTTAAAATCAAAACATGATGATATAAATTCATTGTATGCATCAAAATCAATCAATTATACATAAGAAATTCTTTAAGCAAAGAATTTCATATACATGCATTTTAATCAATGAATTGAATCAATACAAGAAATCCAATAACCATTGATGGTATGATGAGAGAAAAGTTTAGATTATACCAACAGTCACCATTCATCATTTATCTTTTTCAAGGTATCCAAGCAAGAAATTTTTTTTTTTAAGCTCATTGGATCCTTGACATACCTGCAAAATTACTTCATAGCTTTTGGTATCCAAGCCATCTTGAGTTCATAAGAATTAGTGTTTAAGATTCTTTTTGAAATCCAAACTTGCTTGATCAATGTTTGGCTAATTCTTTTAAAGTTATATTCTAAAATTTTGTGGCCAGTTTGATTACATTTAAAGCATTTGATAGAATGATTTTTAGTTGTAACCCTTGTGTAAATATTTCTAGTATTTTACTATTTTCTTAAAATATTAAAATTAATTTCTATTTTATTGAAAATAGTCCCATTGATTTTTACTAAGGATTAAAGATTTTGAAAGCTAATTGTAAACTTTTTAGCTATAGATTTCAAAACCTCAAGTTCTTTTCTTACTTTCTTGTTTTCTTTCTAGAGTTCTTTCTTTTTAATTGAAAGATTTTCATTTTTTTTTTAAGCTCAATAATTTCTTTATCTAAAGAATTTTTAGATTTAATCAAATCTTCCTTTTCTTTAGCTAAAATTTTTTTTTCTTTCATTAAATTAAAATTATTCTTTTTAAGTTTCCTACTTCTCTATCTTAATTTTTTAAATTCATGCATTAGTTCATTGAAGGCATCAAGTAGTTCATCAAAAATGAAATTGGATGAGCTTTTAGAATTTATCTCATCCTCCAAGGTCATAAGGTAAAGATTCTCATTTTTCTCTTCCTCATCCGAGCTTGATGAGTCACCACTTTTTCAAAGTCCTAGTAAAACACTCTTCTTCATTCTTTTGGAGCATATTTGGTTGTTGGTGATAATTTTCTTCTCTTCTTTCTCCTTCTTCTTCATGTCTTTCTTCATAAGGAACTTCTTGAACTTTTTTGAAAGAAGCACCATGTCCTCATGATCTTCTTCTTTATCTTTTTCCAACTCATTGCTTTCTTGATAATTTGAAGTAGACTTGAAGGTGATGGTCCTTATTTTTCTTGGCTCCTCTTCTTCTTCTTCTTGAGCTATATGCATCTCATGGATTATATGTAAGAGAACCCATAAGTTTTTCTAGGGATAGCTTGATGAGATTCTTCACTTCTTATATTGCCATCACCTTAGCTTTCCATTTTTTAGGTAAAGACCTAAGCACTTTGCAAATAAGATCATAGTTAGAATAAGTTTTGCCTAGGCCATTTAAAGTATTTATAATTTTAATAAATTTGGCAAATATATCAAAAATAGTCTCATATTTTTTCATTTTGAACATATCATATTTATGAATAAGCAAGTTAATTTTAGATTCTTTAACTTGGCTTGTTCCTTCATGAGTTATTTCTAATATGTTCTAAATTTTTTTAGCCGATGTGTAAGATGATATTCTATTAAACTCATGCACATCTAAGGAATAATAGAGTACCTTATGGCTTTTGTATTTAATTGAGCCATCCTTTTGTCAAATTGATCCCATTTCTTGTTTAGTTTGGAAAGAGTCATACCATTTATAATTTTTATGAGTGTGTGTGGTCCTCTAGTTATGATTTTTCATAAATCATAATCTAGAACTTGTATGAAAATTTTCATTTTGATTTTTCAAAAGATGTAGTTTGTGCCATCAAATAATGGTGGTCTAGAAATGGATTGGCCCATGATAAAAGAAACACCACTTGAAGTTGCCATTTGATCTTTTTTTCTTAACGGTTAAATCAATAATTAATAATAGAGCACCTGCTCTAATACCATATCAATAATTAATAATAGAGCATCTACTCTGATATCATTTATTATCCAGAGATAGTAATCCAAGAGGGAAGGTGAATTAGATTTATAAAATTTTAGTCAAATTAGATTCTAAAGCAAATATGTGCTTCTAATTAAGAGAACTTAAGTATTTGTAGTGAATAAACTAAGTGTAGCAGCAAAATCAAAAGCAACTAGATAATGCAAATTAGTAAAGCAAGAAGAGCAAAAATATAATACAAACACATAAGAATTTTATAGTGGTTCGGTGCAATTCTGCATCTACATCCACTTTCCAAGCTCTTTTTGAACTTTCTACTATAATCCTATATTACAATGTATTTATTTTAATTCGGGATCACAAATAAATTCAATTGATTTTATCGGGCTCACAAATCATAATCCGACACCAATAGTTTTTTGAATTCACTGTCAATCCAATTAATTTTAATTCAGGAGCACCAACCACAACCTTTATAAAGTCTAATTACCGGCTTGGACTAGCCTGCATCTCCAATTTCTTTCTTTAAAGAAACTTGTAAAGAAACAAAAATATAAATATAAAAATTCAACATAAGATTAAAAAATAAAAGAAACTCTTTTTGATGTGCGAAGAAGAGGCTGAATGAATGCTCTTTGGTAGCTTCTCTTCTCTTTAAATGGTACTGAGAGATTGCTTGAACTATTATGGAAGATGATTCTTGAAAACCCTCTGAATTTTAAGCTCAAATCTCTCTCTTTACTTCTTTTATTAGATATTCAATGTAACACAATTTTCTTGAATGATTTTTTTTTTCAATCCTTAATCTCTTAATCTCTTAATCCAAAATATTTTTTTAACTATTTTTATACTTAAAAGTGACTTTTGAGTGAGTTTTGGCTATTAGCAAATTTGGACTAGCCGTTGGAGTGGAGAATGGCCCGTTGGAGAAGTGTAAAAAACTTGCCGTTGTGCTCTATCCCATGCTTGCGATCGATACTTTTTCTTCAAATGTCAACACTTTTTTCTCAGATGTCGACATATTATTTTTAGATGTCGACACTTTTTCTGCAAATATTGACACCTCCTAGGATCTAAAGGATTTCTGCTCTCTATCTTCTATTTTATACAATAGAGGTCAATCCTGGGGTCGTCCTCTGGCATAGGAGTCATCCTGGAGGTCATCCTCTCTGCATGCCAGTCCATGCCAATGCATGCCAAAAGGATAGAATCGACACTTAGACTTTCTAAACTTTAAAATTTTGATCCTTTTGCTTCATTTCAAGGCAGGGATCGATACATTTAGCTTTAGGATCGACACTTCCAAGTCTGAAACTCAAAATTAACTTCTTTGAAGTCCTTAACTTGATGATTTTTGTGTAGATCTTTTCTTAGATTAATTTTTCATTTTGAATACCTAAAAAGGCCTACATCCACTCATAAAATACATGGTTAAATACTTAAACACTCAAAATTTGGTAATTATTAAAATCAATCATAGGATCAACAATGGGCTTTATATTTGAAAATTATACTATATTCAGAAAAAAATATGAAAAAATTTATACTATCATAAATTGAGTCAATGGCAGCGATTATGCAAAATTACTATCATAGGTCAAATCTATAGTAGAAATTACATATAACTACTGTCATAGATCCAATCTATGACAGCGGTGAAGGATAACCACTTTCACTGATTGAGCATATAGCAGCGATTGATTAACCAATGTAATAAATCAAATCTTTGGCAGTAGTTATATATAACCACTGGCATAGATTTGAACTATGATAGCGGTTTTGCGTAACTGCTGCCATAGGTAGATCTATGGTAGTGATTTTGTAGAACCGCTACTATAAGTAGACCTATGGCAGCGGTTATATATAACTATTGTCTTAAAACTTATGACGGTGATTTTAGAATTATTACAATAATAAACGCTGCTGTAATCTCATTCTATAGTAGCGTGTTACGAACTCTATCTCATAGTAGCTTTTCAATGCTTATATTTATGCATAAAGTAGTAATTTTTTGTCCCCGATAGGATATGGAGCACACCTTCCCCCTTCCCTCTAAATGAAAATGGATAACTTCCATTCCAACTGCTTGATTAGAAAGAGTGTATTTGGGTTCTGATTCTGGAGCAAAATGAAAATGACCCAATCTCTATGAAACCTAATTTTGACTCTCTCTTAAGGATTCAAATCTTCATTCCGATTCTGACTCTAGTCACAAATCAAATGCTTCAGAGGATATGGTCATTCCGATTTTATTCTAATACATTTTGATTCTGATTCTAGTTATGAACCAAACACCCTCTAAAATAAATATATCTAAAGAGGTATAAAGAAAGAGGAAGAAATTTAAGATGAAACTAAAGAAGGCATATAAGTCCAGATTTGTCAATGTTCTTTAATCATTTTTCTAGCACCAATTGTCCCCACAGATGAAAGGAGCAAAGGGTCCTTTATAGAACTAAAAAATGGTGTAAGGACCGATCTAATATTAATTGGCCTAAGAGGTTGGATATGCCCAAATATTCAATATAAATTTTGGCATAATTAATAAAAATAAAAATGAAAAAGAGGACTCTTGATAGGATTAATAAAAATAAAAACAAAAAAGAGGACTTTTGATGGGAGTCTGCTTTTTTCCCCAATCCCATTGGAAGATAAAATTCAAAAGATCATCAAACTTCGATGATTAGTCTATAAAAATACCCTCCTTTATCATCCTAGTTCTAATCTTTAGTCAATCATTGACCCATTTGATTATCTTGACTTCCATCGAGGACAAGTCACTACTAATTTCTTATCAAAGATTAGATAAGGACCTCTAATTCTTTTCTCCTCTCTCTCTCAATCCTAAGACTATCATTACCAACTTGGATAGATTGATGAGTTGCCAGAGTTTTGGTGGAGTAGTGCCTCCCCTATTTTTTGCTTTCTTTTTTGTCACTGAATTAGCCGCCATGGTAGATGTGGCCATAATTGGGTTATTGCATGTTGCTACAGCTCTTACTATCATCATGCATCACTATCAAGGATCGCCATAGTGGGGGGTGGTTGGTCATGGAGCCCTCCCCCTTTCTCTATCCTCTATTTTTCCAAGAAACAGAAGAAGAAAACAAAGAGAGGGGGAGAGAGAGAGAGAGAGAGAGAGAGGAGAGAAAGGAAAAAATCTTGATTCTCTCTCTTTTTTCTCTTCTCTCTCTACTTTTTTGATACCTTGCGGACCAATGGAAAGTCTAAGTACACGGTGGGTTTGAGTTGATGCTACTAAGAGTCCCAAATTGGCCATCATTTATGCGATAAAGGGTCCAAAACTAGAATTATCCAACCATCCATCCTATTTAGATGTTGGACATTTATGATTGTTCTAATGATGAAGCCTAGCTATATAGATAAGCAATTATCTAGGTAAGATTATGTTAAGTCGAACACTTTATCCTCATATTCATAAATCGAAGAGCTGGTTGCTATTCTTTATATTTGAGTCTGTCACCAATAGAGATAAGAACCCTTCATCACAAGTATCTACATAATTATGATATATATATGTGTGTGTGCGCGCGCTCCTATATATGTTATGTATTAATGAATTGATGTTGCGTGATTTATGATATTGTTGAGTCTTGCATTAATTAAAATTTACTGATTGATGCTTAAATATAGAAATCATATAGAGTGAGGAGAAACATGGCTTTAATACAACTAATTGGGCATGGGGGGTCAATAATGGAAGAAATGTGATATATATATATATATATATATATATATATATATATATATATATATATATATATATATATATATATATATATATTGGGTAAGTCTCAAATTGGGTTGTAACATTATATTTGACCTATCATGAGCAGAAGTATGATTATGACTAGTTTAATACTGAAAATATTATTATAACTTTAACATAATGAATAAGGTATAGGCAATATTTGAACTAGTTGACTATATAAGAAACATAGTATATATGCTGGCTCAACTTTGAGTTGGGGTGCAGCATATATTTTGCTTACTATAGACTAGAGCATAATTGTAACTAATCTAATATTAAAATTAAATTAATATAATAAATTATATTTAAATAGATTTTGTATAACTATAAGATTAGAAAAAAGAGGAGCATCTGAGCTAGTCAATACGTGTGAAACGTGGTATATGTGATATCAACTATGGATTGAGATACGTCGGCCATAGATGCATCTCAATCCATAGTTGATAGTATGATATATATTTGATTTGCCATGAAGCATGGGTGAGACTAGTCTATTGCCGATGTAATGCCGCTGTTAGGGTTTGATGTGTATTAACTAGATGATGGAAAGCAATATCGTCGTATTATTATTGAATTGAGTTACTGATTTGATGATACATAACATATTAGTAAAAATATAATAATATTATTTAATTATTAAATTATTAATATATAAATTTTATTATTTTTTTATCAATTAAGTATATTTGCTGAAGGATAAAATATTCATATTGATATACATGGATAATTCTTATTGTACTGTAAAGCACACGCTACTTTTCTTGGCATTTGGGATTATTTATGAGTGGATGAATAGCGAGCATCATTGATTATTGTTATCTGGTGACAGAAAGATTGTAACAAATTTTAAGATCCTGCATGTGGGCCAAACGGATGAGCCAAATCGAGGATCGAATGATGTTCCATCAAGGGCCCATCGTTTGGACGGTCCCGATCATCGATAGTACGATGATCGTCTCCGAGCGGCGCTGGAGGAATGGAATCCTCTAGACTCGTGTGGACGGCATTTGCGCTCCCTCCCCTCCCTTCTCTTATGCGCTCGCGTGGGCTCTCACCCTGTTCTCCACTCCAAGCATAGTTTTATCCCCAAAAAGTCCCATTCCGCTGCTCTTCTCCTACTCTCTCTGCTCTCCGTGTAGTCCAAAAGCATAGCAAAAAATGAGGTAATCTTTTTTTTTCTTGTTCCCTCTAGTTCCCGATTATCAAAACCCTAGTTTTCCAATATTGTTTTTAGTTTTTTTGGCTTTATTTTGCCACTTGTACTGTGTTTGGTTTTATGGAAGCAGTCAGTATATTTTGATTCAATTTTGTTTCTCGGATACGTTTATTCAAATTTATATATCTCTGTCGGCATTTTTTCAATATTCTTCTCTTGATCCAAAATGGATTAGGTTTTTAGGGTTTCTGGGCTAATTTTTCCCGCTTTTTCTTCTGCTCACGTAGTAGCTGCTGATAAGCATAGGCAGACTGGTTGTTTAATGACAACGAGTTTAAGTAATTTTTCCATGGGGGGAGTTGGTTTCTAGAATGGGAATGGGAATGACTGACTCCCATTCCAGCCGGTTGGTCGGGGGTCATCCGGTTCCCATTTCAATTCCAGGGGGAATGGGAATGCCCCCAATCCCTTCAAACCCAATCCTACCTCTCCTCTAGTATTCAAATCCCATTCATGTTCCGATTCCGAATCCAGTCACGAACCAAACACGTTCGGGAACATGGCCGTTCTGATTCCCGTTCCAATCCATTCCCGAACCAAAACCGAAAGGAATCGTGTGGGCATTTCTGTTTGCGGGAAATTTGCCTTTTCTTTTTTTCACCGCAGCAAAGAAGACTATGTAATAGGACAGATAGGAATTAGAGACTTATGGGTGTTTCGAAGTTATCAAGGTTTAAGACAACGGCCAGATATCGGCTGCTTTTAGTGATTTGTTCATTTAGGGGGTGCTTGGTTTTAGAGGGGGGGGGTCTCTGGAAATGGAATGGATGACTCCTATCCAACCATTTGGTTGGGAGGAGTTCCATTCTGATTCCAATTCTGATTCTAGGGTGGAATGGGAATGGCCCAATCTATCTAAAACTCAATCCCTACTCTTTCCTAAGGATTCAAATTTTCATTCAATTCTGATTTCGGTCACGAACCAAATGTTTCAGGAGATTTGGCCATTCCAATTCTTATTTCAATTCATTCCAATTCCTATTCCTATTCCGATTTCGGTCGTGAACCAAGCACCCCCTTAATCCAAATCTCGTGGAGGAAGTTTTGAGATTTAGTCTTCCCATAGGTATGCATTTCTGTTTTCTAGTAGTGGGATTAAGTTTGGGAAGGAGGTCTGCTGTGGCCTGTGGAAACTGCTGGTGTTTAGAGGATATCAGTTGTTTTCTTCTCTTTGTTTCTTTAATTTGTTTCCAGTCATATGTTGTGCAAGCGCGCATAGGAAATGGTGGTTGTTTTGAAATGTAGCTATTAACTCATTTGAGATCTATTGACTTGGTAGAGTTTGTTCATGTGTTGATTTGCTGTTCAGCTATTTATAAGAGATGGAACTACTGATCAAAATTCTTATTGGTAAGACACTAGACATTATATGCGCTTTGGATGTTATAAACTGTTGCAATGCTGTGAGCATATGTATACCATCCAATTATTATTTTTGTCTATGTTCTGCTAATTGTCTGCTATGAGATCAAGAGCTTCATGAAGAAAGGTATTTTTCTCCTTTGTGCTCAATTTTTTGACTCGAAAGTGGTGACCTTGATGGTGGAAGGGTGCCATCATTCCACATGCATGTTTTTTTGTTGTTTCTTGATGCCTCTGAGCAGATGCTGTGATTTTTCCCTCCATGTGAGAATGAAAATTTTTCTGGAGGGCAAGATATTTATATTTCTAATGGCCTATAATTTGAGAGCTGACACGTGCTTGTTGTTCTCTTTGGCTTACAGCCGACATCCAACTACAAAGTGGGCCCAAAGATCTGACAAGGTGTATATCACCATTGAACTACCGGATGCAAAGGATGTGAAGCTGAACTTGCAGCCAGATGGACACTTTTATTTCTCTGCAGCAAGCGGAGCAGATAATGTACCATATGAGATTGACTTTGAATTATTTGACAAGGTTAATGTGGAGGTAGGTGCTCAAATAGGATGTGGAATTCTTCTAATGGTCCCTTACTAACGTTGAATATGTTTAACTGGTGTTTATGAGAACGTTGCAGGAGGGTAAAGCGTCTATTGGATTGAGGACCATATGCTACCTTGTGAAGAAAGCTGAGAAGAAATGGTGGAGCAGGCTACTCAGGAAGGAAGGGAAGCCTCCAGTGTTTTTGAAGGTTGATTGGGACAAATGGATTGATGAAGATGATGAGAAGGAAAATAGATGTGAGTCTGATGCCGCAAGCATTTGATGCACATGTCCAAATTGTTTCTTTTATTTTCTTTTTGTTTACTTATAAAATGCTGTTCTCTATGCAGTTGGAGATATGGACTTCGGTGATATGGACTTCTCGGTTTGTATTTTTAGCCAAATCTGAAAAATTGTCTATGCCTTCTCTTTTGCAGTTTCTCATCCCCTTTCTAATTGTGCAGAATTTGGACATGGGTGGTGCTGAAGATGAGCTTGATGATGATGCTGCTGACATGGGTGGTGCTGAAGCCTTTGACAAGGAGGGAGGTTAGTCTTGTTTTCTTGAACCAAAATTCATTACAAATACCAATTTAATCGTTCATGTCAAGAATAATAGCTTGATGGACACATTTGGTTTGCAGGGGAATTAAAACATGCACACATTTGCTTGAGTAGTAGCTTGTATGATGTAGCACAGTTGGTCCTCTGTTGGCATGTAGATAATAGACTGATTATATTTATTTTCAGGAAGTTCAAGCCTTTGAGTATATTAATTTCTAGAAAGTTCAAGCCTTCTGTTCATGTAGATGAACGTCATACCACTTCTATTTACAAATACCAAGTCATAGATTTTTTCTGTTTTGAGCTTCAAAGTGTGATTTAAGATTTTTATGAGCGATGCCTTTTTACTTAAAGATAGATTTAAAATAGTTTTTATAGCCTAATTTGTTTTGAGGGCAGTGTTATTTATTACCTATTTTGTAAGGTCAATGTTAGTTGGCTCTATGGTAATTAATAGATTAGCATTATTAATCTGTGTACTCTGTTGTCGATACAGCAGATGATGAACTGAAAGAGACCAAGGCAGAAGAAAGCAAGGGGGAGGAAAGCAAGACGGAGGGAGCCCAAGCTGCGGCTGCTAGTGAATCCGAGGCAAAAGCATGAGACCTTCCAGCAGCTCGAGATTTCCCTGTAAAGGCCTGTGAGAAACTTTGACATATGTTAACATTGTGTTCTTGTTGAGTCAGGTCCATGTGGGAGACCGAACCCTCCCATTAGAGATACCAGATTTCCTGTTCCGTTTTTGGTTCTTTCTTTTGTGATCTTAGCAGTGGTTCCATCTGGAGCAATATTAGACTTAACAAAGTTTTCGTATACTGACACAGACAGTTATTTATGTCATGTTTTAGTATATTTGTTTTTATGGAGTGTACTTTGTTTTTGATCGCTTGGAAGCGTGTGAAAGCTTGTACCGATTTTTCAAAGCGGGTTGGATATATCCTTGGATGGACGGTACTGAGGCAGGGAATCGTGTAGAAATCTACACTGCTCTTCAAACTTCTGGAAGACCATACCTCGTTGGGAGCATATTTTAGGGGCAATTTAATTTCTCTGATTCAGGTGTTGTTTTGATCTATTCTACATCAGGCTTTTGTGGTTGTGGTTGAGTAAATGTATTAACTAATCTAAAATAGGTATTAACGGGATAATGGGAGAAATAGAGAATTTGGACATCCGTGAGCATGGAGGAAAATAAATAATAACTGAATAGAAAACTTGTTTATCCGAGAGAATTTTGCACGCGTACATGTAAGAGTATGCTCATCTGCTTAGCAGAGTTCTTCGAAGCTGATGTCAGGGCTGTCTTGGCATTGTTGATAGGAATTATTAGAAGGAAATCCGGAGACATGTCACGCGGTACATATGAAGATAAAGACGAATGGAGTGTCGATACCGATCCTATATGCCGAGGTCCCAGCCATGGAAATATCAATAAAACTAGAGATTAACTGCTCTTTCAAGCATCTTTCAAATATGTGAGAATTAAAAAATTTATCAACATAGATCTAAGAGTATAAATGAGTCGGGTCGGATTGGGTCATAAATAATTTGGATCCGATCTAGTTTCTTGATCGAATTTTAATATTAAATTCAGATCTAACTTAATTGAAAATCGGATCGGATCCATGATTAAAAAGTTTATCTCAGTCGATCATTTGGGTCGAATTGGATTCATGTATAATCCGATCCTCATCTAAAAATTTTAGATCCATTCAAATCCAAATTTTTGTCGAGCTCAGTTTGTATGATAAACTAACATATACAAAATTTATGGTAAAAAAAGATAAATATTATTTTATCTTGATTCTTAATTTATAAATTTTTTTAAAATTTTATAATAAAATTAAATAAAATTTTTAAAAAATAATAATACTATAAAAATATTTGAAATTTTAATCTCACTTTATTTACTTTATAATTTATATATTAAATTTAATATTGAATTTAGATCCAAATTCAATAAACCTAGATTTGATCCAAAATATTGAACGGATCCAATTTTAAAATCCGACCCGATTCTGCAGGTTCTTTAAAATAAATCGGATCGGATCTAAACGAATTGGGCTAGATTTTTAATTTGATTTTTTTATCGGATCTTAATATTAGATCCAGATTCAACCCAATTGAAAATCGGATTCGATCGGATTGGATCCATGATTAAAAAATTTATCCCATTGAATCATTTAGATTGGATCGAATCATTTAGATTGGATCGGGTCTATGTGTAATCCGATCATAATCTAAAAATTTTAGATCCAATTCGAATCCAAATTTTGGTCGAGGCCGGTCCGTATAGTAAACTAACATATGCAAAATTTATGATAAAAAAATAAATATTACTTTATCTTGACTCTTAATTTATAAATAATTTTTTAAAAATAATAATATTATAAAAATATTTAAAATTTCAATCTCACTTTATTTACTTCATAGTTTATATGTTGAATTTAATACTAAATTTGGGTCGGATCGGATCCAAATTTAATAAACTGAAATCGGGTCCAATTTTAGAATCCGATTCAGCTCTGCGGATTCTTTAGAATAGATCGAATCAGGTCTAAACAAGTTGGACTAGATCGGGCTCTGGGTCAACCCGAACCATTTGTAGTCTTATATAGATCAGAAAGTGTTCCTGTTAATTTCTAACAGTAAAAACTATATAAAAGTATAGAAAAAAATTAACATGTGTGAATGTTACCAATTATTAAAATAGATAATATCAAATATGTTTTTTTTGATAGGAATGCTTTGTTGCACCTGCAAAACCTGGATCTCTGAGGTCACCGGACTTGATGAAAAATAGGAATTCTTTGTTCTATGGATTGCCACCACCAAAATTTCCAACAACTCACTTTTTAACTGTCTAATATAAACTCGCTATATTGAAATATAAATATTTTCACAGGACAAGCTTGAAGTATGGTTTTATCATCCTCCAGGCTGCAACATAAAATTTTGCAGGGCTATGACCGTCACTTCCAGTATCCAAATTTTTTTCAGTACGAAAATACAGATTAGTTGGATGCAAATGATTGCTGCACCTTTCACTTTATGGGTCAGCTTTCAGGCAATCTCACTTGTATGCCCTCAGGTGGTGGCCTCAATGTGCAGACCATCTCTCTTGTCTTCCCAAAATAGACCTGTAAAAGCACAAGGTTATGAACTAAGAAAAGGATTCAAAGAAGGGTCCAAGGTAAAATAGTAATCCTACAGACTGATTTAATATCATTGGTGTTAGGGCATACTAATTCACAGACTATGTCATGTAGGCACAATACAGTTTATCAAATAGCAGCAAGTTGGCTTATATGCTCATGGAAAACCATTAAATGGTTGGATGAGACAAATTACCTGATCTAGTGAGTTCCTGAGCTTCCCCTCCATTTCTTCTATCATCCTTCCCATGTTACACAGGTGGCCCTCTGCTACTGAAAGGTCTAAACTCATCTGTAAGATCAAAACCATGTCAATGCTGATAAAAGAAAGGTTCAAGCAAAGATACGATTCAAACCTGTATACGCCAAAACAGTTGTTTCCAAACTAAAACTGAGTAAACTGAAAAGACTAGAATTTTTATGACCTAGCTGACTGCAACTTCACCTACTTCTAGAGATCATAAACCAATGTAATTCCCGAGAAACCTGGTACTTTTTGGGTAAAAAGTAGGTCAGCAGGACACAATATCTTACACCTAAGCTTTCGGGACCCAAGTCTTAACTGGCTTAGTTCGGGTATAGCAAAGTTGGACCTGACCTAACCAAAATGAAGGGGTTCAAAAGATCTTGAATGGTGGCCTAAAATTCAAGAAGCAATCTACATGAAGTGTCCAACAGGAAAGTGCATTTGGTTTGGTTTGGTTTGGATCTCAAACATTGATATAAGATGGTGTGGACAAGGTCTAACCCTCTATACTTGCACCTGTAGCAACTGCCTTTATCTAATCGCTGTAGCAATTATGTGGCTTTTACAAGAAACATGCTGCCAGTTGGATGAGCAGCTCATCAAGTGCATACATTATGAGTGTAGGGATGCAGGAAACCACCATGATGACAAACCAAGGGATTACCAACTTGTAAAATAAAAAACCTAAAGCAATTCAGCCTTAGACCTAACTTATCAAATTCTAGCTAATTACTAGCATGAACAATGCCCTAGAATGTTTAATATAACCAAACCCACAAACAAACACTTTTATTTAGGAAAAATTATATGCATTGAGGTGGTCCCCTAACTCGAAAGCATCAGAGAAGAGCCAGATATTAGAAGTTACAGACCAAAAATGGAGGATTATAGTTAAGAAATTATCAAACCAATTACCTGTCTTCTGATTGATCCTGACAGATTAAAATTTCCCAATGGCTTATCTTCTGTGGTCAATGATAGCATGATAGTACTGGTTAGGCAGTAATGAGCATTTTCCTCTTCCACTGGCCCAACCTATATGAGCAATTGAAGATTTAATCATTACAAACTCAAACCATATGAAATACACTAGAGCAACTTAAATATATTTGCACGAGTTGAGTCCAACACCATGCTTCACCTCAATAACATGAATGGCATCCCACGAACCCTCCTGCAAATGTCCTCTTCTCCCATGCCCTGTTTCTAATCCATCTTCATTCCCCAAAACAGTTACGTGTTGTTAGAGCCAATGTCAATACCATACCAAGAGGAGGGAAAAAAAAAAAAAAAACTGTTCTGCAATAGAATCCTTACCTTTCTTTATCAAGAAACAGGCCATAAGTCCTTGGTTGTCATCTTCCCACATGTACACAGATGAGACACCCCCTTCATAATACCTAAAGGTGCAGTTTGATCATAGAATTGCTATTACTTCCTCAGAAACAGGGAAACACTATAATTTTTCAGGTTAAATAGAGAAATAACTTAACCAGATGATTGACAAATATCTCCTTTTATGCCTAAAGGAAAGAAATCAGCACATAAACATTACATTAAATCATCATGGCAGTAAAAGATGAGGAAAGTAAAGGACCTCACTGTTCACAATAAACAGCAAAA
Source organism: Cocos nucifera (assembly GCA_006176705.1). NCBI lineage: Eukaryota > Viridiplantae > Streptophyta > Magnoliopsida > Arecales > Arecaceae > Cocos > Cocos nucifera. The sequence continues at coordinate 1,737,595 of QRFJ01000001.1, read as the reverse complement.
ACCTCATTTGCTTCGATTTCAAGTTTCCTCAGTTCATCTGATGGTAGTGGCCCATCTTCCAATGGTGGATGATATTTGTTCGACCAAGGCGATCTGCATGCGAAAATGATAATGGACCAAATGGGAAGATGGAAAATCCACCATAGAAAACACAGCTTCTTACTCAAAACGACAACAAAAGGACCGTAAGTACAACCAAGATAAAATTTTTAGATTTCCCTAAAAGAATTCAGTGTATCATAAACCACAATCAGAAGTTATGAAAATGATTCTTCAACTATTTACCTATATGAATCAGCGTCCCTGTTGTATTCACACAGTATGAACTCCTTCATCGACTCAGCATCCATACAAACCTGCTCCCTTGATCAAAAACAAAATTATATATAATTCTAGCCTTCAAATAGAATCAAACAACTGCAGTGCTGGCTTGATTGCAGCATTTTATATATAGCTCAAGTGCAATGGAAACGAGCATGAAATTTCCATAATTGAGCTGGTGGAACCAAGGAGAACATATAAGAATAGTTCACAGGCATCTTCCTGTTCTGCAAGCTATGCTTGCACTGTTGTTGTCGTTTGCATTAAACGAATGCATCAAAAATCTAGAGCTGATAGAATATCTGGGAAGCACGGCATAATTTTTTTTTTTGAAAAAAAAAAAAAATCTAAAATTTTTAACACCCAGTTTTCAAAAAATAGCAGAACAATGCACAATCCAAAGGGGTAGAAGCATGATTAATGCTCCTCCATGTATTGCATTCAGAACACATAAGAGAGAGGAAAAGAGTCCAAGAACTTCCTCAAAAGAGACCAGAGATCTTCAAACTACCGACGGGACCCTCTAATGAAAACATAATAGAAAACATACTTCTATATATAAAATACGAAAATTATTCGGGGAAAAAAAGAAAAAGAATAAAACATCTTTGTACTTGAAATGAAGAGAGAACGACAAAACCAAACTCTGTTGACAGCTTACACGAGAACTTTGGCCAAAAAAATAATAATAATCAAATTTAAAAACTTCGATTAAATTACAAACCAGAGACAAAACAAAGAACCCTCTCATAAAAGATCGAACTTTCTAGAAATCGAAAGATAGAGCTCGAGATCAGCTACAAAACACGGATAATTAACACGACTGAAACCAAAAAAAAAAAAAGATATTGGCATCGGAATAGAGGAAAACAGAGAAGAGGACCTGCAGGGGCTGGTCGACTTGGCAGAGGAGGTCGGCGGAGTGGTGGGGGAGGAGGGACAGCAGGGCCGACAGCGCCGTCTCGCTCTGGTTCGGTGAGATCCTCCGCATCAGATCCATCGCCGCCTCCATCTCGATCTTTCTTTGGCTCTCCCTCTCTCTCTCTCTCTCTCTGGTGGAGGATTTGGGGAAGAGAGGAGGGGTTGGTTGCCTTCTCTTCTGCTCTTTTGGGGAAAGAGAAGTGAGGAAAGGGTGGGCCGTTTGTTTGATCCGAGTTTCCCTCGCGGGAGACGCCCCACGGCACTCCTCTCTCCCTCCCTCCCCTTTATTTTGTATCATCCATGGGAAATGGCCTTGGATTGCAAACAAATTGACCAAAGTACCATACCATCCTATTAATTAAGTAAAAATAAAAAAAAAAGTTACATAAACATCCCACGGATAATGATGCACGGAAGGACTTGTGTGTGTTTTTGATCTGCCAAAGGCAGGGATGGTGTGGATGGTGCAAGTTTGCCTAATCTATAAAATAAAAAAATAAATTTTAGTCCATCTTCAACAATTTGTCAGCGGATAGATTCAAGCAAACTAAGAAAAAAAAATTCAGACATCTTAACTTGATCCAAATTGTATAGGCTCTTTTTTCTCAACGACTCATATTCAAACTATTTTATTTTATCCTCGTTCCATGGTTGCAAATTTTAATAGCCATTTATTGTTTTGCTATCATATAGAATGCAAGGTCAAACATATTTCTTGTACTAATGTAAGTTTTGGTTGATAGATGTTTTCCAAGATTAAGTTTAAAGTGCTATTAAATTGTTCATAATCATGAGAGTAAAATACTTTATGGTGATATTGATCAGATGTGGCTACTAGATTTCATCCAACTCATTTTCATAAACTTAAAAATTTTGATTATATATTTAGGATACTAGCTTAATTACAGTTTTATCGTATTAGATATGTGCTCAATAATGGATATAATCGAATTTTTTATGCTTACTAGATATGTCACTGGTGTATGTCAATGGAAGCTTTTATTCAAGTAAAAATGCTATGGTTATCACAATTCTACTTATCACTAAAACCAAATTATGAGTTTAATATCATCTTAGAAAAGGTATCAATTTTCAGATCATTCTATATAATGGATGCAAATCTAATATGTTTTATGCATTGATGTTTTTTTTTCCCTTTTTTTTCCTGTTTTCATCCCATAGTTAATCAGACCCATCTCCCTGCGCGATAGATTTCAGGTGTCAAAGGATGGCACCAGCCAGAATTAAGCTTTTTTTTTAAAAAAAAAAAAATAAGCTGTTCGCAAGCATGACATCGTCTTCGTACGGACTTTTGATTGGTTATGATTTTTCATCTAGTTTTATTTTTATTTTTATTTTGCAATAGGGTGAAGCCGTAGAGGGCAGTGAGGTCATTCCACGCTGCACTCATTAGAAGCCTCCGCGTTCCGCGGCTTAAAAAGCGCCAAAGCATTTCAAAGCACGCTTCTTTAAAGTGGAGGTCAAACTGGCCAGAGGATTAGCGTGTTCCCAGTTCGCCGGACGTGATGACACAGACTAGTTTGGCTGTGAACGATGATCGGATAATTAGTATGACCTACGAGATATTCTGGTTTTCCAATAGCCGAACTTCATCAACTTAAAGGTGAATGAGACACGGAATCAGTGATTTGCTTCAGTTTGATGAAAGAAGTTGGAATGAGCAGCTTGATGATAACTTTTTGGTAGTCAGCTAGCTGATACGGTTAGAGTCTAGACGATTTTGTTAATCGAGGTTCCTAATATCAGGGTCTGACAATCAGAGAAGACCCGGTTGAGTTTGGAGGGCGCATGGATCTAGAGACCTAGTGTTCATCCAAGGATTTATCTTTTCATCTAAAACATGGCATATGGGGTTAGTTCCCGATCAAAGCTTGGTTGCATACCCGAGGGATAGATGTCCCTCTTATATATCCTTATTATTGGTTGGAAGAGTCGATGGATTATGTCCTCTTTCGATGTGCTCGGGCTGCCCGAATGTGGCAATTTGTTGGGCTTTTTCCCATGGTCACTCTTGAAGAGTAGTTTGGTCATGTCTTCTTGGAAGCCGTGTGGTGGAGTACTCAGATCCTAGCACTCAATACTGATGGCACCAGGATGACTTGCATGAATTATCAGATTTGGTTGGTCTGAAATAGTAGCCTATTAGAGGCTAGATGGATATCGATGAGATTTATATTTGAGAAGATTTTTCCCAGGTTGCTGGGATTTTGGAGTTGCTGCTGCCTTGATCGACCCTAAGGAGCCAAGATACCTACGACTACCCCCCCCACTCATATAGCGTCCCATAGGGTGTTCATTCTTCGGAGCTCCCATCCTTGACCTTTCTCAAGATTAGTTTTGATGGCAATATGACTAATAAACGTGCTAGTGCTGGCTTCATGATCAGGAGCCCAGATTTCAGATTTATTACTGCAAATGAATGCCACCTTTTTAGGATATTGTTCCAGCAACTGAATTGTGGGTCACCTAAGAAGGCATTATTTATGCGAGGCTACGGCTTTGAACTGATTGATTGATAGTGGAGGAAGACTCGACCACGTTGATTAGTTGGATTTGAAGACAGGAGGAGAGCACAGCTTCTAACCCACTCCTCCATGACATCTAACATGTGTTGACTGATTGCATCTATATTGATATCAAACATATACTTCTAAAGGTGAATAGTGCCATCGATTGGATGGTGAGCTATATGACCAATCATTCAAATACTGATATATCATCTAATGTATCTATTTTTGCTGATATCCTTTTATGATTTTTTTTTTTTTTTGATTTCTTAAACTATATTCATACACTCGTATTGTATGAATGATCCACCTTACTTTAAAATAAAAATAAAAAAAAAATTTATTTTCTCACTAAACAAATAGCACCGGAAACAAAAAGTGGAGGTCAACCTGCCGGAGGTCTAAGAAGCATTTGGACATAATTATAAGAAGGATAGAAGTAGAAAAGGTCATGGAATGGAATACTCGTCACCTCGCAGTCTTTGTTTGTGAGGTGTACACATGCCTTGAGCACATCTAACTATAACAACAGTGGCCTCCAAAGTTCCTTTCATGACTTTTTATTTAATTTCCACATTTTTATATGATTCACAAAATTCGTTAACTATTGGATATTGAGATATGAAATTTCATGAGATATTTTGGCCTACGCATTCCTCAAAAAATTCATCAACTGTTTTTGGGTTTATACACAATATTCTTTATTCTAAAAGACATCAATTATTTTTCTACCAAAAGCAAAAGAGAGGATATTAATTTGTTTTGTTATAATCTTACCTTGTTTATTTCCATATGCTCGCAATCCATCCAAATTAACTTTTGGGAAACTTGATTCAGGTTTCTGATTGGTACGAAGCAAGCAAGAAAATATCTTGAATATATCATGATCACACGAAATTTGCTTCATCATTTATTATGCATTCATTATTTATTCATATTTTTTCCTCTCAAAAACACATTATCTACTGAGCCATGCCAAAAACCACAATGTCCATTAAGATTTGAGAATACCATACACAGGACTCTTTATGTACATGCGTACATACCCATATTTCTGAAAAAAGTTCAAGCAAATATGATTAATCAACCAAGAACTCTCGATACCCATCACCCCCACCCTTTTCTTTTGCCAGATTTATCAGCCAGAAAACTAGATCTTGTAAAATTAATTCTTAACATCATACAGGTTCTTGACAATTTGAAGGAGAGCTATAATGGACATGTTTGCAAGCATACCATCCCCAAGCAAATGCCAACATGCTACTGCTATGTCATGATTTGCAAGCTTGGCATGCGCTTGATTACAATTAAAGAAACTCCCATGGACAACAAAATTTAGCGGCCACAGCTTCACTGTAATAATAACTGTGGTTGTCAGATCATGTCCAGATTGAAACAATCTTTCATACGAAGGGAATATAGTTTTTGGTTATGATATAAGCAACATGGTGGGACCTCCCTTGGATCCTTATTGTTTTTTGGGTTGGTTAATCATCATAATGACTTCAGTGTGCATTGCGGATGGTGCTGAAATTGCTGTTCCCTGCACCAGGCTGGTAAATAATAGGGGTTTCCATCATCATCCACACAAGAATGCCAGTCATTTAGCAATCCAGGTTAGACAATTAAGGTACTTCAGTAACAAGCAAAATAACCAGGAAGGAACTAGTCTAACAAAGCCCTAGGCTTAACCGATACAAGTCAGCAAAAGCGGTGACAGCATGAGCAACTACATTTGTACCAGCAGACAATATTCACGTACTATTTGATGAATTCGTGTAACTAGAAATGGTACTTACTGTTTCTTTAACTTGTGTCTGTGAGATGCGCAAAACTTCCTAAACAAAAATTTTCCTTAATCTTTGACTACATTCTTTTCAAGTCTGGGGGAATTCTGGAGGTGTGCTCCTTGGTTACAAGTTTGAACTGCTACCATTGAGGTACAATCCCCTGCCGCAACTAGCTCTTCAGGTTTCACAGCAAGCCACTCTCTGGACTAGATTTGCTGTCAATTGAAAGCAACCACCAATCCCTAAAGATGGTTGAAATCAGATTGTAAAATCTGTTCAATTTATTGTGCCTTCTCAACTTCAAGTCAAGTTTTGTAATAGCATCCAATTTGATAGGAAAATATTGGGTGATGATGATGAGGAGGAATGATAAACCTTTAGGAGTACCATTGAGTATTAACCAAAGTGTAAGGACTAAGGCTTAACCATCCAAGATCAAAAGTACATCAAAGAAGGAACACAAAAGATTATAAGGACATTGTCTTATTTCCTTGCAAACTATTTCTTGCAAGATTTGGCTTGGAAATATCAGTGAGGTTGGATTGACAGCAGCCAGGGACTGCAGACTATCATTTTGTACAGTGTCTTACCTACTATACTCCAACTACCAGAAAAACAGGCATCAGTGATTACTCCTATGTTAGCCCAATTTAAAAATTGGTTATAATCCTATCTCTCTTTTGCCGGATAATTTAAACTTTCATGCATGGATCATGCTTCTATATTCATGCAAAAAAAACATACCTTGCACCATCGTTTCACGAACATGAAGATCAATAGCCCACAAAGCATCTGATCTTTCTTCCGCAGGTAGCTGATCTTCTCTCTCCTCACCCTCCATCTTAATGCGGACGATTGATGGAAACGTCATACCCTCCTGAGAGTTCGATAAAAGAAATCAGACCACCTCTATTTATACCTATACTTATCTTATCCCATCAAAAGACTTAATTCTGATTAGAGTAGGAATTTCAGTCTAAGTCTTATCAGGAATATAATTCTTTAATTAATTGACCTCATCATAATTGATTCAAGACTTGACCCAATGAGTTAAACCTAAGTGACAATTAGGCTATATTATGGAGTTAAATCCAACATTCTCCCACTTGGCCTATATTATCACTTAAAATTAACTCTTTGGTTTTGCCAAAACATTTCAAAATAAATAATTTTTTTAAATTTTTTCAAAACAATAATTCTGAATCAGAATTTTGAAATTGACCCGATGGGTGCACAATCATTTTATGAAAATTTGTCCAATTATCTATTCTTTGAAGATCTTTTATACTTTGATTAAGTAAAAATCATTGATGCAGATCATAACGGTTATACATCTCGATTGATATACTCCCTTCCATGTATCATGACATCAATAATTCTCACTTAACCCAGTTTTATATACTGGAATACACAAGCTATCAAAAATCATAATGCCTATGATAATGGTTCCACTGTTATGTCATATTAATAATACTTCTATTTACTTTAATTTTGATAAAAGTCAACCATAATGTATACAAACAATAATTAAACAGAAGAAATAGCAGTCATCAAATCATTAAGAAATCTCAAAATAAATATCTATTATAAATTAAATATTTCAATGATAAATATCCATAATTTTTACATGCTCTTTAAAAATTTTAGACACTAAATCGTTCGTCAAAGGATCAGCTATCATACAAGCAATACCAAAAAATCAATAGACACCTGATGACTACTAATCCTCTCATTTACAGCAACATACTTAACATCAATATGCTTATTTGCATTGGCCATCTTGCTACTGTCAGAAAAAGAAACTGCAGCAGAATTGTCACAATAAATTCTCAATAGTTTGAAAATAGAATCCATAACTCCGAGCCCTGAGATATATTTCCTCAACCATAGAGCATGTGAGGAAGCCTCATAGCAACTTATATATTCAACTTTCATAGTAGAGCAGACAATAATGTGCTGTTTTGCACTCCTCCATAAGATTGCTCCACCAGCTAATAGGAAAATGTAACCTAAAGTAGTTTTTCTACTATCAAAGCAACCAACATAATCTGCATTTGAATAACCGATCACCTTCAACTGATAAATCATCCTATAAGTAAGCATGTAGTGTTTAGTTTTCTAAAGATATCACATCACCTTCTTGGCAGCTTTTCAGTGGTCCATACCTGGATTACTCTGATATCTACCAAGTATTCCCAAAGCAAAACTGATATCAGGACGAGTATATACTTAAGCATACATTAGACTACCCACTGCAGATGCATAGAATATATCCTTTATCTGATTTCTCTCAATCTCGTTTCTGAAATACTGAAATTTACTGAATTTATCATATTTAACAATTGACACTTCACTTGATAAGCAGCTTGACATTCCAATCCTTTCTAAGATCCTAGCAATATAATTTCTCCGAGATAAACCAAATAACCTCTTATTTCTATCACGATGGATTTCTATACCAAGAACATAAGAAGCGTCTTTCATATCTTTCATGTCAAAATGTTCGGAAAGAAAACTTTTAATTTCATGCAAGAGACCCAAATCATTGCTGGCTAGTAAGATATCATCTATATATAATATCAAAAATATAAACTACTTCCATTCACCTTTAGATATATGTATTGATCAGCAATATTTTCTTTAAATCCGAAGAAAACAATGATATAATTAAACTTTAAGTACCATTGCCTGAGAGCTTGTTTAAGATCATATATAGATTTCTTTAATTTACATACCAGCCTTCTATTTTCTTGCACTAAAAATCTTTCAGATTGTTCTATATACATCTCTTCCTTTAAATCCCCGTTCAAGAACGCGGTCTTAACATCCATTTGATATAGCTCTAAATCAAAATAAGCTACTAATGTCATAATGATTCTGAATGAATCCTTTCCACAAACAGGAGAAAATGTTTCATAATAATCAATGCCTTCCTTTTAAGTGAATCCCTTTGCTACAAGTCTAACCTTATATCTTTCGATATTATCTTTAGAATCCTGTTTGGTCTTTAAAACCCATTTACAACCTACAGGCTTAAATCCTTCAAGTAATTCGATAAGTTTTCAGACTTGATTCTTATTCATGGATTCTATCACATCTTTCATGGCATCTAACCAAAGTTCAAAATCATTGCTTTTCATGGCATCCTTAAATGAAACTGGATCATTCTTTATTCCAATATCATAATCATATTCTTGTAGATAAATAATATAATCATCTGAAATAGCCAATTTTTTAATTCTAGTAGATCTCGTAATATTTTAGGTTCAATATCATTATTGTGATTATTTTCAATTGAATCGGTTCATTGACAATTTGTTCAGGAAGTAGTATATCAATCACATGTTAATGTTCCATAATTTCAAGTTGAACAGGATCAAGTGAAATATCTCTAGGTGTTACTGTAACATGAAGAGATTCTCTTATTTTCTGTAATACCATATTACGCGGTGTACCACTCCCACTGTTTTTACCATCCTCAACAAACCTAATAGTTCCAGTTTCAATAATTTTAGTGGTGTGTGATGGACAATAAAATCTAAAACCTTTTGATCTTTCTGGATATCCTATAAAATAGTAGCTAACTATTCTGGGATCCAATCTTTTTTCTTGTAGATTATATAATCAAGCCTCTGCAGGATAACTACAAAAATATAAATGTTCTAAACTTGATTTCCTACCCATCCATAACTCAAAAAGAATTTTAGGAACGGCTTTACCAGGTATCCGATTTAGGATATACATAGCGATTTTTAAGGCTTCTCCCCACAAATTCAAGGATAATGAGGATTTACTAACCATACTCCTCACCATGTCCATTAAGGTACGATTACGTCTTTCAGCCACACATTTTATTGAAAATTTTCTGGCATAGTATACTGTGCTACAATACCATGCTGTTCAAAAAATTTGGCAAAAGATTCAGGATTATGGCCATATTCATCATATCTACCATCGTATTAACTACCCCTATTAGATCTTACAATCTTAATTTTCCTGTCCAACTGATTTTCTACTTCAGCTTTGTATATCTTAAAAGCTTCCAAAGCTTCAGGCTTTTCATGTAACAAGAAAACATAACCATTACATGAGAAATCATCAATAAAAATAATTAAATACTTTTGCCTTCCAAAATAAAATATAAAATAGCCATAAATATCAATATGTATCAATTCTAAGAGTCCTTGACTTCTAGTGGCATTCTTTTTATGATTTTTAATTTATTTTTCTTTAGTACAATCGATGCACATACCAAAATCATTAAAATCTAAATTTGGTAAAATACCTTCCTTAACCAATTTAGTGATCCTATTTTTTGATATATGACCTAATCGCCTATACCACAGCATTGAAAAACTCTCATTTATAATACCACGTTTTATTCTGACATTGACATTTAAAACAAGCAAAGATTGTTCAAAAGAAAAATCCAAATTTAATTTATATAATCCATTACACAATGTTCCAGTACCAACAAAAATGAAATTTTTCATTAATTTAAAACTTGAATTTACAAAAGTAAATGAAAAACCTTCTAAATCAAGTTTTGATAAAGATTAAATTTCTAAATACTGAAGGAACATAAAAAACATCATGTATATCTAATTGAAATCCGGTGTCTGTAATAAGTCGGTAGGTTCCGACTGTAATGACCTTGGACTTCATCCAATTTTTCATAAAAATCCACCACTCTCTATCATTTGATTTCCGACTTGAAAAGAATCCTTGCATTGAATTGGAAACATAAATTACAGCACCCAAATCAATCCACCAAGTATTAGAAGGAACATCAATGAAATTGATTTCGAAACAAACAAGTGATAAAGAAATACCCTTCTTTTCGAACCATTTTCTTCTTTTCTCACAATCCTTCTTGATATGTCCTCCTTGCAGAAAAAATATTTCAATTTATGAGAACCTTTTATTGGTGGATTGTTGGATCCTTTATTTTCTTTCTTCACCTTTTTTTCTTAGGATGCTCCTGTGAAACTATGTGAACAACTAGAACCCCTTCCTGTTTCAATCTCTTCCTCTTGCACACACTGAAAAATAAATTCATTCATTATCCATGATTTCTTGTGCATGTTGTAATAAATCTTAAATTGGGTAAACTGAGATGGAAGAGAATTGAGATCTAACTAAACAAGAAAATTTTCAAATACTGTCATGCCTAAATCATTTAATTTTTCAGCTATATCACGCATTTTCATGATGTGCTTTTGCATTTTAGAAAATCCATCATATTTCATAGAGATTAATTTATTCATTAGGATACCAGCTAAAGTTTTACTTGATCTGATAAATTATTGTTCTACAAAGAAAAGATATTCAAAGACCAATTCATTATCAAGAACAGATCCCCTAATGTCTCTCGCTATAGAACTTTTAATAATCATGAGAGAACCTATTAGAACGCTCCCACTTTTCAGATAATTTCTTATGATCAGAAGAACTAGTAGGGATAAGTGGATCTGGCTGAGACTTACGAAGGGCCTGTTGCCCAGAAATGTAGCAACCCAAGAGGTAGATGAATTGGGTTTTAAAAAATTTTAAGCCAAATCAAACTTTAAGCAAGTATGTGCTTCTATTTAAGCTAAATTGTGTATTTGAGATGTATATAATACAAGCAACAGCAGAATCAAGATATAATTAGGACTATACAAGAATTACATCAAGCTAAGTAAAAATTGAAAGCATGCAAGGTAAAAGAGAAAAGACAACACACACAAAATAATTTATAGTGGTTCGATGCACCTTCACACCTACATCCACTCTCCAAGAGCCCCTTGAAAATTCTACTATAATCTCTTGACTACGGTGTATTTGTTTTAACCCAGAATCACAAATAAATCCAGTTGATTTTCTAGGATTACCAACCACAACCTTACACCGATAGTTTTTTCGGGCTCACTATCAACCCAGTTAATTTTCTGGATCACCAACCACAATCTTACACCAATAGTTTTCCGGGCTCACTATCAATCCAGTTAATTTTTCAGGCTCACCAACCAAAACCTACATAATGTCCAATTCTTGACTTGGACGAGCCTTCATCTCAAGTTTCTTTCCTCCAAAATATTTGTAAATAAATCAAAATACAAAGATAAATAATTTCAGCATAAAATCAAAAACCAAAAATAAACTCTTTTGATGCGCGAAGAAAAGGTTGATTGATTGGCTCTTTTAAAGCTTGAACACTCTTCTTTGAAGCTTGAGAGGATGCTGGAGATGATGGTGAAGATTGTCCTTGAAAGCCCTTTAAAATCAGTACTTGGTTCCTCTCTTCTCTCTTTTTTTGATGTGCAATAAATTTCACTCAAATCTGAAATGTTTTCTCTTTAAAATCCCTTAATCTTCTTTCACAACTGTTTCTCTAGCCTTTAATAGTCTTGAAGATGGCTGGAGAAGAAGTTTTGGCCATTAGGACTGATCTAGCCGTTGGAGTGAAAAACTAGTCGGTAGGAACAATTCTGCACACTTCAAAAAATTCTGCAGAACTAGCCGTTAGAGCTCAAGTCGACTCGTCCCTCTGCTTGAGCTCGAGTTGACTCGACCCTCAGCTCGAGGCTATTCTGCTCTTCAACCCGAAAATCATGTTTTTTGTATTTTTCTGAGACTTTGACTCGAGGAGCTCGAGTCGACTCGTTCCTCTGCTCAAGACCGTGCCAACTGAAACTCTTACGTGCCAGACTTTCTTTTTCTTCCATTTTAGCTCGAGTCGACTCGGGCTCCACCTCAAGTCAACTTGGATGACAACCTACTAAAAAATTCTGCATATCTTTCTGTTTGAGGGGCTTTTTATCTTGAACTTTTGAGGACTTCTTCCACCTTAATTTTTATGGTCTTTGTATATTAAGGATTCTAAAAATTCTATTTGGCTTTTTTGAGATTAATATCATTCTTTTGAAAGGATTCTTCTAGATATTTCTTCATTTTAAACACCTAAAAAATCCTACGTTAGCTTATGAACATATGATTAGTAGCATAATCACTCAATATTTTGTAATCATCAAAATCAAGCATAGGATCAATAATCTTTTCCTTTTTGATGATGAAAAAATTTTGAATATATGCATAATAAAGTATAATATGAATATGAATAATGAAGTGATAAGTGAGCTTTTCAGGAAATACTTCATGAATGCTTCAATAAGATTTTAGAACATACTTCTGAATGCTTCAATAAGATTTATCATAGATTTTAAAAAATTTTCAAAATTCAATACTTTTTCGAGATGGTACATATCCAAATATACTTATTTTATATAAACATTTCAAGCAAGTAAATAAGCATCTTACATCTTAAACATATTTTTCTCATATATACTCAATTTAAATGAAGCATATGAGCATGTAATTAATTCAAATATAAACTTAATAAGCATATACTCAACATAACAACTCTCCCTCTTTTTGACAGCATCAAAATGTCCAAGGAATAGATTTAAAATGAATCATCAAAATCAATTTAAATTCAAATATACATGCATTCAATGTTTAAATTTAGATTTTTTAGCTTGTGACATGATCTCTTTTGGATAACAACTCTTTTTAAAATTTAATAGCAAATTCAGATTAAATTTCTTCTTTTTTTTATCAATATATGTTAAAATGAAATATAGCTCCCTCTTTTTGATAAAGTTTTTTGTTTAAATTTTAAATTAAAGACAAAATTATTTGAAATTTGAATCAAAGACAAAATATAGCTCCTTTTCTAATATAGCTTTCCAAAATAAAAATGTTTGACTATTGAGACCAAGCATAAGATATATTTCAACATTCATTCCTTTGTTTTCATATATTTTAGATTCGTCACTTTCTCACGTCTCCCAAATTCAGAAATGATATCATGAATGTATCAGAGTAAATCTAGTCTCAACACGTAGTATTCGAGCAAAATTAGAGCAAAACAAGTTATCAATGCAACATATGTCTGAGAAGATTGTTTGATATTAATTATAAAAATATTATCTTTATACCTATTTTGATACCTATTATTAAAAAAAATAGCTTATATAGTAAATTTCTTAGTAATTATTTTTCTTGATTCAAAAAAAATGGGCATTTCTTTCTTATCTTGAAAGGTATCAATCAATTTAAAGCATAAAAATATCAATCTTATAATTTGTCTCAAAAAATAATATGCAAAGTTCATAAATAAATTGTCTTTTAACTGATGATTTGAGACAATAATTCTTTTCTTTTACCATGATAAGTAATAGAATATAAAGCAATAATGATCTATTTGATATCAATTATTAAAATTTTTGTTAAGTAAGGTGAATCGATTAAATTCAGATCAAATTATTTTGATATTTTTTTGTTTGATTCTAGATCATGTGTGAATCATAGAGAGTTTTTTTTTAATTCAGATTTTCCTTTTTTAAGAAGTACTACTCAATTAAGTTCAGAAAAGATATAAAATTCTTTGAATTTATCTCAAATAATATCATATCAGCCATACAAAACCAAATTTGAGACAAACACAATCTTCTTCTTTTATCAAAAGATAAAACAATAGAATTTAAGGCAAGTATAAACTACTTGATACCAATTATGAGAATTATGATGCCAATTATAATAGTATTCTTGAAATATTCTGCTTGATACAAATTAAAAAAAAAAGTTTGAACCCATATCTTTTAAAAACATTCCACTTAAAATAGAAAATAATCAATTTAATTCTTCTTAGTACCAAATATTTTGGAATTCGATCCAAATAGCAACTATTCAGAAAGAATTATCTTTCTTCTTTTGATCAAATATAGATTTATAAGCATATCTCTTCCTATTGAATAATGTTGGATATATTAAATAGATTATCAAATTTAATTATGGAAGAGCTTGAGTTTCAAAAATTTTAGAGTATTAAAACTTTTCAATGATAGGGTAAGCATGTATGTTTATTGCTTTTAAAGTATCAATCATTTTGATGTCATTTTTCAGATTTGTCTCAAAAGATATCATTTCAAAAATATATCGAAGCAAGGTATGATATCGAGTAAGGTATACTTGAGAAGAAGATAGTTTTATATCAATTATTTTGAAAATCAAACCAAATAGTATCTTTTTTGAAAAATTTTCTTGATATCAAATTAAGACACCACTTGAAGTTTTCAAATTCAATTTTTTTTGAAAATATACAAGTGAAGCAAAGTATTTTTCAGATACCAATTAATTATAAAATGACACAATCAAATCAATTATGACATAAATGGATAAATTAATAATCATATAAATGCTCAAATCAAAGATGGACAAACATAAGTGACTTATTTTTAAGTTTAACAATGATTTTTTTCAAAATAAGTCAATCATGAATATTCAAACATATAAAATGATTTTTCTTGAAAGATTATAGCTCCAAACCGATAAGGGTATCACTTGAAGATCTAAGAAGAGAAATTTCTCTTGTTATCTTTCAATATAACTCAACCAGAATTTTCTACAGGAATAGGATTAAGTTTAGAAAATATCTCTTCCTCATTTTGAATTCAAAATTAACTTGGTTGATTTCATAAAATATAATTTCAATAATGCATTTTCTTTTTCTCAAGATCATAGATTCAAAAAGAAATACTTCTTAAATTTAGTTAAGGATCAAAAAGCTCAATGAAGGAATTTTTAAAAATTATCAAGCAGACTATCAATTAAATTCATAAATCTACAAATACATATTCAAGAACACTTTTAAAACTTAAAAATAACTCTTAAATTCAGATCGCAGAAGATCTTTTCTTCCTTTTTTTTTTTTGCATGGAACAATTTATAGAAAAATATCATCAAAATCAATTAAGTTGTATCAAATTCAGAAATTATTGCAAAATGTACCAAATATTTTGCTATCTTTGTATATCGAAGAGTATCAAGTTTAGATTTGTGGTACACTTTCCATTATTCTCAAATACATGAATGTAAAGCATTTTCTCAAATACACTTAGACATAAGCATTTCAAGAACTCATCTCTTGTTTTCAAATTTAAGTATCTACTTTTCAAAACTCATCTTGTTCTCAGATTCAAATCAAAATATTTTTGAGCTTAGAGTATTTAGGAATTCAATATCAAGATAAGTCAATATCTGAAATTTAAATCATCCTTTTCTTAGAAAATATCACTCATTTAAGTCCAAAGAGACATGAAATTTCTAATTTTATCTGTTTTACTTTAAGAATATAGTAGTATTAGTCAAGTTTTAAGACTAAAGGATCAATTTTATTTACTCTAAAAGATTGAGCTAGTAATTTGCAAGGCAAAAGCTAGAATACCAAGCAATAAACATTATTTTGCAAAAAATATTTACCACAAGATCCGCTCATTCTAATGAATTGATATTGAATTAATTGTCACAAATAAGTTGATTTTAATACAAGTTGATCAATATAGAATAGAACTTAATACAAATTAATTGCCACAAGATCCACTCATGCAAAGTTCATAAATAAATTGTCTTTTAGAGGTTACTGATGATTTTTAAAAATGAGTCAATAGAGTAATTTGATTAAGCATAGATAATCATTGATAATTTTATAGTACAAGTTAATTTTAGTATTTCAATAATATTTTCTCCTCTTATTTTTCATAGCAGATGCTAGAAAATTAGTGTTCTTGTGACTCTCCCCCTTTTTCTTTCAAATTATGCATTTTTATTCAATTTGATCAAGTATTCATTTAAATTTAATATTAGCTTATATATATTTCTGCTTAGTTTTATAAACAAGGCAAATATTCAATTTAGCAAACAAGGATAATCATTAAATAAGTAGACACATCAAACAAATTAAGTTTGATAAAAAGTTATATTTTCATTGATTTGCTAAACCATGATTACAAAAGTGATCTAAATTTTCATTGTTCTAAACATGAAAAATAAATAAGATATATGAGAGCTATATCCTAAGGATTCCAAAAATGGATTGCTAGAATCACTAAAGTTTTAAAAAATAAATCCTAGCATCTTAAGTAGGAGTAGATTGGTATAGCTTTAAAAAGGAAGTCCTGGGTAACTAGATGGATAGGGTGGTCTAGTATCTCCTCAATCATGCATATACTCCCTTGCTGAAGTGATAGCCTGAATCAATTATATTGACTCCTTTCTGACTAATGATTGTGCCACCGTCAGATTTCATCTTACCTATTATGCCTATGAAGTAAACCTTTGAATTTTTGCACAAACAGAAGGGATGATTTTGGTGAAAATCCTATCGATAAATGCATTCTCATCCAATATACCAAATAATCGATCTGAGCTCTCTAGATGATCGATCTATGAAGGTGGAGCTATTTTTGTCTAAACTATTGGATCCTTAATCTTGACACCTATTATAGCTTGAGTGCTGGTATATAAAGTGGAATCTTCTGGAGAATGTGATGCACGACTAATATGAAGATGATCTTATTGATCATAGTAGTCACATTTCTATACTCAACTAGCTGGCATTAATATCCTCAATACTCTTGGCATTATCTCAAACTAATATAAATTTCAAATATATCACTACTTGAGACAATCCGAGGTACTCCTAGTATGCATCCAATATTATCAATATCCATCTCAATCTGCATGTCTTTTACTTTGAAAATTAGACTTTCAACTCTTATTTTTATGCTACCAAAAAATTCTCTCACCGATCCAGGATAGGTAGGATGAATTTTCAGCCCATTGGTAAATATCCTTAGTGTCCGAGCTAATCTTATATCATCCAACACAATATAGACACTTCAAAATTTTGAGTCTAAATTTTCAATCCTAAACTTTATATTTCCAAAGAATTCTTGAACTGAGTTCAGATAGATCAAAAGAGCACGGAATTTCTTAGCCCAACCTCTTTATTTTCTATCCAATAAAATTCTTTCTTTTCTAGAAACTCAAAGATTATTTTAATGCTTAGTTCTTCTTTCTTGTATGGGAGAATGCTTTGAAAAAGCCCTAAATTTTTAAATTTCTGCACGGAACTTTCTTTTCTTTTGTGCCAATTACTTCCGAGGTGCCATTAGAGAACAAGGACCACAAGGATGGGATGGAAATAAAAAGAAAGATCCAATTTTGATGGGAGAGGGGTTTGAAAGCAATTACGACTCGAGAAACATGAAAATAAAATGATAAAGCCTTGAAACATTTTCAATTAAGAAACCCATCTCAGACATAGGGGTCGACTCCTTACTGAACAGTTTTTCTTCAAAAAACCATGAGTCGACTCCTTAATGCAGAAAATAGTTTAAGGAGTTTTGATTCAAAGAGAATATGTCAAATTGAATTGGAATAAATAGTAAATCAATTCAATGATCAAGAATGATATTTGATTTAGAATTTATAAATTAATTTCGAGAATCAAAAATTAATTAAATTGGACAAGACCAGTGATATCAGAACCATCCCGAACCGATCGGTTCGGAACATGCCAAACCGGAACGATAGGGAATCGGGATGATTCCGGCATGGAAAACGGCACACACCGGTGCCAGAAAAGAGGGAAAGAGAGAGAGAGAGAGAGGAGAGGAAGAGAGAGGACGTTGTCGGAAGCCGGTGGTGGCCCTCTGCGGCCGTCGAAGGATGGCGGAAGCCGCCGCGGCTTAGTTCGCCTAATAGGACTACCGCAATGAGCAAAAAAGAGAGAAAGAGAGAAGATCATCAGAGATGGGAAGATAAGACGGTGAAGAGGCCGTCGGAGGACTCCGAATGACCGTCGTGGCCATCGAACAGCGGAAGTGGCGTGGATAGCGTCGCGATCGTGGAACAAGGGTTGTCGTCCCTATTCTCACATGGCTCCTTTTTAAAAATGGGGTTAATAGCGAAGTTGGCAAACCATTTGCCAATCACTATTTAAAAGATTTTTTTAAAAAAAATTTAATTAGTGAAGCCAACAATCGAATTGTCGGCTTCATTTTTTGAATTTTTTTAAAAAAGTTCTATTAAACAGTGAAGCCGGCAAACCATTTGTCGGCTTCACTTAAGTTTTTTGTTTTTTAAAAAAACTCATGAACAGGGGTGTCATCCTTGTTTCATGCCTGCGGAACCGCGTGCGTGGACTACGTCCGACAGCCACGATGGCCAATCGGAGGCCGTCCGACGGGCCCTCCGACTCCTTTTCCTTCCTCTTCTTTCTTCCTCCCTCTCTCTATTTCTCTCTCTCTTTCCTCCTCCCGGTTTCCTTCCTTTTCTTATTTCGGTTCGCATCGGTCCGATTCGGTACGGAACCGTACCGAATCGTGCCGCCGGCCAATCGGAACAGCCACCAGTATTGGAACTAAAAACCTTGGACAAGACAAAATCAAAGGAATACTAAATACTAAATACTAACTTGGTTCAACTAAAAAGTTTTGCAAATCCTTAAGGGTCAAGCTAAGATGCTATGCAAATCAACAACATCAAGCACCCAATCTTTTATGACTAAATATCTTATCTTGATATTCTTAGTTCATACAATTTTTTTTACAAATTAAGAGTTAGATATCTTAAAAAAATGTCAAAATTTAATTTATAAGATTTGCACATAAATGATTTCTTATACAATCAAGCTCATTTTTAATTTAAGTTTCTCAATACAACATAATATGGAGAACTAAGAGAACTTACTGAATTGAAAAGAATTATGCTCACAAGGCATTTTACAATGCATAGTATAAAAAGCATAGTAATCAACACATTCAAGCATTAGAGCAAAATCATTGCAAATCAAGTCATTCAAATAATAGTGTGATCATTATAAGCATAGATAAATCATCAAAATCAAGCATTTAATCTAAGTAAATTTTAATAATCAAGATAGTATGATGTGAGAATAAGTTTAGCCTTTACCAAACATCATCATCCATCCATCCAAAGCATCCATTTTCAAGAATTGACTCTTTTCATGCCCGTGGATGATTGGCATACCTGCAAAAATTACTTTCTAATTTTTGGTACCCAAGCCCATCTTGGGTCCATTGGGGTTAGAGCATATGCTTCCTTTTGGAATCCAAATTTATTTAACCAAAGTATAACCATTTTTAATAATATTATATTCAAAAATTTTGTGGCCTACTTTGTTACATTTGAAACAAACTATGGAATGATCTTTAGATAAATCTTTTTCAAACATATTCTTAATAAATTTCTATTTTTCTAAAGGATTAAAATCAATTTCAGCTTTGTGGAAAACAGATGTTTGACTTTTCAATATTAATTGAAGCTTTTCATAACTAAATGTGAACCTTTTAGCAATTAGCTTCAATGTTTCAATCTCTTTTCTAAGTTTACAATTTTCATCCATTAGAGATTTTTCAGATTTCAAAAGAATTTCTTTTCTTCATCTAACATTTTCTTTTCTTTCAAAAGGTCATCTTTTTCCATCAAAATTTTATTCTTTTATTCTTATAAAGATAAATTTAAATTTTTAAGCTCCTTATTTTTCAGTCTTAATTTCTTAAATTCATCAAGTCATTAAAGGCTTCATATAATTCATCAAATATAAAGTCGGAAGAATTTTCAAAATTTACCTCATTTTCATTAGCCATGAGGTAAAAATTGGCAATACCTTCTTCCTCTTTCTCATTTTTCTCTTCTTTCCCTTGCTCCTCCTTAATCAAAGCATTCTTTTTTTTTGTGTTTCTTTTTCTTCTTCTTCTTTCATCCTTATGAGCATTAAGGCATAGGTTGGGATGAGCTTCATTCTCTTCATGGAAGCTTGATGTTTCTTTTTGATTTTCTCTCTCATAAGTCATTTCTAATTTTTTCCAAACTTCTTTTGCTAAAATACAAGAAGAAATTAGATTGAACTCATTTATATCTAATGAACAATAAAGCATATTTAAGGCCTTAGCATTTAGTTAGATTATTTCTTCATCACAAATCAATACATTGGGTGTGTATGAGCCATTGATTATAATCTTCCATAAATTATAATCATGTGATTGTATGAAGATTTTCATTCTAGCTTTTCAATATATGTAATTTGATCCATTTAATAGTGGGGATCTATCTATAGAATATCCTTCATTAAATAAAAATTCTATTTGAATTGCCATGATCTTTAACTAAAGACCGCTAGGTCAACAAACAATATTAGAACACCTGCTCTGATACCAGCAACCCAAGAGGAGGATGAACTGGGTTGTTTTAAAAAATTTTAAGCCAAATCAAACTTTAAGCAAGTATGTGCTTCTATTTAAGCTAAGTTGTATATTTGAGATATATATAATACAAGCAACAGCGAAATCAAGATATAATTAGGACTATGCAAAAATTAAATCAAGCTAAGCAAAAATTAAAAGCATGCAAGGTAAGAGAGAAAAAGCAAAACACAAATACAAAATAATTTATAGTGGTTCGGTACATCCTCGCACCTACATCCACTCTCCAAGAGCCTGTTGGAAATTTCACTATAATCTCTTGATTACAGTGTGCTTGTTTTAACCTGGAATCACAAACAAATCCAGTTGATTTTCTAAGATCACCAACCACAATCTTACACCGATAGTTTTTCTGAACTCACTATCAATCCAGTTAGTTTTCTGGATCACCAACCACAACCTTACACCGATAGTTTTTCGGGCTCACTATCAATCCAGTTGATTTTTCGGACTCACCAACCAAAATCTACACAATGTCCAATTCTTAGCCTGGACGAGCCTTCACCCTAAGTTTCTTTCCCTCAAAGAAACTTGTAAACAAATCAAAATACAAAAATAAGTAATTTCAGCATAAAATCAAAAATTAAAAATCAAAAATAAACTCTTTTGATGCCGAAGAAGAGGTTGATTGATTGGCTCTTTTGAAGCTTGAACACTCTTTTTTGAAGCTTGAGAGGATGCTGGAGATGATGGTGAAAATTGTCGTTGAAAGCCCTTTGAAATCAATGCTTGGTTCCTCTCTTTTCTCTCTTCTTTTGATGTACAATAAATTTCACTCAAATTTGAAATGTTTTCTCTTTAAAATCTCTTAATCTTCTTTCCCAAATGTTTCTCTAGCCTTTAATAGTCTTAGAGATGGCTAGAGAAGGAGTTTTGGCCATTAGAAGGGCTGATCTAGCCATTGAAGTGAAAAACTAACCGGTATGAACAATTTTGCATACTTCAGAAAATTCTGCAGAAGTAGCCGTTGGAGCTCAAGTTGACTCGTCTCTCTGCTCGAGCTCGAGTTGAAGCTCGAGTCAACTCGACCCTTAGCTCGAGACCATTCTGTACTTCGTCCCAAAAATCATGTTTTCTGTATTTTTTTGAGACTTCGACTCGAGGAGCTCGAGTTGACTCATTCCTCTGCTCGAGACCGTGCCAGCTAAAACTCTTGCATGCCAGACTTTCTTTTTCTTCTGTTTCAGCTCGAGTCGACTCGAGCTCCACGACTAAGATGATAGCCTACTAAAAAATTTTGCATATCTTTTTATTTGAGGAGCTTTTTATCTTGAACTTTTAAGGACTTCTTCCATCTTAATTTTTATGGTCTTTCCTATTGTTAAGGCTTCCAAAAACTTCTTGTTTAAGCTCTATTTGACCATTAATCATCATTCTTTTGAAAGGATTCTTCTATGAATAATTTTTTCATTTTAAATATCTAGAAAATCCTACATCCACTTATGAGCATATGATTAGTACCATAATCACTCAATGTTTTGTAATCATCAAAATCAATCATAGGGTCAACAAGGTCAAATCTAAATCTAGGCATCTTAAGACAATGAGAAGTTGCTCGTACCAATCAGAATAATTTAATCCATTCAGTATGAAAATATTAGATAAATACGACGAGAGTGAAGCAGGGGTCATGGATATAAATAACAAAACATATTTACAATTATCAATATGATGCAGATTCCATAATATAATTCTGCTAATAACACTTATTATACAACTATAAAATACCTTTAGGCAAGAATCATAGCATATAATAAGTGTTGCAACTAATTTAATCATAAATTTAAACATAATAAACAATGCCAAAATATGTATCACATAAATCATAACCAATAATAATATGAAATATGTAAGCAAGAACAATAATTATGGCATGTATACATAATTCATGTTTAAACTATGATCCATCATATTAGTTGCACTTTCAATGGTTTAACTAACTATGATTACAAAAATCCGAGGTTATTCCCATCTTTGGGTGTAGAACTCTTCGTCTTTATGCAATTCAAGTTAGTCAACCTTTTACTATTAGTTTTATATCAAATTACGGCCACTTTTGAGTTTACTGTAACATATATACTTTTATGTAATTTCTGAACTGTAATGAACGAAAACTATTAGTCCTCAATGATTCAGCTATCCAAGATCTATAGAGTGCTTCGGACCCTTTGGAGCTACACGAAAACACACTTGAATAGTATAATGCGAGTAAAATTATTAATTAAATAATTTAATTATTTAAATATTTTATTTATATGAAAAATTTAATCATAATGTTTCTCAAATCATCACAAGTCCAACGATTCAAAAATCACTCAGATCGGATAAAAAACGAGCAAATTTTAATAATAAAGGACTTAACTATAAATTACAGAAATATAGGACCCTTTTTGTAAAGTAGCAGCTTTAAAAAATTATTCAGAAAATCGATAGGAACTTTAATATAATTTATTAATTTATTAGGGGCTAAAATGCAAAATTGTCCTGGGGGACTAAATTGCAAAACTATCCTGAAGGCCTTTTACAAAATTTAAACTTTTCTAGGGGTTTAGATGTAAAAGTCCCTTTTTTAATTAAATGGATTCTAGGCGGATTTCGGGTTTCGGGTTTGGACCCGAAACCCGGATTCGATTAGCCTTTTGCCCTTTCTTCCCCAAACAAAACATCTTTCAAAACCCCGATGGCCGCCACACGGGCGGCCGACCGGCAGCCCCAAGTCTACCCCGACCGCCGCCCACTGCTGCCGCTGGATTCGGGGCCGTCGCCGACTCCCGTCGGCCCCCACCGCGACCCTTGCAGTAGCACCGAATGGGCGGCCAAACGACCGCCCCTTGCTTCCCCGACCGCCTGAGGACCACGAGAGAGGGCGGCAAACCGAGCGCCGCCCCCCACCACCACAGCCCACCACCGCCCCTTTCGTTCCGCCTACCATCGCTTCCCTATGCCGCGGCAAAGGCCGTGATTCTCACGGCCGCAAAAACTATGGGCGACGCGGATAGCCGCCGCCGCCGTGAGGTAGCGATGACCGTAGCTCTGGCCTGTCACCGACATGGCAGCAGTCGTGGCTACTGCCCTATTCACCGGACGGCACGACCGGCCCTAATTTTTTATTATTTTCTAAAAATTAATAAACCTTTAATTTAATTTTCAAAACTTTAATTAATTCCAAAGATTACGAAACCATGATTTTAATTTTTCAAAAATAAATCAAAAATTATCAAAAAACTTTTTTATATAAATACGAAGCATGGATCCTGGGCTTTGATACCACATGTTAGATAATTTAAACTTTCATGTCTGGATCGTGCTTCTATATTCATGCAAGAAATATATCTTGCACCATCATCTCATCAACACGATGATCACGTAGCCCGCAAAGCATCTGATCTTTCTTCCGCAGGCAGCTGATCTTCTCTCTCCTCACCCTCTACCTTAATGCAGATGATTGATGAGAATCGTCACACCCTCCTGAGAGTTCGAGAAAAGAGACCAGACCACCTCTATTTATACCTGCACTTGTCTTATCCCATCAGAAGACTTAATCCTGATTAGAGTAGAAATTTCAGTCTAAGTCTTATCAGGAATAGAACTCTTTAATTAATTGGACTTATCATAATTGATTCAGGATTTGACCCAATGAGTTAAACCTGACTAAGTGACAATTAAGCTACATTATGGAGTTAAATCCAACATCTTTGTATTGCTGCTATATATCTAATCGAGTCTAGCATTTTTTTCCACCTTCATGTAGCAACTTTTGTTTTATTGATAATTTGTATTGCATGTTTCCAGCAAGTTGTGATGTTTTTTAATATTACTTAACACAAAATATTGCATTGCTGATTCACTACATAAGATATAGAATGAAAATATATTTAATAATTAATCTCTTCTTCCAATGCTATCTCCAATCAGTAAGCGTGCATCAATACATTCTATTCCTTTCAATTGATCCATATCGACAGTAAGGAACCATCCTCATGATGTAAATAACACCTTCGATGAACCTAAATATCAGAATGCATCAGCATAAAACTGTAGATTACATACATCTACATAGAGCTGACCATTTAAGCAACAGATTTTATCCTTTTTCTTTCTTTTATTTTTTTTCCTTTTACTTTCTTTTTGGGGAGATAGAAGAAACTGTAGGAGGTGGGCTACACAAGAGAGGGTAGCCCTTCCCAGAATCTCCCAAACCCTGGCGAAGGTAGGATTTGAACCCAAGTCCTTGGAACATCCACTGAGGCTTTACCAAGAAGGTAAGCAACTAACTGAAACCAATAGTGAATGTATGCAGGTTATACTTGCCGTGAAAAATAAAACTTGCAAAACTACAAGTAGATAGCGTCTGTGGTATCAGCAGGCATTTAGGCAACCATAAAAATAATGCATTGAATACAAAAAAGCCATATAAAATGCAAAAACATAAACAAGTAAACAAAAACATATAAATAATTTAAACTGCACAACTAAGCCAACTTACAGGCACTGAAATTGAGTTGACTACAGCTGCATCAATTAGTCTGCTTCATGATTTAATTTTTGCAATTCAGTGAACTCCCATGAGTAGCTTTTGCATCCAATTTGGCAAACCATTGCTCGTAAGATGCTGGAATGAATTAAAGAAACAGTAATATTTTCAAATGTATGGAGAAGCACACAAACAGGGAAAGAATTAAGACTAGGAGCTGAAACAGCTGCAAAAGGATAGGTGACATAACTACTTATCTCCACTTTTCACCAGTCATATGAACAAGCGATCCAATATATATAACTTAGACGCACATTGTTGTACTGACCTATTGAGCGCTTTTCATCGATATGTTCTAAATTCCAGGCTTCCCACTATGAACTCTAGACATAACAATTTCTCCTGACCATCTTTCAGTTGGGCACACCTTAACTCAGCTAAAAGATTACAGTCATGATGGGTGTTTTGACTTGGCCATCGAATTCATACTCTGAGACAAACAAATTGACAGCAAACCTTCCAGAGCAACTCACTTATTACACTGCTTAGAGAAGCTCATTAGACTGTGTGACCAAAAGCAAAAATCAAGTCCCACAGCAACATTGATATTGCTCAGATATCACTGTAACATTGCACTAAAATAAGCTGCGGACTTATGTTCCATTGACCACAGCACAAGAGGAATGTGACCTTTTTTCTTCCTAGCAGGTTTCTTCAGTTCTCATCAGCAGTTCCATTTCATCATAAGACTAATAAATGATAAACCAAAAAGATGGGGCAAGCCAAAAGCATGCACAGCTGGAATGGATAAACAACACAGGGTCTCATGAAATATGGCTGCTTGCATCATGTAACCCTGGAATTCATTCTTCAAGTGTTCTTATAAAGCGCACCTGGCATATAGAAAAATCTAGTTATAAACCATACATGATATCAGTTAGATTTTTTTTTTTTTTTCAGATACCAACATCATGTATGTCAGATTGGTAACAAGTAAAGCTGATGCACACCATCTTGTATGCTACTTTATCAGAAGCTACAGACCAGTTACTGCAGTTAATCATTTACCTACTGACTAATAATTTTCTAATTCCAGAACGTATTATGATAAGCCCTACTAAAGTCACTGGTAATTGGTAATGAGAGACAGCTAAGCAACAGGAACATGCAATCATATTTGATGAAAGAGATTGACTTCCTCAAGAACAAAGAACTAAAAACAACCCATTATGGAACTACTATTGATAGCACGTAATTACATGATGGCGATATTAATGCACAAAATAAGAGTTGATAAGAACTCACATACTAGGTTTTACCAGCCTTTGACTTGGCTGTTTGAGTGTTCATATGATTGGTTCTTGCATTCCTATTGTTCGTTATTATTTTTTCTGCATAACATCCTCCTGCATGGATTTGACCTGAAACAGAGTTTGTTCTTGTTGCAAACAAGGGCTCGACCCTCGACCCATGGGTCGCACAACTATTGTGGACAAGGGCTCGACCCTCGACTGATGGTAGGTATTATCCGCTTTGACTCATGGGCCTCACGGTTTTATGGTGCCTCACGTGGGAAGGTTTATTGGAAAAGCAACGTGCGTCACGTGGGAAGGTTCATTGGAAACGCCTATTCCTTCTATATAAGCGCGGGTCCTCTTGAATATAGGACTAATGATGTCCTCCAACCAGAACAGTTCCCAATTTGTTTGTCTTCCTTATCCAATCCTATCAAATTGGGATCAGAGCAATCCTAACAGTACATTAGGTAAGGAACAGAAGAATGGTTGCTAAGAAGTACATCAGCAGCGACCTTCGAGCCCCAGCAGTGAGATATCCGGGATAACAATCTCTCATTCTCCCGGTCCAATTCCGGGTTTTTTTCACAAGGGAACAAAGATTTGGGGACAGGAGAGAAATCGCCGGATTCTGGACTTCAGTCGAACACGAAAAACGCATGGATGGAAAAATAAAGTGAGCCGAAAGGTTCAGGGTTTTACCTTCGCAGCCCGGCTGAGAAGGGAGGGCAATTGGGAGTGGAGGTCTGCGACGAGATCCTGGTCGGCCCAAACCTCCATCGGAGGTTAGAACGCGGTCGCCGAGGCCGCCCCCGGTCACCATGGCCACCGTCCGCTTTCCACTGCGAGCAGCGCCCCCATGAACGAGTGCGACCAGCCCCTAGAGTCCAGACTCCACAAAAGCCCACGAATCTTTTGAGAAAGGGCTCAATAGAGGCTTTGGACTAGCTTAAGAGTGCCGAAGTTCCATGTACCGTAGGAACTCCCTATAGAGTATTATAATGCACAATGATGCAATAAGATGAATGAATTTAGAATTTTATATGGCAGTTTATTTGATCAAGTCCTAAGCATGTTAATGCT
Source organism: Cocos nucifera (assembly GCA_006176705.1). NCBI lineage: Eukaryota > Viridiplantae > Streptophyta > Magnoliopsida > Arecales > Arecaceae > Cocos > Cocos nucifera. Next base: position 1,710,073 of record QRFJ01000001.1, on the reverse strand, counting down.
CTCCTCGCTATCACAACTTTGTCTCTCTCTCTCTCTTAAAAAAAATTATTTAGATTATGGTTGATTCCAGGAAAAGCTGCTTGAAAAACTCTTTTTTTTTCCCAAAAAAAATCTAGTTTTTCATTTGTTTGCTTTACTAAACTAACAAATTCGAAAAACTTATCACTAGTTTTCTTGAATTTTTTTTATTTTTATAAAAATCCTTTTTTCCTTTTCCACGAAAAGCTTATAACTAGTTGGCTTTTTTAAAATTTTTATAAAATATTTTTAATGACAAAATATTTTTCAATAAAAATATTAGATGAGTCCAGACCTTTTTTTTTTTTTTTAAGGAAACCTTTTACTAATGATAATTAATTTTGATACTGAATTATACAAACCATAAAATGAGTTTTGCATCTTGCCTAATGTTAGTCCAGTTAATTAAGTGTAAGTAAAGCATGAACTATCAATCGACGAATCCAATTTATTAAGATACCGTTGACCAATCAACTTAAATTTCGATATTAATAATACAAATTAATATAAGTGAATTTTTTCATCTAGCACAGCGAATCCAAATAACTGAAACCCTCGTGTTTTTGTCATGCAACTAACCGGTCAAAATGAAACAATAATATCTTTCTTGGTTCACATTTATTCTGAAGACTAGGAGGAGCCTTGTGAACTATGATGTATTGGTCGTGCCATTTTGTTGTCAATGCCAATGCATAGGCTTTTTTTTTTCCACATCCTTTCTGGAAAAGGATTGCAAGTAGACCTTAACACCTGTTGAGTGTTCTTATAATTGTTGGTTAAAACATACTGGAAGGTTGTCATGAGTTAAAAAATTCCTTTTATGGATGGCATAACTACATAAATAGCCTCATCTTCAAAGTAATCAGAGCACCAGCAAGAGGTATTCGCAGAAGGGCAAATTAATCCCTCATGATTTCATAAAATAATCTCATTGGGAAGCAATCTCCACTCTCCAGGTCCAAACCTTAAAAACCTCACATTTAGAGGAACATCTAAGCCGAACAATGAACATCAGACAAATCTTGAAGCAACTAGGCCAAATCCTTTAACAAGTCCCCTTAATGCTCTATTTGAATTGAGGTCCCAATATTACTTTTCATTCTGAATTTAGAACTGAGATCTAACCGGTTCTCAACATTTCAATCGAACACGAATAATCTAGGAAACTTAGATGCCAATGTTAGGTTCCCTACCCAATTACTGGCTCAGATATTGTACATTCATTATTCTCGGTCTAAACAGCAGCACCCTAAAAAGAAAACATTAGCAGGTAGCTTTGCAGAGTCTGACTAAATCATTTTTTACTGCAAAAATAGGCTTTTTTCCATGATCTATAGCATATTTATATAATTATATTCATTTGGGGGTCCACTTTTATGGATGGAGAACTTTGATTCAAAGAACTTGCAAATGAGTGGTCATGTAAGCTACTAGGGAAGTTAGGAAGGACTTGCTTCGTGTCTTTGCTTTAATTTTTCACCAGCTCAACTTTAATTTTTTGGTTTCATGATTCGATTGTTGATGCCACGATGGCTAAATTGTGGAGCTGTATAAATGTTCTCTTTAAACATGGTTGCAGTGCTTTCATTTTTCTAATTTGATCCCTTGATCTATTTGGAAATGAATGATCATGCATGCCCAAAAGAAACTAGTTTTTATATTTTATTTCATTCTTTTCAGTTGTAGTTTCTAAATTTCGTTGCAGCTATAGTTTCTAAATTTTGCTGTATCAGTTTAAGCTGTGATGAAGCAATAGTTATGTGTCCTTGCACCGTAGATGAGACCCAATAATTAATAATCTGTTTGATAGCTTGATGATCCAAAATCATCCTTAGTGTGATCTTACCAACGATTGCTTAAAGAGATGCGGTAAGTACTTCATCCACATGCTTCGTAGAGTTAATAAGGCATAGCGATGTAGTAAAATTAAATTTAGCTTAACCAGATCTCATGGTGGTGGTTTGTGGAGGAGCTATTGGGTGGATACATCCTCTCTTTATGGAGGCTCAGGGCTTTTTGATGAGCCAAGTAGAACAGTTGCCACTTAAATCATCATCATCATCAAAAAAAAAAAAAAAAAGAAGTTGATAATGTGGTCATAAAATTCCTCAGAGAATGGCAGGTTTCAGTTTGCCCAGTGCAATTTTAGTTATCCCACAAGATAAACGGTCATCATCAGACAAATTAGCATTCACCTTTATTCTTGGCACGACCTGTTTGGGAGTGGCTGGAGCTCATTTCAACCGTAAATGATCGAATCATGTAAGGATTGTGCTGTGGCACACCTTTCTCCCTTGTAGCCATCACATTACCTTTTGTTAACACCTATGCTTAATTCAGGTGAACCCAAAAATACCAAGTCCATTATACTTCCCCCAGTTCTTCTCTTCATTATTTCCTAACATAGGAATTAGCCACCAACTTGGCCGTCGGATATCCTTATTAATTATTATGACTTTCATTCCATTTCTTTTGTGGATAATGCTTAATTTCCTTCAAGTATCTGAACAGAACCGTCTTCTGTTCATTGCTCTCTTCTCACCATCATCAATGTAAGCTTATGAATCAAAAGAAGCTGTTTTAAATGGTACCTCTTTCAGAAATGTGAAAGCATCCCAATGATAATTTGGAAAAAGCTGAATTACAAATAGTAAAAACTAACTGTATTATTTTCCAACTTTTCTCTCTGAATTTACCATGTTCATCTGTGAGGTTTTGTTTTCATTGGAACAGTATGATAGGAGAAAAATTGAATTAATTAACAGACCTCTTGTAATTATCTTAGGGACTCGGACTATTTTTGAATTTTTCACAAATGTGAACTAAAATCCAGGTACAAAAGGGAAGAGGTTGTCGAAGAGCAGCCATAGCAAGACGGGAAGAGAAGTGGAAGAACAAGTTGATGAATTCCCAGAAAGATGCATTCATTTTTCTTGCTCCATTGAAAAGCATTCCATTCCATTCATTCTCATTCTCATGAAAGAAAGAGACTTATGATATTTAAATTTGTTGCCTAAATAACCATGCCATGAAGAAGACTTATGAAATATATCCATAACCCAGGATTCTGGGACCTTAATTTTCAGCTTAACTAGTTGATAGAAAGATATAATGTCAGCTCCCACATTGTAATTTGATGCTGTTTCTTTGTCAATCAGGCTTTACAACATCTGAAAACAAGTAAGTCGAAACACTTTGCTTGCAGACCTAACATCATGAACCAGGTGAACCTCACTTGTTGGTGCAGAAATCCGTCTTCGCCAGAGGTCGCCGGAGTCGAGGCCGCTGAGGTCGCCGCCGGAGACCTGCAAAACGAAGTCCCATCCAGAACCGGTGGGGGGTGGCTCCGGCAGGACCCTCCGACGGTCAAGTCAGTTTTCGGCCAACAGTAATGGAGTGCTCGGAATGAGTTCCGGAGCTTAGAGATGAGGAGGAGAGCTTAGAGAGTCGAGAGTTCAGAGAGCTTAGCCTTAGCGTGTCGGGAGGGTCCTTTATATAGTGGAGCTTGATGGTGACAACTGCAGCCGCGTGCTGGCGGGCCGCTCGAGGTTCGACGGAGTCAGTCTCACGGGATGGTGCCGTGTGCGGCGGATTGAGGGTGACAGTCATCGCCGCCTGACAGTGGGTCGGCGGATTGAGGGTGACAGCCATCGCCGCCTGACAGTGGATCGCTATCGCCTACGGTGGACTAACTGATGGTGATGGTTGCAGAGCTTGCCGAATGAAGGGTTGAAGGCCTTCGTGTGCCCATTTCGGAGGAGTTCGGGCTCCTGAAGAGGAAGATAGGAGGGAGTTCGGCTCCCATAGGCGTCTGGCTGGAGGTATGCAGCTAAGGCTCGTCCGCTGAAGAGTTCGGCTGCTGAGAATCCGAAGCTCGGCCGTTTAGGGGTTCGGCCGGCTGTTGGACTTCGGCTGAGGCTTGGACACTTGAGAGTTCGGTAGGAGCTCGGTCGGTCGAGGGGCGACCGCTGAGGAGTTCGGCCGAGTGACGACTGCTTGGGGATTCCGCTAAAGCCCGTCCGCTGAGGAGTTCGGCCGCTGAGAGGACTTCATTGAAGCTCGGCCGCTTGGAGTCGGTCCGAAGGAGTTCGGCCGCCCAGGAAGTTCGGTCTCGACGCTGGGAGTCCGGAAGAAGCTTGGAATCTGACCAGTTTGGCCTGCTGGAAGAAGCTCGACCGCTGGAAGTTCGACCGCTGGGAGTTCGGCCGCTTGGCAGTTCGGCCGACTGAAGGAGTTCGGCTAGACCAGTGCGCTGAAGCTCTTCTACGGCTACTGGTTGCATTATGCTGAGCGTCGGGCCGGGCTTCGGCAGGAGCGGGATTTATCCCCAACAGTAGCCCCCCCACTCCCGAGTTCAAAAATTGAAGGAAGGGAGTACCAAAACAGGCGACTGCCGAAGTCTTCTTCCAGGCTCCGCGTTTGTTGCAGCTGAAGCTCGGGGGAGGTCTCATCTCCAGCCAATGTTGACGCTGAAGTTGAGGCTGAGGCTTGGGGGAGACCTCATCTCCAGTCGATGTTTGGAGTTGAAATGGAACTCGTTTCCAGCCAAAGTCGATGAAGCTGATGTTGAAGCTCTCTGGCCGAGGTTGACATGATAGCTTTCTCTAGCCGAGGTCGATGTTGAAGCTCCCTGGCCGAGGTCGTCGCGGGCCTTACGTTTATCCGAGGACCTTATCCCTAGCCGGAGTCGATGCGGGCGCTCGGGGGAGATCTCATCTCCTACTGCCGAGGTTAGCCCAGTTCCTCGGGGGAGATATGATTCATAGCCGAAGTTGCTCGGGGGAGATCTCATCTCCAGTAGTCGAGCTTCCCTCGGGGGAGATCTTATCTCCTGCAGCCAAGGTCGAAGTGCGTGCTCGGGGGAGATCTTATCTCCTACAGTCGAAGTGCACGCTCGGAGGAGATCTTATCTCCTGCAGCCGAGGTTGATGCTCGCGTTAGGACGAGATTCTCCTCCTGTTTCTAACCGAGGCTGTTCGCGGTCGCTCGGGAGAGATCTTATCTCTAGCCGAGGTTGGTGCTCGCGTTAGGACGAGGTTCTCCTCCTGTTCCCAACCGAGGCTGTTCGCGGTCGCTCGGAAGAGATCTTATCTCTAGCCGAGGTTGACTCGGAGGAGATCTTATCTCCTGCGATCGAGATCGAAGTGCGCACTCGGGGGAGATCTTATCTCCTGCGGTCGAGCTTCCCTCGGGGGAGATCTTATCTCCTGCGGCCGAGGTTGAAGTGCGCGCTCGGAGGAGATCTTATCTCCTACGACCGAGGTTGAAGTGCGCGCTCGGGGGAGATCTTATCTCCTGCGGTCGAGCTTCCCTCAGGGAAGATCTTATCTCCTACAGCCGAAGTGCGCGCTCGGGGGAGATCTTATCTCCTGCAGCCGAGCTTTCCTCGGGGGAGATCTTATCTCCTGCGGCCGAGGTTGAAGTGCGCGCTCGGGGGAGATCTTATCTCCTGCGGCCGAGGTTGAAGTGCGCGCTCGGGGGAGATCTTATCTCCTGCGGCCGAGCTTCCCTCGGGGGAGATCTTATCGCCTGCAGCCGAAGTGCGCGCTCGGGGGAGATCTTATCTCCTGCGGCTGAGCTTCCCTCGGGGGAGATCTTATCTCCTGCGGTCGAGGTTGAAGTGCGCGCTCGGAGGAGATCTTATCTCCTGCGGCCGAGGCTTGCCGTAGTCTTTGAGGCTCGGTCTCGAGTCTTGCTCACGTCAGGACGGGGTTCCCCTTCTGTTCCTAATGGGCTGTGGGGGCACATGGGGACCGTCGTCCTCGCCTCTCCCCCATCTCATTTTAGGTGAACGAGGCCTTCGACCTTGCTCACGTTAGGACAAGGTTCTCCTCCTGTTCCCAACGGGCTGTGGGGGCACATGGGGACCGTCGTCCTCACCTCTCCTCCCATCCCGTCCTTTGTGGACGGGGCCTTCGACTTTGCTCACGCTAGGACGAGGTTCTCCTTCTGTTCCTAGCCGGCTGTGGGGGCACATGAGGACCGTCGTCCTCGCCTCTCCCCCCATCCCGTCCTTTGTGGACGGGGCCTTCGACTTTGCTCGCGCTAGGACGAGGTTCTCCTCCTGTTCCTAACCGGCTGTGGGGGCACATGAGGACCGTCGTCCTCGCCTCTCCCCCCATCCCGTCCTTCGTAGACGGGGCCTTCGACTTTGCTCGCGCTAGGACGAGGTTCTCCTCCTGTTCCTAACGCGGCTGACTGCTTCTTCCCTGTCATCGCATAGATTTTCGCATCCAGAAATGATTTTATTGAGAGGGGAGAGTTTTACCGAGGAGAAGCTGATCGCAGCGCATTTCCGTTTCGAGGGTTGTCGGGGTGTTGTTCCTCGGAGTTCCCTCGGGCAGTAAGTCCCGTCCAGACGACCTCCTCTATCTCATGCCGGCCTTCTTAATTTGGAACATGCTTCTCTTGACTTTGTCGCTGGGGACGACAATCCCCGATGTAGCTAGCTCCTAGCTCCTCCCCGGGGTGGCATTGATGACGCCGCGAGGCGGCCGACCTTCTTGTCTTTTCTCAGTTACGGCAGCGCCTTTAGCCGATCTTCTCCTGCTTCAGACCGGCGTCGGAGGAATTTATCCCGTCGTCCCTTTTTGACGAGCTCTTCAATCTCGTCTTGGAGCTGAACGTATTCCTCAGTGTCGTGGCCGTGGTCGCGATGGTAGGGGCTTTACTTGCCTTGATCGCGCACGTTTGGGGAGGCCGTAGTCCTTCAGGTCTTGGCGGCTGGCTCTTAACTTCGCCGAGAATTCGAGTTAGAGGAGCGGGTCGTAGCTGCGGAATCTTTCGGGAGGAGGATTTCTTCGCGCCCTTCTGTCGGGGCTTCCTTTGCGGTGAGCTCGAGAAGTTCGGGCTTCGCTTGCGTGGAGCTTCATTCCGCTTTCCCGCGAAACTTTCCGTGGGAGAACTTCATGCTTCTTTGTCCGGACTTCCCTGCTCGCAGAGAGGGGGTCGGCTTTGCTTGCCCGAACTTTATCGCACCTCTCGTGAATTTGTTGTAGCGACGTACTTGAGGGGGAGTTCGGCCTCGATCGGCCTGGGGCGGTCTCGAGCGCGGCTGAACTTCATTTGAGTGATCTGCTATGGAGTTCGGCCTCCCTGATGCCGAACTTCATTCGTGGGAGAACTTCGTTCCGGCACTGCTTGCGCCGAACTTTATTCATGGGGGCTTCGATCGCCTTGTGCGCCGAACTTCATTTGGAGGTTGAGCTGAGGAGTTCGGCTTTCCACCGAACTTCATTGATGAGCCAAAAGGGAGAACTTTCCTCCGCCTTGCTTTGTGCCGAACTTTATTTCGATGATGACCTGAGGAGTTCGGCCTTCCGCCTTCATTCCGCGGGAGAACTTTGCTCCGCCCTCTGCCTTGTGCCGAACTTCATTTCGCGTGGGGGCTTCGTTCCGTCCTTGCCTTGCGCCGAACTTCATTTGGAGGTTGAGCTGAGGAGTTCGGCTTTCCACCGAACTTCATTCCACGGGAGAATTTTCCTCCGCCTTCATTTATGCCGAACCTTATTTCGATGATGACCTGAGGAGTTCGGCCTTCCGCCTCCATTCCGCGGAAGAACTTTCCTCCGCCCCTGCCTGTGCCGAACTTCATTTCGCGGGGGCTTCGTTCCGTCCTCGCTTGCGCCGAACTTCATTTGGATATTGAGCTTCGAACGGAAGTTCGGCCTCACTCGAGCCGAACTTCATTTCGAGCCCCCATGGGAGTCCCGTTCTTGCTTCCGCCGAACTTTATTCGGATGATGAGCTTTGGGGAAGCTCGCTTTCTTCGAGTCGAACTTCATTCCGCTTCGGCGGAGAGAACTTCGCTCTCCATTTCTCCTCCTAAGGCGATTGGTATGCTCAAACGCTCTTCCCTTAAGGCCAGTTCCTCGCGTCCTCATGGCGGGCTTCATGGTAAAGTGGGCTTGCTGGTAAGGTTGTCGCAAGGTTGTCGTGCTGGCTATGTATCCTCGGCGGGGCCGCGAGCCCGTCCATCCAGCTGCTGCTCTACATCTGCGGTGGCTTCGGGTGGAGCCTGGGCTTGCCAGGGGCTGCAACGGGAGCCGGTCGCCGAGTCGAAGCTCTCGAGGCACTTTCTCTTCGGGAGAGAACTCTAGTGAGGAAGAACGGATCTCCGGAGAGGGAAGAGAAGAGTCGTCGAGCACTCCTTTAAGAACAAGGAAACCTCGAAGGTTCAGGTCCTTCCTTCTAGCGCCAATCTGTTGGTGCAGAAATCCGATCATCGCCGGAGGTCGCCGGAGTCGAGGCCGCTGAGGTCGCCGTCGGGGACCTGCAAAATGAAGTCCCGTCCGGAACCGATGGGGGGGTGGCTTCGGCAGGACCCTCCGACGGTCAAGTCAGTTTTCGGCCAACAGTAATGGAGTGCTCGGAATGAGTTCCGGAGCTTAGAGATGAGGAGGAGAGCTTAGAGAGATCGAGAGTTCAGAGAGCTTAGCCTTAGCGTGTCGGGAGGGTCCTTTATATAGTGGAGCTTGATGGTGACAACTGCAGCCGCGTGCTGGCGGGCCGCTCGAGGTTCGGCGGAGTCAGTCTCACGGGATGGTGCCGTGTGCGGCGGATTGAGGATGACAGCCATCGCCGCCTGACAGTGGGTCGGCGGATTGAGGGTGACAGCCATCGCCGCCTGACGGTGGGTCGCTATCGCCTGCGGCAGACTGACTGATGGTGATGGTTGCAGAGCTTGCCGAATGAAGGGTTGAAGGCCTTCGTGTGCCCATTTCGGAGGAGTTCGGGCTCCTGAAGAGGAAGATAGGAGGGAGTTCGGCTCCCATAGGCGTCTGGCTGAAGGTATGCAGCTAAGGCTCGTCTGCTGAAGAGTTCGGCTGCTGAGAATCCGAAGCTCAGCCATTTGGGGGTTCGGCCGACTGTTGGACTTCGGCTAAGGCTTGGACACTTGAGAGTTCGGTAGGAGCTCGGTCGGTCGAGGGGCGACCGCTGAGGAGTTCGGCCGAGTGACGACTGCTTGGGAATTCCGCTAAAGCCCGTCCGCTAAGAAGTTCGACCGCTGAGAGGACTTCATTGAAGCTCGGCCGCTTAAAGTCGGTCCGAAGGAGTTCGATCGCCCAGAAAGTTCGGTCTCGACGCTGGGAGTCCGGAAGAAGCTTGGAATCTGACCAGTTCGGCCTGCTGGAAGAAGCTCGGCCACTGAAGTTCGGCCGCTGGGCAGTTCGGCCGGCTGAAGGAGTTCGGCTAGACCAATGCGCTGAAGCTCTTCTGCGGCTACTGGTTGCATTATGCTGAGCGTCGGGCCGGGCTTCGGCAGGAGCGGGATTTATCCCCAACACCACTCATGAGAGCAAATGCATGGCCTCCCATCCAATGTATTAAGTCACAAATTCTTCCATGAGCATGTTGATAGAAAAATTAACTTCTATGGATCGTATGCAGAATATTAGAACACAAGATAAAAATTCTAGAATAAATTATGAACAATCAACATACCTAAAAAACCTTGAGCATATCCTACAGGGGAAGCAATCAACAATGGACAGATCTTCTTCTCATTCTCCTTTTGATACCTACCTCCTCAATGGAATGAGTTTCGTCCTTAGAATGCAGAGGTCTTAATGCCCTAGAATTTCTCTACAAACGTGTATTTATAAGAGTGGAGCGAGAACCTAGCCCAATTAGAAAATCCTAATGGATCCACCCATCACAGAGCCCATTAGTCAGATCAGGCCTACATCGATATCTGCTATATCACATGACTAAGATAATATGACCCAAATAATATGATCACAGGTAATTATGGGCTCCTTAACCATTCATTCAGACGACAACTTAGCCCATATTTTTATAACAAATCAGAAATCAAAATCAGTCTATAATCAATGGAAGCCCATCTTATGAGAATTTTTAACATTCTCCCACTTGGACGACAATAATTTATATTTTTTTAATTAAAAAATATATTAAATATAATATATAGTTTAAAATGACTTTCGGATAAGTGCATCTCATGTGGCTACATATGCAAATGTTCTGAATGAATAACATCTTTAGTTAAAAATTCGATCTTTTAAAATTACTAACATTGAATTATAGCAGTCTTCATACCATTTATTGATATAAGACCTCTCTATGGTTACAAATGTTAGTAATCTTATCGACATGGATTCCAATGATATAATGCGTATAATATGAACTCTATACTCATGTGATTTAAACATGCAAAATCTATCATCAGTCAATTTTATGGTTTCCAATGAAATCTCTTTATGCTTTCTAATGAAAGCTACAACAAGCTTATATCATCATAAGCAACACCTTTATGCTTAAGCAAAAATTTTATACTTAAGACTTTAATTTAAATAACATTTATAAATAACCATATATGCACAAAATGTAAATATTATACTTTATTAAAAAATAAAAATGTACTACATCTATATAATGTTTAATTAAAAAGCAATGCTCCCACTAACTAAGTACATCAAAAGATTGCAATAAATCCATGTTTTCAATATGTTTTTCAAATACAGTAAATCTAAGTCCTTTGATTAATGGATCTGCTAGCATTGCATCAGTCTCTATATGCTTGATGATAATATCTTCTTTTTTAACCAAATCTCTAACTGCAAGATATTTTATTTCAATATGTTTTGAGGCACTGAAACTCTTATTATTCTTTGAAAAGAATACCGCTACACTATTATCATAATATATTTTAAGTGGTTTAGAGATGGAATCAATAATCATAAGTCTCAAAATGAAATTTTTCAACCAAACAGCATGAGTTGCAACTCTATAATAAGCTATAAACTCTACCTGCATAGTAGATGATGCTATAATAGTCTATTTTGAGCTTTTCCATGAAACAACCCCTCCAGCCATCATAAAAATATAATCAGAAGTAAATTTCATATCATCCACACAACTAGCGAAGTCAGAGTCACAATATCCAATTACATCAAGATAATCAGTCCTTCTATAAGTCAGCATAAAATCTTTAGTATTTTGTAAATATCTCATGATCTTTTTAGCTGTTTTCTAATGCTCTATGTCTGAATTTGACATATATCTACCGAGCATACTAACAGCATATGCAATATTCGGTCTAGTGCAAACTTATACATACATCTAACTATCCACGGCACTAGAATAAGGCACATTTTTCATAGATTCTCTTTTTATATCATTCTTTGGACACTGATCTTTACTGAATTTATCTTCCTTAACCACAGGTATGTCTCTAGATTTGCAGTCAATCATACCAAATCTTCTTAGAACACGATCAATATAAGTTCTTTGAGATAATCCTAATAAACCATGGCCTCTATCCCTGTGAATCTTAATACCAAGTACAAATGAAGCTTCTCCAAGATTCTTCATATCGAAAGTCCTAGATAGCAAATGTTTTATCTCATACAACAAAGCTATATTATTACTGACAAGCAAAATATCATCTACGTATAAAATAAGAAAGATAAATTTATCTCCACTGACCTTGACATATATGCATTGATCTACTTTATTTTTTGCAAATCCAAAAGAATTCATAATATCATCAAACTTAAGATATCACTGTCATGATACTTGCTTAAGATCATAAATGAATTTCTTAAGTCTACACACCATATGTGCCTTTCCAGTTTCAACAAAACTTTCTAACTAAATCATATAAATTTCTTCATCAAGATCATTCAGAAAGATTGTTTTAACATCCATCTGATGAAACTCAAGATCAAAATAAACTACCAGTGTCATAATTATTCTAAAGAAATCTTTGCAAGAGATGGGAGAAAATGTGTCATTATAATCTATGCCTTCTTTCTGTTTGAATCCTTTTGCAACCAGTCGCGCTTTGTAGCGCTCAATATTTCCATTGGAATCTCTTTTGGTTTTAGATACTCATTTACACTTTATGGGTTTAAATCCTTTAGGTAATTCTACAAGCTTCCATACTTCATTGTTAGCCATGGATTGCATCTCATCATGCATAGCTTCAATCCATTTGTTTGACTGAAAATATGCAATAGCCTGATCATAAGAGACTGGATCGATCATATGACCAATGTTATAATCATTTACATCCAAATAAACCATATAGTCATTGAGAATAGCATATCTCCTTTCTCTAACTGATCTCCTTATTGGTATATCATTAACTGGCTATGGAGGTATTATGACCGGTTGAGTTGTCTGTTGCTGTTCAACTATTCTTTCAACATGATTAAATATAATCTTCTCTTAAACAATAGGTATAGGAATAATAACTTGTCCTTCTTTTAATATGTTATTTTCAGTATGAGAGCATCTGTCATCATCCATATCTATTTCCAAAAATCTGGCATTGATAGACTCAATAATTTTTATGCCTCTATTAGGGCAGTAGAATATGTATCCTTTAGAGTTATCTGGATAGCCAATGAAATAACAAAGAGTGGTTCTAGGTCCAGATTTATTTTCTAATGGATTATAAATTTTAACCTCAGCAAAATAACCCCAAACATGAAAAATGATTAATGCTAGGCTTCTTGCCTACCCATAATTCAAAAGATGTCTTTGGAACCGCCTTACTAAGAATTCTATTTAAGATATAGATGGCGGTTTTTAAAGCCTCACCCCAAAAATATGCAGGTAAATTACATCTACTCATCATGCTTCTAACCATATTTTTAAGAGTGCGATTATGTCTTTCAGCTACACCATTTTGTTCAGGAGTTTCAGGCATGGTGTATTAGACAATTATCCCACACTCTTGTAAGAATTTGGTAAATGATCCCATTTGCTTGTCAGATTCACTATATCAACCATAATATTCTCCACCATGGTCAGATCTTACTACTTTGATTATTTTCTCATACTGTTTTTCAACTTCAGTCATAAAGATTTTAAATTTATCAAGTGCTTCTGATTTTTCTTTTAAAAGATAGATATATCCAAAGCAAAAAAATCATCAATAAGGATAATAAAATATTTACTATCATAAATAGTAGGTTCCAAAGGTCCACAAATATCTGTATGAATGAGTTCTAAAAAGTCATTGTTATGTTTTGATTCTTTTCTTTTGGTCATTGTAAATTTGCCCTTAATACAGTCAACATAGGTACGAAGGTCCCTAAAATCAAGAGAAGAAAGAATTTCATTATCAATTAACCTTTGAATTCTTTCTTTAAAAATATGATCTAATCATTTATGCTATAACATAAAGAATTTATCTTTAGTTAATCATCTTTTAGGGACAATGCCATCAACATGCATAGAAGAGAAATCATTCCTATATATAATATTAAGATGATATAATCCATCAAATAAAAGACCACCGATAAATTTAGAGTCAAAAAATAGTTCAAATTTTTCATGACCAAAAGTAAATTTGAAATCACCAGAATCAAGTTTAGAAAGAGAAATCAAATTCCATATCATGGATGGTACATAAACAGTATTTTCTAAAATAAGTATAAAATCAGACTCTAATTCTAGCCTAATATCTTCAATAAAATCAACTTGAACTTTTCTCCATTTCCTACGAAAAGATTTACTTCATTCTCAATTGCCTTCCATTTATTTATGAACCCCTACAAAGAATTAGTGATATGAATAGATGCCTCACTATCTAACCACCAAGAATATAATGGAACATCTATCAAATTAGATTCAAAACAAACAAAGGTTAATGAGTTACCTCCTTGCTGGTTCTTCTTTTCTAGCCAACTCTTGTATTTGAAACATTCAGCTGTCTTATGATCTTTCTTCTTGCAAAAAAGTATTTGAAAGTTTTCTTAATAGTAGCTTGAGGACTTCCAGCATTTTGATTTCCACTTTTAAGATTATAAGATTGACCATTTCTTTTGGGATCATTTTTCTTCTTCTTTTTATAATTGGAACCCTTAGGATGTGGCCGATACACTATATTAGCACTCTCATCCTTTTTCCTAAGATATTTTTCTTCTTGAGCACAAACTAAAATAAGTTCATTTACACTCCATTTATCTCTCTGTACGTTATAAATTGTTTTAAACTGATTAAATTATACAGGAAGAGAATTAAGAGCCTGATGAACAATGAAGGCTATTGAGATAGGTATATCTAGGTTGTTAAACTTGGATGCAATACTCTCCAATCTCATGATGTAAGTTCTAACTCCATCAATACCATCATATCTCATGTTAACTATTTTTTCCATCAGCTCTCCAGCCTCAACTTTATCAGATTCTACATATCTCTTACTTACGGCATTAAAAAATTATTTAGCATTTTCATTATCAGGTATAACATCCAAAATGAAATCAGATATTGATCTCTTCATAATCATTAAACTCAACCGATTTGCTTTCTTCCATTTTTCATAGGCAACTTTCTGTTCTGTAGTACTTTGATCAGTTATTTGAGATGAAGAATTATCACACAAAGCAATATCCAAATCCATGAAATCCAATGCTAATTCAATATCACGTTTCCACCTTTTATAATTTATTTCGATCAAAATTTCAATTGATGCAGTAATATTATTTATTGCAAAGATGCTAATTGCAAAACAAACTTAATGCAGTCAAATAATGAATAAATATAGGCAATCAACATGTTTAAAAACTTTATAAGCATTATTTTAATGAGTCCTTGGTGCAATGCCATAAACTTTCTTTGGAAAAAAAGTGACTTACATAAGATTTCTCTCATACATCTAGTGGATAATGCCTGTAAGATATCATTAGCTTTCGAAGGTTCATCTACTTTAGTAGAATGAATCCTTAGGCCATGTACATTTATCAATCCCAAAATATTTCCACTTCAAAATTATTACATACAATGAGCTCCGTTTAAGAAGATTATTATATGCTATAATCTCGCAAGACTTTTATCCCTTCTAAATATTATACAAAAGAATCTTATAAACGTCATTAAACAGACCACTTTGGTGGATACCATCTAATACAATTTATAAATCTTTCATTCAGGGATCAACCAGCATGCCTATCAATTTTAATACAACTTAATGCACCTACAACAAATAATTTAGCAAAAAAATATTAACATATCTTAATTCTCTAAAATATCTTATAGAAAAATCCTGTAAATTTCAATAAATGGGCTACTTTTGATGGTCACCATACATTCAAACCCACATTCTCTTAAATCAGAGATCAAAATCACTCTATAATCAATGGAAACCCATCTTATGACAATTTCTAACACAAGTATCATGAAAATACCTTGAGATATCACTGTATACAATAATAGCTTCAAACTTCTACCGAGGTCTAGAAACTCATCTCTAAATCAAGCAATGCACCAACAAGAACCATCTTTGAAGAAGGTAACGGTAAAGTTGTGTAAGAGAGAGACGAATGAGAAATAAAAAACTTTGAGCTTTCTCGGATATATGAATCTAGAAATACGACCACCGTAGGTCAGAAAATATATTTCTATCATCAAAGAGAGCGCCACAAATATGTCAATGCACTGAAAAATACATGCTCTTCCATGAATGCAATCAAGATGATGTTTTAAACGTGTAAAGCATTCTCCCAAGAACTTGACTCTCTTACGAGTATAGGTCGCAGGATGTGAATCACCAGACATGAAGCAGACATAAAAAATAAATAGTATGCAATACACATTGAAAATACCACCTCTACTTTTCACCGTACACGCGGCGACCGCTGATAAGATGGCAATGGGGACCCACCATTTGTCAGGCGTCGTGGTGAATTGTGATGCCTTATAGGTGACCTTGGAATGGGACTAGAGTACTTCAATTGATGAGTTTGGGGTTGCACCGCTGCTGCATATTTAGGGTCATGCAGTTGCTCCAGTGTAGCCAATACCTCAGACATACGGGGCCGGAGTTTGGCCTCCCTACAAATGCATAGCAAAGCAAGGGCGGCAACTCCCTGGGCTCCTTTCTTTGGATATTGGCCCTCTAGTCTTGTGTCCATGATCCGGTAAATTTTGCGCTTATCACCCAAATAGGGCTTCGCCCAGTCCGCTAGGTTCTGCTCTATGCCTACTTTTGTTTTGTCAAGAGCCCGACGTCCAGACAACAACTCCAACAACACAACCCCGAAACTGTATACATCAGCCTTTGCAGAGAGACGACCTGTAAATGATAAAAGAGTTAGATCTATTTGCTGAAGAGCTAATGGTCACAATAAGACAAGTTCATTCTTTATTTTCTGCTATGAAGTCATTTGATGGCAAAACTCCAGAGGGGAAGAAATTTTTTTCCTTTTTTTAAAGAACATGGCTTCCACAATTCAGACAAAGCTATAGGTAATAATAGTATTCGTGATAACTTGGCTGGTTTTGTGGAAAAGTACCAAATGTGAAGCACGGAGGAAGCCAACAGTGTAGAACTGTTTATGGAGGAACTATAGATTTCTCAATCACAAGCCCATACCATGCCATGTGTTAGCTTTATCGTTGCCTTTTCGAATTTGATTATAGAAGAATTAATTGCTTATATTACAGAGAAGGCATCTTCATGTACTTGCATGTCATAAGACTACAAAACTGTAATATTTCAGAGACAAGCAGTAATTTTTTGGGTGAATGAAGCATTTATTACTCGACCATCGTTCTGCCAAACCTTTTTAGATGAAACTTTGTCTTGGGCATGGGAATTGATGCCTTCTCATGTAATTTACTAGAAATGCCTGCCATCTCCGGAAGTGAAACTTTTCAGTTGAAGGAGTGGAAAGAGTATGACAAATAGAACTGTATTTAACCAGGAAACCATAAGAAATTTTGGATCTTTATTGGCTTTACATTTCCTCATTTCATTTTCTTTGTTTCTTCCTGATGCAGATGGTCGTGCGGGTGAGAAACATAAAAGGTCCTAATATGAATTGCAAGAATGAATGCCATCATTGAAAAATATACAGCAGTCACAAACAGAAAAAATAATGATTATGGAAATGAGCAACCAAAAATCAGCATTAGAAAATTGGCATATTACAAACCTGTTGCAACGTATTCAGGAGCTGCATATCCATGAGTGCCCATGACTTGTGTGGAGACATGAGTTCTGTCCCCAGTTGGTCCAGCTTTTGCCAACCCGAAGTCTGAAAGCTTGGCATTGAATTCCTGCATTTGAACAAAACAGGCTGTAAGATTTTTTAACAGGATTTGTATAATTTATTTAACAAAACAGGCTGTAAGATTTTTTAACAGGATTTGTATAATTTATTTAGCCAGAATCTTCTCTCCCCCCCCCCCCCCCCCTCTTCATCAACCAAAAAAAAAAAGGGGGGTCCCTGCCACCCTCTGCCCCATCCCTCCCCACAGCATACCGAGTCAAGGAGGATGTTGGAGGCCTTAACATCTCGATATATGACTTGGGATTCAGCATCATGCAAAAAAGAGAGTCCCCTAGCAGCTCCAATCGCAACTTTGATCCTTGTTGCCCAAGGCAGTGGTTGTGCACCTCCTAAAAGGAGCAACCAAGAAAACTTATATCAAAACAAGACACATGCAAATTGAAAAAATGCAGGAAGTTCTATCAAAGAGTGTCGAAACCATGTCCAAAAACTACACCCTTGGTTGTCCAATTCATTGAATGAATGCCGACAAAAGGCATGACATGGAAATGGATGGAAGATCTACTACATGCATACTGTTAGCCCATTAGTGCCTTCAAAGATAAATACTAGAAGAACAGTGAAAAATGGAGGTTGGGGTTCAAACCAATGAAAGGACCTACCGTATGCACTTCTGATACTGGATGTAAATGTTGGCACCAGTAGCCACAGATACTTCTTATCTCTATCATGCCTTTCAAGTTACTTTTCAAAAAGTTAGAATAAGAGGGGAGGGTAGTGGGGATATGTAAGATAGAGCCATGTAGGTGACCATGATAGCTTCAGTTATGATCCTGACAATGGGAATTTTCTAACACAGAGACTACAGTTCCCTGTGCTGACCAAAAAAAATCAATATGTAACAAAATAGTATATCTTAACCCATTTTATGACTTACTCCTAAAAAGATGATTCTCCAAACTGCCTTTTGACATGAATTCATAAACCAGAAGGCGGTTGTCACCCTCTGAACAGTAACCAATGAGCTTAACCAAATTTGGATGGTGAAGCTGACCAAGATAGTTGACCTCTGTCTGCAAGCATTAGCAAACAAAAGTTAAACATCAGGAAAAGTAACTAATTAAGGAGATAAAAGAAAAGGGAACCGACAAACAGAACTTTTGGAAATTCCTACCAGCCACTCCTTGTGGCCCTGGAAACCCTCCTGTTTAAGCTTCTTGACAGCAACAACCATGCCAGCACCAGGCCTCGAAGCAGTTAAATTTTGTTCGTCAATCCAACCTTTATAGACAAAACCAAATCCTCCTTCCCCAAGAAGACTATCCGGACGGAAGTTTCTAGTGGCATTTTTCAGATCATTGAATGGGAAGGCCTTCAAATTTGACGACGACAAAATCTCACCTTCAGTTCGTGGTGTAGGAAGACTCTCACTAGCATTGCTCTCACTATAAGGCACAGTCGGAGTTGAAGGAGTTGAATATGCTGGCAGAGTTGAAGGAACAGAATATAAACTTGTTTTGCTGGTGCCTTTCGAGGGATCTGTGTTTTTGGGGAAAAAAAGAAAAAAGAAATGTGTAAGAAAATATCATGAACCATTCTCTAATCCCAGTCAGAATTCAAGAAATAATTTTAAATATATTCATAGGAAAAACATATCTTGCCATCTCATGACAAGAATGAGAATCATCACAATATGATTAATGTGAGAACATATGCGATCAATGTATTTAATCTCATATTAGTTGTGTACTGGAGAGATCTTAGATACTTATCAAGGGCCAAAGAAATCAAAATAATACCTTTTAGCTGGCCCTTGTTGGATAAGGTTCTAAGTTATTGCAAATGGTATTAGAACAGACCCGACCTATGGTTCATGTAAAGGACAATTTAGCATAGGCACTGTTGGATTTGACCATAAGCCAATCAAGTTTTTACATCCTAGTGAGACGGGTGGCATCCCGGCCATCCCGTTCCGTTCCTATGAGACAAAGGCCATCCTGTCCTATTCTTATGAGAAAACAGGACTAGAATGAGGTCTGGACTCCAAAACTCATCCATATGGAGAAAGAAGAAAGAAAAAAAGAAAAGAAACAAAGGAAAGATGAAAAAAAGGAAGAGTAAAAGGAAAGAAAAAGCAAAAGGAAGGAAAGAAAGGAAGAGAGAAGAAAAGAATGAAAAGAAGGAAGAAGGAAGAAAGAAAAGAGAAAGAAAAAAAATGAAAGAAAGAAGCATGAGAGGGGATAAGAAAAGAATGAAGAAGAAAAAGGAAAGAAAGGAAGGCGAGGAAAAAGGGAGGAAAGGAGGAAGAAAGCAAAAAAAGAAGAAAAAGAAAGAAAGAAAGAAAAGGGAAGAAGGAGAGAGACAGAGGGGACCTACAGGACTCTCGACCAGGATTGCCATCGGGACAAGGCGGGATAGTGAAGCGTCCCATTCCATAAAAAAATCAGAACACCCCCATCCCATAGGATTTAAAATCTTAGAGCCAATCAGAGCGTTTGTTATTGGATTTGATTCGATTTAGACCCTTAGCATGGTGAGAGGATGCCAAGGCATAAATGGGAGAGTATGTGGTGACCCATATGGGCATGTAATTCATCCCACATCGATGGTCGTGGAATAAGGATGCAAGGCCAATGAACCCCAATAATACTTTCTAGTAGCCTTTTTTGGATGAGTTTCTAGATCATTATAGTTAATGCATACCAATAGGGAACAAATTCTCCCTAAAGCAAAATACAGCCACCAAAACTACCTTCGTGGACACCCACTGAACATGTCAACACTATCCAATTCATTTGAAGCTTTAGCTTATCATAAAAGTAATAATGTGCTAGATTTTTAAATTATTAGTTAGCACCTAAGGGTGGAGTGCACAAATTTGTGTCTAAAGTATTTTGATTCAGAGAGATGTGCAAAGACCTTATATGTTTAACTTCTGAAGGGAATTTTGTGCTGTTGGTACTTAGCTTCCCGCATATAAACTTGAGTCCCAATGGGATATGGAACTAGCCATTAGTTACCCCTTTCTACAAGATCCTAAGTTAAAATATTTCAAGAACTTGTAGAAAATAACAGAACCTGATGCAGATAAAAGACAGAACATGTAAGCTCACCTCAGTATGATAATAAAAGACTAGCTATATAACTGATTCAATCTTTGATTAAACAGCATTTTACTTCAGAAAGATATGCTAAAAGAATGAAGACTACTTTTGTCTAGTCCAGAGTTTCATCATAGAAAGTAAATGGTCAGGTCTCCAGGATATTCCTTGAGATTGGGATGACTGATGTCCATGCAACAATTTCACAATAATTATGACAGATATTAAAACATATCAGTAGAGGTATGTTTTTATGGTGACTCATATATTAAGACCTTGGAAACCACCTGTCCATAAGTAATTGTTCAAGTGGCCACCAGATTACCATCAGCATCATGATGAAGTGGTCGGAAAGATCTCATCATCAAGAACCAATAGGAAATTAATTTTTAAAAATAAATATAACATATCGTAACCAAGTTTAGCAGGAATTTAGAACCACAGCATGCCAAAATTTATATACCACTAATAACACTTCTTCCAAAATGAACTTCACAGGAGAAATATGCCAAATTTATGTCATATCCTGACAAAGTTCTGTGCTACATGTCCAGATTCTAAACGAAATACATCCAGAATTCGGGAAAATTTCACATCCTAATCCCAATCAAAATCAAAATCAAATTCAAAAACAGACAATTCATGAGAATTTTAATCTAGTTCACATCATGAAGAAAGCACATGATCAACTTGTTTTCTTCACATAAGCATTACAACAAGGGCTGATTCACATGCTATAGAAGGGTTCAGGCATTATGACTTTAAATTTAATATCAAGCTCATATATGAAAGCAATACCAGAGACTATATTGAACATCATATGGACAAAGATATATGTGATGTTTGATTTTGAAGAGCATTTGCCTATATTCATCGAATCTCGGTTCCCTAAAAGCTGGATTATATGTTGAATGTTCATCTCTAAAGATCTCCTGGTAGGGTGACAAAATTAATTGAAGCAAGATTACATAAAACCCTGCATATAGAGACCTGATCAGCATGTGACTAGCTTTACCCTTGAAAACTTAAGTTATTTTCTGGTAACTTAAGCAGCACTTGTCTTGGTTTATTCAGCCCCAAGATATGTGATAGTCACCAGAAGTCTCTTGGAATCCTACATGATGACTGGACTATTTATTAACAGGTAGGTATGGCAATCGGGTTAGGTTCATATGGTTTCGGTAGGATGTGGGTTCGGTCAAATATCCATCAACCTAAACCTGACCTATTTATTAAATGGGTCAAAAATATAAATCTGAAATTGACGTTTTTATTAACCCGATCCATCCCATGCAAGTAGTCCAGGTCAAATCAAGTTAAATGAGTTTCCTAAACATGTTAAATAAGTTTTAAACAGGTTAGAATTAAACTAGTTGGACCGTGACTCGACCCAACTATTAAATGGGTCAGGATTCTAAAACTGAACCAGACCAATTTAATAAATGAGTTAGGTCAGGCCAACCCATTATGATCCCAACCCATTTATGCGAAACCTGAACCTGCTTAAAGCAGGTCAGTTGTTGGTTGGGACATAAACTGCCACCCCTACTAACTGTCCACTCCCTCCATTTAATGCACAACAAAAGAGGAGGATCAATACCCAGCATTTGGTACCTTCCAAAGCATTCTCTAGCCCATCATCCATGCACATTTTCTGCCGTGTTTACCGGTTCTTAAACTGAATGCCTGCACAAGCTATTGCTTCTCAGCTTTGATGCTCCTGATTTTGGGGTCTCTGTCAAGTGCACAAGGGAATGGTTGTCTGAAACCACACACCTAAAGAGGGCAAGATGGTGACTTTCTTTTATAAAAAAATAAGGTCCTTTTAACATTTGATGGACTTTGTCAATCAGATGACCCTTTTCTTTTTTTTGCTATAGCACTATTCATATCTTCCGATTATATCGCTTGATCGTGGGCCAGGACTCACTTGTCAAAAACACATACATTTTCTCACTCTTATGCTCACAGTTAGGGCATATAAACCTAGTCATTTTATCGAGAACCAAATTACAGTTCAGAATCCCAGTCTCACATTCCAGCAATGAAACAAACCCTTGAAAATGTCCTCTTCGATCTTCTTCTTACATATAATAACTATGTCTTTAATTGGAAACCCGTGCAGCACTAAAATACACCAAAACACATCAACAAATAAACTGCTAGTTTACCAGCATACAAATTGAATTTTAACAATCATGCCGTGCAACCTAAAGCCCCTAAATGAACACAATAATAAAACATCATGATCGCTATCAGAGACTCATCTGAGAAACGTGGAATTGACATAATAAATCTAATATGCCAAAGTATGTAATAAATAAGTTTTCTGCACTGATACCTGCCCTATAGAAAGACAACAAGAGACCTTGTACATTAATAGTCAAAAGCTATCGAACCCCAAAAGGAGTCCGACTTAATGATGAAATATAACACTTCAAAAGTAAACAGTAATCATTTGAGGGCGTGAGCTTTATACTTGCAGATAGCGATCACAAAAGTAGAGCAAAAGCAAACCATCCAAACAAATAGGATGTAAAACCTAAAATTCCAAATCAAATGGCATGAGGAGGAAAAAAAGAAATTTTCGATGCAAGCACAAATCATTAGATACAGCATTCTATGACCCACCTCCAGAAAGCAAGATGAGGCAGAGCCCATTCCTCTTTAAATGATTAATCATAAATAAAGACAAACAAATGGCATTTATATCGCGAGCTTAAGCAACAAAAAAGTTCGACGCAAGAAAACCTAAGGTTGAGAATTGAGGGTGGTTGTCAGTACATAAAGCCAACAAAGATCATAGACGTGGTCTTAAATGGAGGGCTCGACAGCAAATCGACAGAAGTTTCAAGGATAAGAAATCAAGAAATACAGAGTTTCTAGCAGGCAAATATCCACCATGTTCAGCTCTCTCTCTTTTTTCTTTCTTTTTTTTTTTTTTTTTTTTTTGAGGGAAGAGGGAAGAATGGCCATCCTCCCTTAAATTTATTGATAACTAGAAGAGAATACACAAGAAGAATTGCCTACAAAGTAGGTTACGAAGTCTTGTGGCCATCTCTTGCTTTTTTTGGAGCAAATAATTTTCCAGTTTAAGAACTGCGAAACCGCTTGTCCTTGCTTTAATGGAGGATTTCTTCTGAACGAAGGTTCGCTCATTTTTTTGCTTTCCAGATCTGCCAACACACCACTAAAACTAACCGATCCCATACCTTCCTGAAACCTTTGTTGATCCTTCGTCTGATCCATACCGTCTAGCAGGAGATCAAAAAGCAGGTCTGCCATCAAAATTGACTGCGGAGAGCTCCAAATAGTCTTAGCGAAACGGCAATGCAACACATCACCACTAACGCATCCCCTGATACTGGCCAATCCTTTCAGCTCTTAAATGGGAATCCAAGTGCCTTTCTATTCATACCCTCGACAAAAAAAACTTTGTTTTATTACTCCAAAATTAGATCCAAGATCTAGGATAGACAGATTTCCAACCCTTTTAGAAGAAAACGAGGCACCAGAACCAAAAGAATCCAAGACCAAATGGCACAAACTTTGAGCTGCACCTCAGTTTCTATAGTGGGCTAGCCGCAATCAGAACTATTAATCAATCATATTAAAAAAAAAAAAAAAGCCCATAACTTTTCATTTACTACCAACACCAAACACCCAAAAACGAACACCCCGGATGGTACAAAAGGAAAAGAAGCCAACCGAAATCCAAATCCCAGACAGGAACCGCAGCAACATAAAGCCTTTAAGCAACAAAACCCATCAAAAGTTCAGAAGAAACACTCACAGGAAGCGTGCTGAGTGATGTGAGCGTTCTCCACTCGCAACGGCGAGACCAAGCAATTGCCCATCGCGGCCTCCGCCAAAATAATCAAACACCCATCCAAAGATTCTCCAAAGAGGAACACAGAGAAGAAGAAGCGGGTGGTGGAAAAAGGAAATCCCGATCTTTCCGCTTATAGCTTCTCTTCACTGGTCGGAAAGCGGCTCAGGGGAAGAAAAATGTCGTGAGAGAGAGAGAGAGGTGTGAAAGCGTGGGATTGGAGAAGAAGAGACGAAGGTCTTCGGGCCCCTGGAAAAGGACAAGCGTGTGGGGCTTCGCATCCTCGGGACGAGACACACGATGCCAGTCGGCGGACTGGGATCTAAAAATGCCCTCCTTGCTCCCCGAAACCTCGGTGTTGCCAGGGATTTTCCACCAGAGTGGCTGACGCTTTCGTCCGCCATGACCATCATATGGAAAGTGGAAACAGACATTTTTTCCTAGTGGAGCATCTGGGATTATTTAATTCATATTTATTTATTTATTCATTTACTTTATCGATTTATTTGTTTACTTTACTTGTTCAGACGGTTTGGACTGTAAACTTATGACCTTATCAATGACACAGTGAAATATTTTGGATCTTTGAGTTCCGTGAGTTTATTTTATTTATTTATTATTTGTATGGGTGACTCAGGGTAGGGACACCCAAGGCAGTTGAATTCCTGACCTCATCCAAGACAAGCGTGATGGGAGATGCCCGGATCCACATGCAAGGAATTTGGCAAGATGTTTATCGGTATTTATGTCAAGTATATAACTCATTTTATTTAAAAAAGAGGGAGAGAATACTCTTTTAGCAGAATCATTTCAAGTTCACACATTTGGAAATTTATATTTAGCCAACTAATTTTTTATTAGTGTTTCTTCATTTAGAAGAGATCCAGAAAAATTAAAATATATAAATAGAATCTCTTTTATTTGGAAAGGTTATTACTCAGGGAGGCTAAGTTATCACTTATATGATTATTTTTTAGGACATTCTTAAGTTAGGATAGCATTAAAAGAGAGAATGAAAGAACTGTTACGTAAAAAAAGATCAAAATTTCAAATTTATTGTGGCAGAGGAAAGATAATTGTTCGAGGTCTACTTAGAAGAGAATTTGATATGCTATGTATTTTTTTAAGAATAAATTATATTTTATTTAAAAAAATTTAATTACGGTGATTAGATAGATTTTAAAATAATCTAGATCAACTATAAAATATTCTCTTTGCCGGATATTTGAAGATTAGTAGAGAATTATAACTTATTTATTGCAAACGAGATAGATGGCCTCATTTGTTGCTGTATGTTATGTTGAAATCACATCGTACTTTAGTATTCATGCACTCTTTCGAAATATTTTATTGTGTGATTTTGTTAGATGCACTTATACCATCCGAAAGAAATTGTTTGGAGCATATTATAATCTAAAAAGTATTTTTATGGCTATATAAACATAGAAAGTTTACACTTTCTAGAGATCAAATTTGACACCCTCATGAGAGGGATCCAAAATGCTCTTTGGGTCCATGGTAGATCAATAATATCAATCAAGGAATCATCTGCATGTAGAAGTTGATGCATGGGAGGAAATGGGATAATAACATTCAGCAAGTGCGGTGAAAAAGGGAACGGAAAACCTTTGCACTTTTGACCAATCCTTTCACCATAAGTGCAGCCCTTATATGATAAATTTCTAATTTTTTATGATTTAAATGTTGCAACCTTGCAGGTTCAACGCATGAATAGCATAAAATCACCTTTTACTGCTTTACAAGTCAAAAATCTGTCGTATAATCTCGTTTGACTTTGCAAATTTGGACTTTTCTATTGACTTTTGTTCCATTTTTTGATAGAAAAAATTTTTTATTGATAAATTGGAGGTATTATATATGAGTGGCATATTTTCAAATTCAACGGATGATCGGTAATGATGCTACATTAATAATTCAAAAATAAAAAGGCTCCTTTGTTGCTATTTGAGTTGTTTCTTTTATAAAGCCGTCTCTTTTCATAGTTCCATGATCTCTCTGCTTAGCACCTAAGTTTTAAATATATTTTTTTTTAATAGTTCATTAGCCAAAAATAAATAAATCTAGATACTTATAATATATGTAGATCTCTCTTTCTTTTTTTTTTATCTTACATACACACAAAATAAATAAATAAAATCTCATTCTCTCATCATTTTTCTCAAGAAAGAAAAAGAAGTGTGTATTCCCATTGTTCCACGACATAAGGAGGGCATGAGAAAATTAACAGGTAACATCAACGCTTCATCAAGGTGATATAGATGATAAATTAAGTTTTTGTTAAAAAATTCAAGCAAATGATCTCATCAGAGGGCTATTTGTAGTACTATATGACATGCACTTTTTATCAGGTCATATTATGGAAAAAAAAAATTAGCATACAATATAGGTCTCAAGTGCAAGAAACTTATAATTCCAAGTCATCAAATGATACAAATTTTCCTAGCAGTAACTACATGTCTTATAATTATAGTGGCAATATTGTCTCCATTATTATAATGCAACACTACCTTAAGGCTTTCATTTATAATTTCCGAAACATGATCCATCCTCTAACACTATCATCCATGACTTTTGCATGGATATAGCATAGGATATAGCTAGTCGGCACTGTGACCAACTAAATCATGCCAAGCTTTGTAGAAGTTAGCAAATTCACGTATGAAGACTTCTATAAGCAAATATTTTTTATTAATTTTTTTAATTAAAGATAATATCAAATTTTAGTCATATTTCTATGTTTGTGGTAGAATAATTGTAGCATATTTCTTTATTAATGAGTTCTATTTTGAATATGATTTTTTACCAAGTTTAATACCCAAAATAGAGTTAGGGCAATGTTCTATATATTTATATGCATCTAATATATTATATGCAAGCTTTTGACATATTAATTATTGACGCAGAATCTGGTCATCGCCGTCGAAGTCCGCTGGAGTGGAGGCCAATGAGGTCGCCGCCGGGGACCTGCAAAATAAAGTTTCGTCCGGAGTCGATGGGGGGTAGCTCCAGCAGGACCCTCCGACGATCAAGTCAGCTCTTGCCAACAGGAATGGAGTGCTCAGAATGAGTTCCAGAGCTTGGAGAAGAAGAGGAGAGCTTAGAGATCAGAGAGATTAGAGTTAGCGTATCTAGAGGGTCCTTTATAGGCAGAGCTTAGTTGATGGTGACGGCCATACCGCCGCATGAAGTTCGACATGGAGAGGAAGGCGTTGTCAGGTGGATGGTGACAGCCATACTGATAAGTCATGGACCGCATGAAGTTCGATACGGAGAGAAAGGCGTCGTCAGACGGTTGGTGACAGCCATACTGACAGATCGTGGGCCACATGGGACTGATTACGGAGAGAGTAGTGGCGGCCATATCGTCCGATCTTTTTGCTTGATGGCGATAGTTCGTCCAGAGAAGTTCAAACTTGTAGAAGAGTTCGGTTGAAGAAAAAGCTCGGAAGGAGTTCGGCTGTAGAGAAGTTCGACGGAGCTCGGTCGGCTGAAGGAACGGCCGCTTAGGGAGTTCGGTTGAGGGACGATCGTTGAGAAGTTCGGACGCTAGGAGATTTCGTTAAAGCCCGACCGTTTGGAGTCCAAGGAGCTCGACCGCTAAGTAATTCGGCCGGCTGAATGGGTTCGAAGGAGCTCGGACGCTAGGAGTTCGAAAAGCTCGGCCGCTAAGCAGTTCGATCGGCTGGAGGGGTTTGGTCCTGACGAAGGGAGTTCGAAAAAGCTCAACGGCTGAGGGGTCCGAAGGAGCTCGGCAGCTAAGTAGCTCCACCGACTGAACGGATTAGAAGAAGCTCGGTCGCTGGGGTTCGACTGAAGTCCATTTGCTGAAGCTCTTCTATGGCTACTGGTTGCATTAGGCTGAGCATCGAGCTAGACTTCGGCGGGAGCGGGATTTATCCCCAACACTAGCCCCCCCACTCCTGAGTTCGAAATTCAAGGAAAGGGAGTGCAGAAAAGGTGACTGTCGAAGTCTTCTCCTGGGTGCCGTGCTGGCTCAGGTCGAAGCTTGGAGGGGAGATTTCATCGCCAGTCAAAGTTGATGTCGAAGTTGAGGCCCGAGGGAGATCTCATTTTCAATCGAGGTTGAGGTAGACCTCATTCACTGCGATCGAGGTCGGAGGTTGAGCTCCTCGGGGGCGATATTGTCTCCAGCAGTCGAGGTTAATATGGTCACTTAAGAGGGGTCTGATCTCCAACTGGGGTTGCCTCCGATCTTATTCCTGATCGAGGTTGGCATGGACGCTCGGAAGATTGCTTATCTCTATCCGAGGCTTCTCGGGCGCTCTGGCTGAGGTTGTCTCGGGCATCTTGGCCGAGGTTGTTGTGAACCTTATCTCTATCCGAGGCTTCTCGGGTGCTCTGGTCGAGGTTATCCCGGGCCTTATCTCTATCCAAGGCTTCTCGGGCACTCTAGGTCGAGGTTGTCGTGGGCCTTACCCATAGCCGAGGTTTCTCGGGTGCTCTGGCCGAGGTTGTCCCGGGCCTTATCTCTATCCGAGGCTTCTCGGGCGCACTGGTCGAGGTTGTCGCGGGCCTTACCCATAGCCGAGGTTTCTCGGGTGCTCTGGCCGAGGTTGTCCCGGGCCTTATCTCTATCCAAGGCTTCTCGAGCGCACTGGTCGAGGTTGTCGCGGGCCTTACCCATAGCCGAGGTTTTTTGGGTGCTCTGGGAGAGATCTTATCTCTAGCCGACGTTGACCGAGATCCTATTTTCTATGGACTTTGGAGCTCGGATTTGGACTTTGCTCACGCTAGGATGAGGTTCTCCTCCTGCTCCTAATGGGTTATGGGGGCATATTCGAACCATCGTCCGTCTCCCCCCATCTCGTCTAAGGTGGACGAGGCCTTGGACTTTTGCTCGTGTTAGGACGAGATTCTCCTCCTATTCCTAACGGGCTATGGGGGCACATTCGGAGCATCGTCCGTCTCCCCCCATCTCATCCTTTGTAAACGAGGCCTTCGACTTTGCTCGCATTAGGACGAGGTTCTCCTCCTATTCCTACAGGCTGTGGGGGCACATTCGGACCGTCGTCCGTCTCCCCCCATCTCGTTCTTTGTGAATGAGGCCTTCACTCGGGAGAAATCTTATCTCTAGCCGAGGTTGACTCGGTTGCTCGAGAGAGATCTTATCTCTAACCGAGGTTGATACTCGCATTAGGACGAGGTTCTCTTCCTATTTCTAATCGAGGTTGACTCGATCGCTCGGGAGAGATCTTATCTCTAGTCGAGGTTGTTGCTCATGTTAGGACAAGGTTCTCCTCCTGTTCCTAACCGAGGTTGTTCACGGTCGCTCGGAAGAGATCTTATCTCTAGCCGAGGTTGACTCGGTCGCTCGGAAGAGATCTTATCTCTAGCCGAGATTATTGCTCGCGTTAGGATGAGGTTCTCCTCCTGTTCTAACCGAGGTTGTTCATGATCACTCGGAGAGATCTTTCTCTAGCCGAGGTTGTCCCACGTCGCTCGAAAGAGATCTTATCTCTAGCCGAGGTTGATGCTCGTCGTTCGGACGAGGTTCTCCTCTTGTTCCCTAACCGAGGTTGACTTGATCGCTCGGGAGAGATCTTATCTCTAGTCGAGGTTGTTGCTCACGTTAGGACGAGGTTTCTCCTTCTATTCCTAACCGAGGTTGACTCGGTCGCTCGGGTGAGATCCTATCTCTAGTCGAGGTTGTTGCTCGCATTAGGATGAGGTTCTCCTCCTGTTCCTAATCGAGGATGTTCCACAGTCGCTCGGAGAGATCTTATCTCTAGCCGAGGTTGTCCATGGTCGCTCGGGAGAGATCTTATCTCTAACCGAGGTTGATGCTCATGTTAGGATGAGGTTCTCCTCCTGTTTCTAATCGAGATTGACATCGGTCGCTCGGTAGAGATCTTATCTCTAGCCGAGGTTGTTGCTCGCGTTAGGACGAGGTTCTCCTCCTGTTCCTAATCGAGGTTGACTCAATCGCTCAAGAGAGATCTTATCTCTAGCTGAGGTTGTTGCTCGCATTAGGATGAGGTTCTCCTTCTGTTCCTAACGAGGTTGACTCGTCGCTCAGAGAGATCTTATCTCTAGCCGAGGTTGACTCGATCGCTCGAAAGAGATCTTATCTCTAGCCGAGGTTGATGCTCACGTTACGATGAGGTTCTCCTCCTATTCCTAACTGAGGTTGACTCGGTCGCTCAGGAGAGATCTTATCTTTAGCCGAGGTTGTTTGTTCGCATTAGGATGAGGTTCTCCTCTTGTTCCTAACCGAGTTGACTCGGTCACTCGAGAGGATCTCTTCTTCTAACCGAGGTTGACTCGTCGCTCGAGGAGATCTTATCTCTAGTCGAGGTTGGACTGGGCGCTCGGGAGAGATCTTATCTTAGCTAGTCGAGGATTGATGCTCGCGTTAGGACGAGGTTCTCCTCCTGTTCCTAACCGAGATGACTCATTCGCTCGGGAGAATTTTTCTTTTTTTTTTTTTTTCCTCCTTTCCTAACTGAGGTTTGAGAATCTTTCTTCTAGCCGAGGTTGTTGCTCGCGTTAGGATGAGATTTCTCCTTCTGTTCCTAACCGAGGTTGACTCGGTCGCTCGGGAGAGATCTTATTCTCTAGTCGAGGTTTGTTGCTCGCGTTAGGATGAGGTTTTCTCCTCCTGTTCCTAATCGAGGTTGACTTCGGTCCTCGAAAGAATCTTATCTCTAGCCGAGGTTGACTCGGTCGCTTGGAGAGATCTTATCTCAGTCGAGGTTGATGCTCACTTAGGACGAGGTCTCCTCCTATTCCTAACCGAGGTTGACTCAGTCACTCGGGAGAGATCTTATCTCTAGCCGAGGTTGTTGCTCGCATTAGAGTTCTCCTTCTGTTCCTAACCGAGGTTGACTCGGTCGCTTGGAGATCTTATCTATAGGCCGAGATAACTCAATCGCTCGGGAGAGATCTTATCTCTAGCCGAGATTGATGCTCACGTTAGGATGAGTTTCTCTTCTGTTCCTAATCAAGGTTGACTCGATCGCTCGAAAGAGATCTTATCTCTAGCGAGGTGACTCGATCGCTCGGAAGAAGATCTATCTCTCCAGTCGAGGTTGATGCTCGCGTTAGGACGAGGTTCTCCTCCTGTTCCTAACCGAGGTTGACTCGCGCGGGAGAGATCTTATCTCTAGCCGAGGTTGTTGCTCACGTTAGGACGAGGTTCTCCTCCTGTTCCTAACGGGCTATGGGGGCACATTCGGACCATCGTCCGTCTCCCTCCGTCTCGTCTAAGGTGAACGAGGCTTATCTTTAGCGACTTTGCTCGCGTTAGGACGAGGTTCCTCCTCCTGTTCCTAACGGGTTGTGGGGGCACATACGGACCGTTGTCCGCGCCTCTCCCTCTGTCTCGTTCTTTGTGAACGAGGCTTCGACTTTGCTCGCATTAGGACGAGGTTCTCCTCCTGTTCCTAACCGAGGTTGACATCGGTCGCTCGGGAGAGATCTTATCTCTAGCCGAGGTTGACTCGATCGCTCGAAAGAGATCTTATCTCTAGCCGAGGTTGATTGCTCGCATTAGGACGAGGTTCTCCTCCTATTCCTAACGCGGCAATTATTGACTGCTTCTTTCCTATCATCGCATAGTTTTCGCATCCAGAAATAATATTATCGAAAAGGAAAGAATTTTATTGAAAGGAAAGTTACTAGCAGCGCATCCCCAAATTCTTGTATTTCAAGGTCGTGGTAGCGTTGTTCCTTCTGCATTTCTTCGGCAATAAGTCCCAAGGGTGGACGACCTCCTTATGCTGGCCTTCCTCAATTTGGTGCAAGCTCTTATCGCTGGGAGACGACGAAATCGCTGATGCACCAAGAGCTCCTCCCAGGGGCAATGTGGATGAGGTCGTAAAGGTGGCCGACCTTCCTTGCAGTCTTTTGGCTATGGCAGCACCGAGCTCCTTGTCGTCTCTGGCTATGGCAGCGCCCTTGGCCGATCTTTTCCTACTTCAGGCTGGTGTCAGAGAAATTTATCCAGTCGCCCCTTTCTAACGAGCTCCTTAATTTCGTCTCAGAGCTGGATGCATTCCTCGGTGTCGTGGCCGTGGTCGCGGTGGTAGAGGCAATACTTATTTCGATTGCACTTATTTGGGGGAGACGTAACCCTTCTGGTCTTGGCAGTTGGTTTTTCACTTTGGTGAGAATCTGAGTTCGAGGAGAGTTGAGGAGGGCGTAGTCGCGGAACCTTCTGAGAGGAGGGCTTCTTCGCGCCCCTCTGTCGGGGCTTCCTCGATGGCGAGTTCGAGGAGTTCGAGCCCGTCTGCTTTTGGAAGGGGTCTACGAGTGCGGTCGAACTTCGCTCGGCTCTCCATCGTCCGCCAGCTGTTCTCTCAGGGCTTCTCCATCTTTCAACTTGAAGGCTTTTTCCGCATGGGCATATCTCTCGGTCCGAGCCAGCATATCAGTAAAGTCCCTGGGATACTTTTTTTTAGAGAGAACAGCAAGTCATTTTTCTGAAGGCCGTCCTTGAGCGCGGCCATCGCAACAGACTGATTCAAGTCCTGGACCTCTAATGCTGCGGCGTTAAATCGGATGACGTAAGTCTGGATGGATTCCTCCCGCTTCTACTTGACATTCATCAGGGAGTTCGAACCTCGATGCGGACGTCGGCTGCTGATGAAGTGAGCCACGAACTGACTGCTCATCTGATCAAAAAAGAAGATCGTAGTCGACTTCAATGCCGAGTATCTGTTGACGCAGAATCTGGTCGTCGCCAAAATCCGCTGGAGTGGAGGCCGATGAGGTCACCATCGGGGATCTGCAAAATAAAGTCCCATCCGGAGTCGGTGGGGGTGGCTCCGACAGGACCCTCCGACGATCAAGTCAGCTCTGGCCAAAAGGAATGGAGTGCTCGAAATGAGTTCTGGAGCTTGGAAAAGAAGAGGAGAGCTTAACGATCAGAGAGATTAGAGTTAGCATATCTGGAGGGTCCTTTATAGGCGGAGCTTAATTGATGGTGACGGCCATACCGCCGCATGGAGTTCGGCATGGAGAGGAAGGCATTGTCAGGTGGATGGTGACAGTCATACTGGCAAGTCGTGGGCCGCATGGAGTTTGGTACGGAAAGGAAGGTATCGTCAGACGGTTGGTGACAGCCATACTGGCAAGTCGTGGACCGCATGGGATTGATTACGGAGAGAGTAGTGGCGACCATATCGTCCGATCTTGTTGCCTGATGGCGACAGTTCATCCAGAGGAGTTCGAACTTGTAGGAGAGTTCGGCTAAAGGGAAAGCTCGGGAGGAGTTCGGCTGTAGAGAAGTTCGGTGGAGCTCGGTCGGCTGAAGGGACGGTCGCTTGGGAAGTTCGGTCGAGGGACGACTGCTGAGGAGTTCGGACGCTGGGGGATTCCGTTAAAGTCCGACCGTTTGGAGTCTAAGGAGCTCGACCGCTAAGCAGTTCGACCGGCTGAAAGGGTTCGAAGGAGCTGGGATGCTAGGAGTTCGAAAAGCTCTACCGTTAAGCAGTTCGGCCGACTGGAGGGGTTCGGTCCTGACGAAGGGAGTTCGAAGAAGCTCGATGGTTGAGGGATCCGAAGGAGCTCGGCCGGCTGAACGGGTTAGAAGAAGCTCGGCCGCTGGGGGTTCGACTGAAGCCCGTCTGCTGAAGCTCTTCTGCAGCTACTGATTGCATTAGACTGAGCATCGAGCTAGACTTCGACGGAAGCGAAATTTATCTCCAACATTAATAAAATATTTTAAAAAGAACATTTTTAACTAAATAAAAGATTTTTTCTATCTAATTTTCTTCTATTTATATATTAATCTTTGAAGTAGGATCCTAGCAATCAACTCTTCAATCTTCTTGCAATGTCATATATCTACCCTTTTATTCATTAAAAAGAGCTTTTGTTTTTTTTTTTTTTATAATCTTTTAAAGAGAAAGGTAGGGTAGTGCTCTATGGTATAGATTTTTTATTTTAAAATAGAAGCAGCATCATGCACTCGCTTACAAGTGGAAGTATATTTATCAAGCACTAATCATAACCAACAAAACTTCTCTTTATGTGATGATAGCCATTCATTCTTTTATCACATGCATCCCACGTATGTCATACACCGTTAATTTAGCATTTTCTAAATTTCTATATAGATCTTTGATGATAGGATGCATATGGTTAGAAAAATTAAAAAATTTGGATAAATCCCCTTGGTTAACCCATATGTAGTTTTATAAACATCTACTCTCCATCAAATTTATTTTATTTATTATTTAAAATACATTCTTTTAGAATAATTACGAGAGAGCACATAGATTAATATAAATAATAAAGATTATTTATCTATTTTTTGAGAAATGCATATTATTTTAACAATCAGGCTTCATGACCCACCGCAATGACCATGAATCTTTTTTTGATCAAAATTCCTGACCTGTGAGTTTGACGGCACTTTTCTAAAGTCATGCACTTATAATCTGTTGCAACGACTACGTCGAGTAATTGTCATAATCAAATGAAATCGACTCATCTTGTACCGTTGATGCTGACCTCTCGAATTGTATGATAGGGCACCGACATCGTTCATTTTTTTGCGATGTATTGGAAAAAACGAGTCCATAAATTACCACCGTGACTTTGGCCCTCACAGTGGGTCCCTTCACAAGCAAGATTACCGGCTGAATCAGGCCTACTTGCTCAGTCGTGCAACAGTCCTACTATATCACAAACTAAATACATCTTAGATCATGTCGTGTCAAGCTCTCGTATATTGAACGGAGAAGTCGCCGCATTTGATGAGCTGTGCCAAAACCGCACAGGGTAAGACCACTGACAGCCAAGAAAATGTGCAGAAGAAAAAAATGGCAACCTATGTTTCATGTCATACTCTAATTGACGATTTAAAGGTCAAACAATCGGAGAATACCGGAGTCGTGTAAAAATTTGTCACGCTTATTAATACTGTCAACAAGATCATGGGCAATTTATAGGCATCACCATGCTATTCATTCAATAACTTCATGCTGTTTAGAGAGAGAGAGAGAGAGGGAGAGAGAGAGAGGCGCCTGGATGTTTGGTCAGACTAGTCAATGTGGCACCTCTTTACAAAGGCATCCAAAATAATTGTATATATTGCACAAACATACATATTTGGTGCGGTTGTTCATTATTTTCTAAAATGAAGATATATGGCTAATTATGATTTTATTTAAAGAGATATGGCTGAAAATTGATAATAATATATTTATATTCATATTTATTTTATTTAATAAATATAAATATAGATATGGATATTATTCGGATATAAAAATTCACATTCATATTTATTTTAAATGGATATGAATATAATTCGGATATTAGAATATAAATATAATTATGGATATAAATTAGATAATTAAATTTTATAACTATAGAATCAAAGATATTATTAAATAGATGATAAATCAAGCTAATAGCATCTTTATATGATTGTATATTTTTTTAAAATTAATAAGTACTATATAAAATTATATAGAGTTATAAATAAATTCAGATATTTAGATACGGATTGGATAGTTGTCTATCCATATCATATTCATTTTTTTTTTATAGATATAAATACGAATATGGATATTAATTGAATCCTCAAATTTTTATCCATATCTAGATTGATTCGGATATGAAAATAGATTCGAATGGATATTATCTGTATTACTTTCACTCCTATGTCAAGTATTTAATATGTATAGAATAAAAATTGTTATAGGGCTCTATTATGCATACAAGAAAAGTTTCTTAAGCCTGCTAATGCTAGCTATAATTGTTATGGTGCTCTATGTATCATATGATTCCTCCAATTTACACCAATCCTCCTTCACATCAAACAAGAAAAGAAAATTTTCACATGCATAAATTGGAGCTCCTAAGATTTACTCTTATAATACATACGCTGCGCTTCCAGTAGATGTTGCATTAATAAGAGAAAGACAGCAAGAAAATTTCCCAAATGGAGATTTGAATGTTATCAAGGATGATATCACTTTTTTTATAGATATATAAAATAGCTCTTTATAGCTAGAGTTACATTCTCAATGACAGCAGCGGCTGGATACACTAAAATCCAAAATGGCTCGTAATTCATTTGGTATTACATTATCCAAAACTTAAATCTTTCTAATTCTTCGAGCATAATTTGTAATTCAATTAGCTACGCTATTAACTTCTCTTGTACATGTACGATGCATATGCTCGAAATCAACCGCTAATCCCTAACAATCCTTAGGACAATGAGTATGAATGGAATAAGCTCACCCCACTTAAGGATTGACAGCAGGATTTGGCCATCACTTTCTGTGATATTCCTTTCAAAGATCCATGGTAAGGGAAAGAGAGGGAGTCCCATGAAAAGCCAAGCCTTCTATAGGAGAGGAGACTCCATTTGAAGAAATAAACCTCTGGTTTCTATTACTCGGCCTTTAGGATCACGGTTAGCTACAACATCTCCCACTTTCCTATCATTACTTATGTCATGCCTTGAATCCAGCATCCAGATTGGATGCATGATGGCCACATACTCTTTAGAATAAGTCTTAAAAAACATATAAGATCTAAATAATAAAGAAATCCATAAGAATATCAAAAAAATTATAAAATTTTAATCATATTTATCAAATTAAATAAATCCATCTTTATTCATAAAATTGAAACGTTTGTTTGGTATAAAGAATCAACTAAGAACTCCATCGCTCGAACTTCATGCCCAATCCGAACGAAACTAAGCATTCTACAAATCTAAAAAAGAAGAGAAAGAAGGATTGTAAGCTTTATAGCCCAATAAGAATTCTTCACACTTACATCAGCATTAGTATAAAATATCTTTTAACAAATATATATAACTGATAAGAAAATAATCAGATTCATACATCATCAATACGATAATTAAATAATATTATTATATACAATTCCATTAAATACATCACATATCATCAATCAATAATTCTAATCAATATTAATTTAATAAAATTACTTATTATTTACTGATTAAGATAATTCTAAATATGATCACTTCGACACTGGACTAGACCTACTTATGCTCTAGCCCGTGGTAGGCCATCATGTTTCCGTCCATGGCTGACAACCATATTTCAGCTCATAGCTGATATCATAATACCATATTTCACATATGTCAGCTAGTCTAGATATCCGTTAATTAAATATGATTCATCATCTTGATTTGACTTCAGTACTAAACTTAGTCACAACCATACTTCAGTCTGTGACAGGCGAAAATATATGCCACGTTTCATACATGGTCAACTAGTTCACATGTTCTTCTTTTCCATGCTTTATGCTAATCTTTATGGTGTTGAACTAATTACAAATATGCTCCAATCCATGGCAGGCCAAACACATATTGTACCCCAGCCCAAAGGCTGACCCAATATACACATCATGTTTCTTGCATGGTTGAACAATCCAAACACCATCCATGCCCCATCCATATTATTAAAATCATAATATGATTTTTGATATTAAATTAATTACAATCATGCTCCAGTCCATGACAGGCTAAGCCACATCTCAATTTGAAATTGATTCGGCATATACACCATGTTTCTTGCATGGCTGGCTAACTTAGATGCCGCCCATCCCATCAATTATATTAAATCATGTCTTTTTTACTTAACAATTATTAAGCATTAATTAATCATAATTTAAGCAACAATAGTTGAACAATATATAATATCCATGCTGATAAATATAGAATATACATCAATCATAAATTAATTTTTATAAATATATAGGTAATTATATTGAAGAATCCTTATCTCCATTAGTGATTGACTTAGCATAGTAATCGATGATCCTCTGATTCTACAGACTTTAAAGCAAGATATTCTACTTAATATCTTATGTAGACAATCACACATTTACATGATTAAGATCAAATATAAAAATCATATGTGAAGAAATTATGGATAAACGATCCTAGTTCATAAATCCAGGACTCCTCCTAGGGTCAACCAAGATTTGAGTTTGTCTAAGTACCTGGACCCTTCAATAGGCTCATAAAATTTTTAAAGAGAAAATTTTAGAAAAAAAAAATTTTAGAGAGAGAAAGTATAAAAAAAGTCAGGGTTTTAGAAAGAGAAAATAAGATTTAGTCTTAGAGCAGGAAGAGAGGGAAGAGAGAAACTCTCTTTTTCTTTCTTTCCTTTTTTATTCTTTCTTTTCTTTTCTTTTCTTTTTCTTTTTCTTTTTTTTTTCTTCTTTCTTTTTTTCTTCCTGTGAGTCTTAGCCAAAATAGGGGACCATATGGTCTCCTTTGCTTCTCGAATTAAGGGCCACGATCGGTGCGATGGTGGCCGATGACAGCTAGGGTTGCAGCACCGCAATCCTTCCATTCCAATCTGATGGTCAATAATGACCGTCGGTGCCAGAAAATTTCAAGAAAAATAAGAAACCAAATAAAGAAAAAATAGGAGAAGAATAAAATCTCAAAAAATTCGGCAAACTCGACAGTCAGTAGCGGTTACTGACATGATGGGAAGGAAGAAAAAAATGGAAAGAAGAAGGGGCAGGCTTTGCGCTCAGGTAAGTTTTCCACCTCGGATTCTCAACGGATATGATAAAGGGTTCTAAGAAAAAACTCTAGCGATTTCCGCTGGTTTTGGCCTTGGATCTCAATGGGAAGAAGAGAGAAGACACCTTCTCTTTAAATAGAACAGGAGGGAAAGAGTTCCACTCCTCACTGGTAGAGGATTTTCAACTCCGATTCGGAGTCGTTCGTGAAGAAGACTCCATGATGGAGTCTTCTCTCAATTTTTTTTGTTTAAATTGGATTATTATATTCTTCCTCCTTAAAATAATTTCATTCTCAAAATTAGCATACTGCAAAGTCGATAATCTTAGGTGAACCAAATTCATATCCCATCATTTACCTCTTTCCTATTAGTTGAGAAAAGAAATTTGAATCTTCTATCATTGAAACCAAAGTTTTCAATTAGTTTAAATGATTTAAATCATCATAGTTTTGCTGCGCACTTTGATCTAAATCTACTAAATATCTCAAGTTTACTAAATAATTTTCAAAATAATAAGATAATAATTTATTAATCTCTCAAATTATAACCTAGGATATAAATTGTCCATTAAAATCTAAATCCTATGAATTGCCTCTGTCACATCTTTAGTGGTCATAATTTTATGCTCAAATACTCCTTAACTCACAGTCCCTATAGAATATTACCTTAAGTTTAAGTATCACTTAAATTATAATTTCAAGTAACTATAATCTTAAGCTTTGATATTACTCATGTCACAATTCTTAGTCATCTTAAACCAAAGCTTTGATACCACTCTGTTACACTTTGAACCTAGCATTTGGATCGAATATGTGATGGCCGCATACTTTCTAGGACAAGCCTTAAAAAATATGCGAGACCTAAATAATAAATAAGTCAATAAGAATACTGAAAGAATTATAAAATTCCAACCATATTTATTAAATTAAATAAATCCATCTTTGTTCATAAAATTAAAATATTTGTTTGGTAACAGAAATCAACTAACTAAGGATTCCATCGCTCGAACTTCATGCCCAACCCAACAGAAACTAAGCATCTTGCAAATCTAAAAAAGAAAAGAAAGAAGAATTATGAGCTTTACAGCCCAGTAAGAATTCTTCACACTCACACCAGTAGGAGTATAAAATATCTTTTAACAAATATATATAACTGGTAAGAAAATAATTAGATTCATACATCATCAATATGGTAATTGAATAATATCATCGTATATAATTTCATTAAATATGATAAATATATTAAATATGATATAAAAAAATTTTATAACCTATACTATTTAATTTTTTTATTTTATATTTAATATTTTTATGATTTTTTTAGAAATAATTAACTATAAAGACTTAATTGCAAACTAATTAAAAATGGTCCTTCAACATATGCGGATGAAGCTCGAGTCCAAATTTAAGCTTGTTAGGTACAGACACGCAAAATACATAGATACAAAGTAAGAACCCAATGGATAAAAAAAAAAGAAAAAGAGAGAGAGAGAAAATGAAAAAAAAAAAGAGAAAAGGCTTGGGACCGAATCTGCTGGCTGGTTGTTGGCTTTTATGGGGCATGTGCATTACAAGGAATAAAGAAGAGCGGGCGCGTTGGATTTTTGGGTTGCTGGGCTTCATTGCCGCATGAACGTGAATGCGCAAGTGCGGGCTGGTGAGCAGACACGAACGCGGAAAAAACAATGGGAGCCGCACTTCTTCACACGAATGCTGGATGCAGAGCAAGCGGGCGTTTGAGATTTAAGGGAAAAAAAAAAAAATATATATATATATATATATATATATATATATATATATATATATATATATATATATATATATATTTTTTTTTAAAAAAAAATTTTTAAAATGAAAAAAATTGGATTGAATGGCAGTCTTTTCTCTTGCCTTATCTTCCTTGCTCCTTTAATCTTATCTATCCATTCTCTCAAAGCATTTCACATCATTAGTCCCATATCAAAAAAATAAAAAAAACTCCCTACTCAGTACCACTATCTTAAGATATCACTCTTCACACTATAACTCTTGTAGGAGCTCATGTGATAGATGAGAATATCTATCTTAAAAATTTTTATCCATCTTTTTTCTACTTTCTTCCACCCTTTCAATATATGAGAAGAAAAGTTAGTCAGAAAAAAATTGGCCAGAAGAGGTTTTATGTTTTTATTTTCTTATTTCAACTCCAAGCCCTATTAATGGCTTAGTAGTTAAAAATCTTCTTTTTATATTAAAAATTTTTATCAGCAATAAAAATTAATTTTTTATCAATTTAATTTTTATTTTTAGTAAATAAGATAGTTTAGATTCCTACATTTAATTCTTATAATTTTTAATTTCAATATTAGAATAGTTTATTTCTATAATTCTTTAATTTTTGTAATTTAAATTCTAGGAATTAGTATAATATTTTTTTATATTTTTAATCGAGTTTATAGTTTTTTTCAAATCATGTCTAGCTAAACAATCGCCTGAAATTTGCAATGAAGCTAAACCATGATTAGAAGCTCTTTCTTAGGATTTCTTCTTGGCTTTTATTTTTTTTAGAGTTCTTCTTCCTTCAAGCTTCTTGCCAAGAGACTTGATGGACTATTATTGGATTTCAATTTCTTTATACTTCATACTTGATTTGATGAAAGAAGGGTTATAGGTAGAAGACCGATAATCTTTTTAAATCCTTTTTTCTTATTCTTTATGAAAAATTTTGATGGATTATTGTTGGATCAGAGTTCCTTCATAGTCCATACTTGGGCAACACAAGAGAAGCAATTGAAAAGAGAATTCTTTAATTAGGATGAATGCTTATTCATGCATTACATCTTAATTAAGGAACATCATAAGAGAAATCTTAGAAATGCTTTCTAAGTCATTGATCTAGTGAATTCAAAAGTCCTAGATTTTTAGATTATTACTTTTTATAATTAATTTATTATTTAGTAGTAAGTAACAAACAATCTTTCAAACTCTTTATTAAAGCTTGCCTGAGTAAGCATTTGAACGTAATTCAAATATAATTTTTCATAGGATCAACTCGTACTCGCTAGATATACTACTTTGCACACTGTACGCTTGCAGTTAATTTTAAGACACAATAAGTTTTTGGTACCGTTGCCAAAAAATTGATGTATTTTAAATTATATTCTAAATTTTAATTCTTCGTGCTTTTAGTTTAGTTTTTTTTATCTGACCTATCTAACTTTATTATCTTGCTTTGTAGAAAATTGGTAAGTGCTGGAAACCATGTACATAATCTAACATTTTCCTTTTCTTTAGCATACTAATTTGATCTTAGTTCATTATTAGTTTTTAATTAAAACTTATTTGTTCTTATTAGTTGTGCATAAATATATTTTAAATTATTTTAAGGGCACAAACCTAAACAAGATAAGGTGGAAATTTCATTATCCTTTCTTAGCCCACAAACAAGTTTTCTCATTTACATTCATCCTAATCCTTAAATAAAATTAATTAGACGTCAATCCTAGAAACATCTGAGCTCATTAGGACAAGGCACCCAAAGGAGTTGGACCAGATCAAGATTAGCTAGTTGATTGGTATCTAGGAAAGGGGTTCAGGGACAAGAGCCTGAAGAAAGATGATTTTTTAATTGATTCTGTTCACTTATCTAGCCAATCTAATTGGTATTTAAGAAAAGTAATAGAAAACTCTCACCGATCTTATCCTTACCTTGCTAGTTGGCTTGTTAGTTTCTAACTTGGAGGGCTCCAAGATGATCTTGATGGTTAGAAGCTATCTAAAATTAGGATAACCTAAGATAGATATTTGCTTGATAAGTATTTAAAAAATTTAAAAAAAATAAAAAAAATCTTAACTAATTCTTCTCACTCTTTTACCTCTAGATTTAAGATTTTTTAGGATACATCTCTAGAACTCTTTTCTTATCTATCTTCCTCTTCTCTCTTTGTTAATTTTTTTTAAAAAAAAACTATATTTAATTCCAACCTTTTATCCAAAAAATAATTAAAAATAAAAAAATAAAATAAAATAAATTCTTCACTTTTC
The DNA here is from genome assembly GCA_006176705.1 of Cocos nucifera. Lineage (NCBI taxonomy): Eukaryota > Viridiplantae > Streptophyta > Magnoliopsida > Arecales > Arecaceae > Cocos > Cocos nucifera. The sequence goes on along the minus strand of QRFJ01000001.1, from coordinate 1,667,608 downwards.
TTATGGAGAAGGATTTTGGATCGATTAGTTAGAATTGATTCAATTCCTATTTTAAGCTTGAAAGTCCTCAAAATAGAAGAAACCAATCAGCCCCAAATCCTTAAGAATTTATGTTACTCAGGTGGATCCATCCAATCTTCTTGCATCAGGTTGCCCCAACCTACCATAAATAACTTTAAAATTAAATCTCAAATGATTAATGTGCTTCTAAAGTTCACTGGAATAGAGGATGCATATATATTTATTAAGAAATTTGAAGAGGTTTGTATAACCATGAGGCTGTAACAACTTTTTGAGGATGAGATCAAACTGAGATTAATCAATTTCGTCATTAAGGATAATACCAAAAAATGGTTATACAACCTTTCAAACAATCTATCACAACTTGGGAAGATTTTGTCCGAGTGTTCTTGAAAAAATTCTTCTCTCATCATAAGATAACTAAAATTAGAAATAAGATAAACCAATTTTACTAATTAGCTGATGAATAATTCTGAAAGTATTTCGATCATTTTAAGAACTTTTTGACCTAATGCCCACACCATGGAATATAGACTTGGAGGCTATGCCAAATAGTCTATGAGGGGCTAGACTCGAATTTCAGAACAATACTAGAGTCCATGTGCCAAGGTCAATTGATATATAAAGAATCCAATGAGGCCTGATAATTTCTAGAAGACTTAGTCGAGAAGAGTCTACAATAAAAAATGATTAGAAAATCAGATAGACCAACACCCTCGAGAGGTGGAATGCACCAAGTACAAACCCCTCTAGCTGCAAAGGCTAAAATTGCAATCCTAATACGTAGGTTAGAGGCCTTAGAACTACAGAAACCAGCCAATGTAAACTATATATCTACAATCATGTGCGGTGGGTGCAGTGCACCAAACCATATCCTTGAAGACTGTCCTTTTCTGATAAATCCAATAGAGAATGGGTGTGCATAGGTAAATGCTACATATAAAAAATCAATGAACAATCCTTAAGCACCCATATATAATCCAGGATGGAGGAATTATCCAAACTTCTCATGATCACGGAGCCAAAATGTAGGCGATCCTAGCTTCAACCAGCAAAACCCAAGGCCTAACTCTATGATGAATAACCCACCACCACTAGGCTTTAATAATCATAAAAAGAAATTTAGTTCCTTAAAGAAAAGCCTAGAAGTCCCCTAGCCAAATCCAATACTGACACCAATGCTACATTGAGCAATTTCATGCAAACCATGGGTCAACTTTTAAATGCCAATACTCAAGCCATTGCTCGATTGAAAATGCAAGTAGGTCAGCTAGCATCTACCATAAATGAATGAGAACGAGGTAGGCTACCTAGCCAACCTGAATCCAACCCAAGAAATCAAAATGGTCCACAACCCCAACATAAAAATCAAGTCAATCAAGTGAATGCCATTCATACATTAAGATCGGGAAAACAAGTGCATAATAAGGTAGGTACATCTGATAATAGAGAGGACTCGTCTGTCGAGCAACTTTACGAATAATCTATCTTACAAACTCAAGCTCCTGAAACTGATAATACACCCAACCTAGTATCCACAACTCCTAGAGCTCCTTTTCTAGATCGATTAAGGTCTAATAAATAATCAGAATATCTGGATAAAATGTTAGAGGCATTTAAACAAGTTCAGATGAATATTCTTCTGCTAGACATGATCCAACAAGTATCGATCTATGCTAAATTCTTAAAATACCTTTGGACCAAAAAGAGGATCGCTAATGTACCCAAAAGAGCGTTCTTGGCTACAAGTGTGAGCTCGTACTTATTAAGTCACGTGCTAACAAAATATAAGGATCCAGGAACTCTAACAATTTCATGTATTATTAGAGAAACCCAAATTGAGAAGGCCTTACTAGACTTAGGGGCTAGTGTAAATATTTTATCCTATTCAGTTTACGAGTAATTAGAATTAAAAAAACTTCAGCCAACAGGAATCATGTTGCAATTAGCAGATCGATCTTTTAGGAATCCTAAGAAAATGGTAGAAGATGTTTTAATCAAGATTGACAATTTTATCTTTTCTGTAGACTTCATCATTTTAGAAATCGAACCAGTTTCAAATCCCAAGGGTCATATCATAGTTATTTTAGGAAGATCTTTCCTAGTGACTGCTAATGCTAAAATCAATTATCGGAATGGACTTATGAAGTTATCTTTTAAAAACATGATCATTGAGTTAAATATATTTAATCTAAAATAGGAATCTATCCAGCATGCTAATATAAATATAATCCAAGATAAAATTTACGAATTCATTGACATTAACGATGAAGAAGTCGATCTTGAGTCAAGTATTTGGCTAAACTATGAACTTAAATTTATCGATAAAATACCTATTGACCATAGGATTAGCCAGAAATAGAAACCTTCAACTGAACCCCTTATGGAAATGGCTAAACCATCACCCAAGCCATCAATAGAAGAGGCACCCAAATTAGAATTGAAACTCTTCCTCAAGCATCTTAAATATGCCTATTTAGGCATAATGAAAATCTTGCCCATAATTATTGTATTAGACCTAAATCCTAAACAAAAATAAAAATTGTTAAAAGTTCTAAAAAAAAATCAAGAAGTAATAGACTGGACCATGACAGATATTAAGAAAATAAGTTTCTCCATAGTTCAACATAAGATACACCTAGAAGAAGGGGTCAAACTAACTAGAGATGCTCAGAGAAGACTCAATCTAACAATGAAAGATGTAGTCAAGAAAGAGATTTTGAAATTACTTGATAATAAAATAATTCATCTTATTTCAAATAATTCTTGGATAAGCCTTGTTCTAGTGGTACTAAAAAAAATCTAGAGTAACAGTGGTCCAGAATGAGAAAAATGAATTTCTTTCGACTAGGATCCAAACGGGATAGAGGATTTGTATAGATTATAGAAAATTGAATGCGGCAAGAAAGAAGAATCATTTTTCTTTGCCATTCATTGACTAAATATTGAAAAAATTAGTCAAACAGGAGTTCTACTATTTTCATGATGGATACTCCAACTATAATCAGATCCTTATAGCCCTTGAAGATCAAGAAAAGACTACATTTACCTATCCATTCAGAACCTTTGCCTATAGGTGCATGCCCTTTGGGTTATGCAACGCACCAGCAACCTTCCAAAGATGTATAATTAGCATTTTCTCTGACATTGTTGAATAATTTCTAAAAATTTTCATGGATGACTTTTTTATCTTTAGTCCTCCTTCTCCAAGAGTTTAGAATATCTGAGATTTGTCCTAGAGAGATGCAAGGAGAAGCACTTAGTTCTTAATTGGAAGAAATGTCAATTCATGGTTAAAAAGGATATAGTTCTTGGCCATGTAGTTTCAAAAAAAATAATTTAAGTAGACAAGGCTAATGTAGACTTGATTGCGAGTCTTTCACTATCCAAATCTATGAAGAAAATTCATTTATTTTTAGGATATGCTGGATTCTATAGAAGGTTCATAGCCAATTTTAGCAAAGTGGCTTGTCCACCAACTTGCTAGCAAAAGAAATAAAATTTAAGTTTACTCCTGAGTGCCTATAATCTTTTGAGCTTCTTAAAAAAGTATTTATTTCAGCTTCCATTATTCATCCACCTGTCTAGACTAAATCTTTTGAACTCATGTGTGACATGTCTGATCATGCTGTAGGCGTAGTTTTAGGCCAAAGGATTAATAAGTTGCCTAAAGTTATTTACTATGCCAGTAAAATCTTAAATGAGACGCAGCTTAATTATACTACCACAAAAAAAAAGTTCTTAGCCATTGTCTTTGCCCTTGAAAAATTCAGATCCTATTTGGTTGGATCCCATACCATTGTGTATATTGACCACTCAGCCATTAGATATTTTCTAGCAAAGAAAGATGCTAAGGCATGCTTAATTCGATGGATCTTGCTCCTTCAAGAATTTGACGTAGAAATCAAGGACAAGAAAGGAATAGAAAATACAGTAGCTGATCACTTGTCTTGAATCATAGTTGCACCATCTAGTGAACCACCTATCAATGAGTTTTTTTTTGATAAACAACTTATGTCCATGTCCACTAAACCTTGGTATGCTAATATTGTCAACTATTTAGCCATTAGTAAAGTTTTTTTCCACTGGGCCACTCAGGACAACCATAAATTCTTCGCTCAAGTGAAGTATTTTATTTGGGATGATCCATACATATTCAAACAGTATCCTAACTAGATCATTAGAAGGTGTATCCCAGACAATGAGGTTAGAAGTATTTTATCTTTTTATCATGACCAAGCATGTGGTGGTCACTTTGTGTCCATAAAAAATAGCCATAAAAGTCCTCCAATATGGATTTTATGAGCCAAATTTATTTAGAGATGCACACGAGTACTGTAGAAGTTGTGCTCGATGCCAACAAATGGATCAAATCACCAAGAGAAACATGATACCACTTAATCCAATCTTGGTAGTCAAAATTTTTGATGTATGGGGGATTGATTTCATGAGACCATTTTCAAATTTCTTTGAGAATGAATATATTTTAGTAGCTATTGATTATATCTCTAAGTGGATAGAAGCTATTCTTTGTAAATCTACATATAGTAAAGTGGTCATTAAATTTCTTAAAGAAAATATTTTCTCCTGTTTTGGTACTTCTAGAGTAATCATTAGTGATCGGAATCCTTTGCTGCATTAATGAAAAATATAATGTCATCCACAAGTTAGCCACACCGTATCATCGTCAAACTAGTGAGCAAGTAGAAGTGTTCAATAGATAAATCAAATAGATCTTGGAGAAAACTGTTAATGCCAATAGAAAGAATTGGTTCTTGAAACTAGTAGATGTACTCTAGACATACCGCACCACCTTTAAGACCAACCTAGGAATGTCTCTTTATATGATTGTATTTGAAAAATCTTATCACTTGCCTGTTGAGCTAGAACACAAAGCCATGTAGGCCGTCAAAAAATTAAATATAGACTTGGATGTAGGTGAAAACTATAGAAAGCTTCATATTAATGAATTTGAAGAACTTAAAAATGAAGCTTATAAAAATACCATGGTATACAAAGAATGAATAAAAGTATTCAATGATCAAGCAATTCTTAGAAAATCTTTTACTTCTGGATAGAAAGTTCTCTTGTATAATTCTAGATTATATCTATTCCCTAAAAAGCTGAGATCTAGATGGATAGAACCATTTTTAGTTAAAAAAGTCTTTTCGCATGGGACAGTAAAAATTGAAAATCCAAATAATTGTACTGTATTTAAAGTGAATGGTTAATGATTAGAACTATTCTTGGAGTTATTGAGGAAGCCATAGTTCTTTATGAACCAACATATTTCAGTTAATTTAATTTCAATATTTAGTCTGGCTGAAGATTTTAAACTTAATGCTCCTAGGAGGCAACCAAGATCTTTGCATTTTAAACTTCTCTTTTCAATTTATTTAGGTCTTACTTCAGTAAAGTTAATAATGAATAAGTCAGGGGAAGAGCCAAATATGCATTCTCAAGAATATTTGAAGACACTTGCTGAACCAAGAACACATCAAATTAGGTGTATTCTTTTTTTTTTACCTATTTTATTTTTTATTTTTCTTACCCCATTAAGGACAATGTACAATAAGTTGGAGGGTGCATGAGGGATAAACTTAGAACTTTACTTTGAACCTTTGTACTTACAAATTTATTGGTATTCATACACCTGACTATGCTTCAGATTTAAATAACATTAGATATTTTAGTAGCATTTGATGCACACTTTAGATAAGTTATGGAGTATCGAGAGACTGCATATTAATAAAATTTAATAGAAGATTAAGTCTAGAATAAAAATTAATTTTAAGCATTTCTAGCCTTTCCTATTGATATCTAAAGATAATTGAACTTTTATGGGTATAAGTAGAATATATTGATGCATATAGTTCCTTCAAAAAAAAAATATTGATTTTCCACCGAGTAACTGGGTCTCATTGCCTAAGTAAACAATAATATTTATGTCAAAAAATGGGCAATATAAAAAAAATCATACAGCTAAGTCTTAATCCGTAATCTATTTGACTCAAGTCAGTAAGTCCGAGAGGTATTTTACACCTAATACCCTAAAGCCAACTAGTTTGGGAGTCATTAGCCTAACACTCGCTACAAGAATTAAATAGAAAGCTTAAGTGATTAAGATATTGCATGAAATATATTTTCTAATAAATAAATAAATAAATAAATAAATAAAAGAATGGATATATAAATGCAAAATCACTAGCCCATCTTAGAGTTAAATAATCTAAGGATAAAGATAGAAGTGGATCAAGAAAAATTTTTGAAAAATTTTATATTCTTTACTCAACTATTCTATCGGATAACCTTAATATCCCAATGGTATGCTTTGATAATTTTCTAAATAGATATCATTTTTTTTAAAATTATTAAATAAATATTCATATAAAAAAAAATCAGTATTGTATATCATATTTCTTTCACTTGAGGACGAGTAAAATTCAAGTTGAGAGATATGATAAATATATTAAATATGATATAAAAAGTATTAAAATCTACACTATTTAATCTTTTTTATTTTATATTTAATTTTTTTTTAAAAATAATTAATTATAAAAATTTAATTGCAAATCAACTAAAAATGATCCTTAGAAGCTCGAGTCTAAATAATGCTTGTCATGTGCATGGCATGCAAAAATATGTAATCGGTTAAAAAAATAAAAATATAAAAATAAAATAAATAAATAAAAAAGAAAAAAAAGGGGAAAGGCTTGCGACCGAATCTGTTGGCTGGTTGTTGGCTTTTATGGGGCATGTGCATTTAATGTACAAGGATAAAGAAGTGTGGACACGTTGGATTTTTGGGTTGCTGGGATTCATTGCTGCACGAACGTGAATGCACAAGCAAGTGTGGGGTGAGCGGACGCGAACATTAAAAAGACAATGGGAGCCGCACTTCTTCACACGAATGCTGGATGCAGCGTCCAAAATTTAAGGAAATTTTTTTTTTTTAAATTAAAAAAAAGAATTTAGGTTGAACGATAATTTTTTTTTTTATCTTATCTTTCTTTCTTGCTCCTTCGATCACATCTATCCATTCTCTCAAAGCCTTTTATATCATTAGTCCTACATCAGAAAAATAAAAAAACTATCTTCCTACAGACACCTATAAATAAAATATAGTACCACTATCTTGAGATATCGTTCTTCACACTGTAACTTTCATAGGGGCCCATATGACCGACGAAAATACCAATCTTGAAAATTTTTATCCATCTTTTTCTTATTTTCTTCCATCTTTCTAACATATGAGAAAGAGAATTAGCCAAAAAAAAAAAAGTTGGTCGGAAAAAGTTTTATGTTTTTATTTTCTTATTTCAACTTTGAGTCCTGTTAATGGCTTAGAAGTTAAAATTTTTTTCTTTACATTAAAATTTTTTATTAGCAATAAACATTAGTTTTTTCTTATCAATTTAATTTTTATTTTCAACAAATAGAATAATTTAGATTCTTGCATTTAATTCTTATAATTTTTAATTTCAGTACTAGAATAGTTTATTTCTACAATTCTTTAATTTCTATAATTTAAATTATAGCAATTAGTATAATATTTTTTTATATTTTTAAACGGATTTATAGTTTTTCTTTAAATTACGTCTAGCTAAGCAATTCTCTGAGGTTTGCGATGAAGCTAAATCATGATTAGAAGCTCTTTCTTAGGATTTTTCTTTGGCTTTTATTTTTCTTAGAGTTCTTTTTTTATTTTTTTGCTAAGAGACTTGATGGACTATCATTGGATTTCAATCTTTTTATAATTTATGCTTGATTTGATGTAAGAAGGGTAATAGGTAGAAGACCTATAATTTTTTAAATTTTTTTTTAATTTCTTATGAAAAACTTTGATGGATTATTATTGGATCAGAGTCCTTTCATAGTCCATACTTAGGTAACACAAGAGAAGCAATTAAAAGGAGAGTTCTTTAATTAGGGTAAATGCTTGTCCATGCATTACACCTTAATCAAGAAATATCATAAGAAAAATTTTAGAAAGGCTCTTTAAGTCATTGGTCTAGTGGATTCAAAAGTCCTAGATTTTTAGATTATTATTTTCTATAATTAATTTATTATTTAGTAGTAAGTAATAAATAATCTTCCAAACTATTTGTTAAAGCTCGCCTGAGCAAGGGTTTGAACGTAATTTAAATATAATTCTTCGTAGGATCGATCCATACTTGCTGGACGTGCTACTTTGTATTTCATGCGCTTGCGGTTAATTTTAAGACACAATAAAATACATTACATATCACCAATCAACAATTTTAATCAATATTAATTCAATGAAATTACTTATCATTTACTAACTAACACAATTCTGAACATGATCACTTCGATACTGGACTAAACCTGCTTACGCTCCAGCCCATGGTAGGCCATCACGTTTCCACTTGTGGTCGGCAACCATATCTCAACTCATAGTTGATAACACAATACCATATTTCACACATGTCGATTAGTCCAGATATCCATCAATTAAATATAGTTCATCATCTTGATTTGACTTCAGCAATAAACTTAGTCACAATCATGCTCTAGCTTGTGGCACGCTAAAATATACGCCATATTTTACACATAGTCGATAAGTCTACATGCTCCCCTTTTTCATGCTTTATGATTATCTTTTCGGCGTTGGACTATTACAACCATGCTCTAGCTCATGGCAGGCCAAATATATGCTGCACCCCAGCCCAAGACTGACCCAGCACACACACCACATTTTTTATATGGCCGAACAATTCAAATACCGTCCATGCTCCATCCATATTATTAAAAATATAATATAATTTTTAATATTAAATTAGTCACAATCATGCTCCAACCCGTGGCAGATCAAGCCGCACCTCAATCCGAGACTGACCTGGCATATACACCATGTTTCTTACATGACTAGCTAACCTAGATGCTGCCCATCCCATCAATTATATTAAATCATGTTCTTCTTATTTAGCAATTATTAAGTATCAATTAATCATAATTTAAGCAACAATAGTTCTACAATATGTAATATCCATGCTGCTAAATATAAAATATACATTAATCATAAATTAATTTTTATAAATATATAGATGATTATGTTGAAGAATTCTTACCTCTATCGGTAATTGACTCAGCATAGTAATCGATGATCCTCTAGCTCTATAGACTCTAAAGCAAGATATTTCGCTTAATATCTTATGCAGACAATCACATCTCTATATGATCAAGATCAAATATAAAAATCATATGTGAAGAAATTATGGATAAACAATTCTTGTTTATAAATCCAGGACTCTTTCTAGGGTCAATCAAGATCTGAGTTTGTCTAAGTATCTGGACCATCTACTAGGACCATAAAATTTTTAGAGAGAGAAAATTTTAGGAAAAAAAGTAGAGAGAGAAAGTTAGGTTTCTAGAGAGAGAAAGTGGGATTTAGTCTTAGAGCAGGGAGAGGGGGAAGAGAGAAACTCGATCTCTCTCTTTTTTTTTTTCTTTTTTCTCTTTTTTTTTTTTTTTTCCTTTCTTCTTCCTCTTTGTTTCTTCTTGCGAGTCTTAGCCAAAATAGGGGACGCATGGTCCCTTTTGCTTCTCGGATCGAGGGCCACGGTCGGCGTAACCATGGTCAACGATAGCCAGGGTTGCTGTATTACAGCCCTTTCATCCCAATCCGATGATTGATGATAACCGTCGGTGCCAGAAAATTTCAAGAAAAATAATAAACCAAATAAAGGAAAAACAAGAGAAGAAAAAAACTCAAAAAATCTGGCAAACCTGACAGCTGACGGCGGTTACTGACATGATGGGAAGGAAGGAAAAAGTGAAAAGAAGAAGGGGTAAGCTTACCTTGTGCTCCAGTGAGTTCTCCACCTCGAATTCTCGACGAATATGGTAAAGGATTCTAAGAAGAAACTCTAGCGATCTCCGCTGCTTTTGACCTTGAATCTCGATGGGATGGAGAGGAAAGACACCTCTTTTTTAAATAGAGCCGAAGGGAAGGAGTTCCACTCCTCCATGGTGGAGGATTTTCGACTCTGATCGGGAGTCATTCGGGAAGAAGACTCTTCTCAATTTTTTTTTTTATAACTGGGTTATTACAACTTGGAAGTGAACTAGCAATACGATGTTTTGCCACAAAGGAAGAGCTTCCCAAAAGCCCATTTAGTATTTACAGCTTTTGGATGCTGCTGATCTTATTTTGAAGACGTTTTAAAACATGACGCCGGGTCATAGCATGCTTAGCATGATGCCTCATCATAGGATCATCAAATTAATTGCCATTGTGTTTTGATAAATCATAAATGACGTTTATTTAACCTTCCAAATTTTTGAAAGAGGTAGAGTAAAGAAGGCACGTGACTTAGAGAAATAGAAAAAAATTGTAAAAAAAATAATAATAATTAAATAGACACTTGTATGTCTGATTAGATGATCATCTCCATCGTCTATAGGCTCGTCCAATATCAAATATCTCAAAATTCATAGAACCTTTCTTGTATTAAATTAAAAAGAATTATAATATTTTGATTGCCACCTCTGCAATTGACTGAAAGCATACCTAGCGTCCTAAAGAAAAAACCATTTAGATTATTTATTCTGCCAAGGCATAAACAAAGCAAAGGCCCACTCCATGGTGCCATAATCCTCATTGACCAGGGAAAAGATAAAGACCAGAAAAGTAACGAGTCACCAGCCGAAAAATTCCCTCCTTTTCAAACTTGCGAGGACTGCAACGCAAGTTGTGACCGCCCTTCCACCATGCTTTTGTTGGACAAACTTGAAAGGCAAGCAGACCCCTAAAAGAATATTTAGCATGTCTGAGATTCCAGTGAGATGTCACTCTCACAGAGCACATAATCAGCTAAAGCAATTCTCTCCTGACCATATTATAAAATTTTGATGGCACCATGAGTTAAATAATAAACACTAAGTTCGATGATGGGCCAACGCATCTTTCCATTGAAAGAAGAAAAGGATTGATGGACACTATGCATGATAATCAAGTATTTCTCTAAGTTATATTGACTAGAATAGGTGCAATGACTTAGTCAAAACTTTATCATTGAAATTATAAGCCTGCGTCAATATATATTTAGTCCCACGGTGAATAGATCTTGAATATTTATACAAAACTAAGAAATCAAAATAATACATTCTAACAAACTTTCTTGGATGAGGTTCTGGATATAATAAATGATATACTCGGTCCATGGTTCATATGGATTAGAGGATGCTGCAAATTTGGATCCTTAGTTTGATAAGGATATGCTAGAGCTCAAATTGAGAGGAGAGGGGTGTGCGCGCGCGTGTGGGGGGGGGGGAGTATATATCATTACAAGATTCACATTAAAAATTAATGTAGAGGGAACTGAGAGAATGTAGGTATCGTAAGGTGATAAAAGCCATATCAAATAGAGTTGGAAAGAGACGTCGTGATGCAGGTAGTTCAAAAGTCTGGCATACGAGACCATCAGCATGATGGCTTTAAAGTGAAAAATGAGACGCTATGCAGTCATCGCTGAATCATGTTTGCAGTTTTCCATTGAAGACCTCTTAATTGAAAATATTGACTAAACTATTTGCTATTGTTTTCAAAGGTGGACTAGGAACAGGGTTGATGAAAACGCGGCACTCTTCCTAACGTGGGCAGACCTCCACAAAAGCCAGTTGAGATGATGTCACTTTCCACGCCACCCATGACAACAAAATCTGTTGATTTTAGGTTACGGAACAGTGGATGGCAGGTCCAGTGGAAAAGAGGTGATTGTATTGGACTAATATTCACATAAATGATGCGTAAAGTTGTTCATCTTACAGTGATTAAGTGCTTAGGTAGATGTACATTTGCAATAGTTTTGGCAAGCTATTGCAGTGAAGATACCATCCATCATTTATTATGTATTCCGGTACGCAACCCTCATACTTCTTCCATTAGTACCATTTTTGCAACCATATTGTCTTCATAGAATCATACATTAAGAAGGAACAGGATGAATATAGAAACTAAGGTGACATATTTTCACTGTTGTTGCATAGGCATCACCCATTGCTCTTATATCGCAGAAAATGATTTGGTTAGGCGTGTTCACTTGTCTTCAGAACCTTTGGCAAGATCATACTTTTACGAACACCAGCAATGAGTTAGACTCCCTGTTAAGTCGCACCTTAACTCCATCAATCAACTGGATCTCACTGAACATCATCAGCTCCAACTGAAGGAGATTTCGGATGCAAACAAAGACATTTTGCTTTTTCTATTCAAGTTTTCGAGACTTCAGTGGTCTCTAAATCTCGGGTTGCTTTTTTTTTTTTTTTATAAAAAGTTTGTTTTTAATTAAGAGAGTCCGGATATTTTCTGGTTGGTAGATGTGTTTGGATGCACACACTAGTGATCTATCAAGTAGAGCAAGATAAATTTCAGTAACCGCCAGGCCAATGTTTAAGTTTCCCAACTTGGACAAAAGTTTCATCAACCTTCTACCTCTATCTTCCTACAGTGTATATTGAGAATATGAGATTGTAACCCTTTCAAGTCATCAACTTGAAAAGCAACGAAACATATGCAGGAAACAATAACAACCATGTCAGAACATAAGATGTGACTTAATTTTCAGTGCACCATTGTGGATATTGTCAAGAGCTTAAAAGGGAAAATGAAAACAATAATTTCCTACACACCATAGATCCAATATCTATCACACATTCTAATTTCTAATTACACTATTACAAATGCCTGAGAAACTGAAAAACTCAACTACAACAGGGAGGAAAGGGAGTCATGTAGTACGCAACGAAAAAAACCAGTTCTCCGAGCGATGAGATTACAGGAATAGTTAAAGACATTACACAACCAATAGCTTATGTTAGCGTGGATTGTAATGTTGGGAGAAAGAAGACAAGTCCCACATCGGAAAAAATTGGACTTGTGAAAGCGTTTCTAAGTATGGGCTTGAGTATGAGCATGGCTTAAATAAAAGATGTATTTATTGGAACCCATATATATATAATTATCTAATGATGGCACTTGGTAACTTAGGAACTTGAATTTGTCTAGTACAGGCATTTATTTTTTAATTTCCGGAATCAGAGAATTCAGTTATTGATTTTAAACTTGTGACTTTTCAAATGATAGTTATTTTCTCAATAGTCATAACTATTGAAATTATAACCACTATTCCCAACAGTTACGACTGTTCATGTTCTGTAAGTATTCCAAGACAGGCATAAACGGAACAATCTCTTCTCCTGCCTTAATCTTTTCTTCAAATTCTTAAGAGAGTTTAGAGGCTTACTTGTATCCTAAAGGTGTTCTTGTTCTTTCTTATAATAGAAAATAACACTTTTAAGAAAATGATTTCTTCACGCCTCTAAGCCAAATCTGTTTTCATATATATCACTGTTGTAACAGCTTATTCCATATCTTATGCATTAGATCAAACCAATGAGGACATCCATTTCAACTGGCTGGTCCTTCATCGACTTTTTAATGAACAAAGCTTGCACAATTACAAAATGATAACTCCATAATGTAGTTTATGTACAACCAGTGACAAACCAAACTGCCTGAGGTTTGCTGGAGCACAACAACCCTATAAGAAGAACAAAGAATGGGAGAGTACAAATGCTAAGATCAAGACTGAACGGGCATGCAAACAAACAAGACTAATACAAAAGAAGGCCGAGGAACATTTGAAAGCACCGGGCAACATACTCACACACCTAAGAACAACTTTTGATGAAAAACAAGCAGAAGGTCTCGGGCTCACGAAAAAAGGCAGCCAAGAAAACCCACACATAGATTACCACAATACTGGGACAGAGGATGCCTTCGAACTTGTAAAATAAGAAAATGCTAAGAGAGATGTAAAAAGACCTTTCAGAACTTTTATTGATTGTTCATAGGCTATCAAGAAGAGCCTTTTTGCAGGCCGGTGGTTGAGATGATTTGGGGCTGGGGACTGGTGATGGCAGGCCAATTACACTCTGCAAGAAACGCCTCTCCTGGAAAATACAACAAAGCTAGGTATTAGTTTAACAGAGAATTTCTTTATGAAGTACTAGTATATTAGATGAAAGCAAATGCAAATGTTACAAGAACATGAAGCACTGGCTTCATCCCTACAAATTCAACCAGGTTCATTTTTACCCCAGGAATATAAAAGAAAATATCAGCGCTACAGTGATCATTACCTTGCTGAAAAGATTACTTGATTCATGCATAAGTTTCCATTGAATATTAAGCGATGCTAAACTGAGATGTACCTTTAGTGCTTTAAGCAAAAGAAAGGCTCACACATATCATTTTTCTGTTTCTACCTGTTACGTAAAGAGGCTGAGAGTCTATGGGATTTGTGCTTATTTGAATATGCTTCGAGGTCACAGCAAGATATTTTAATTTTGCTTACACTTGCTGTAAATTTTGGGGTTAGAATCCCATCTGCTAACGATTGGAAAGGTGGGGTTGTCAGAAGAGGTGAAGCAAACTCTGAATTTGAAATATTACAACTATTTTCATCATTCTCCTTCGGCTTTGTAAGAGGAGGCATGACTTCCTCTGCAAGAAGAACAAGTTGCTTTCTGTAAAATACTTTCCCTGGCCTAGTTATGTGAAATAAATTGAAGGAACTGAAAAATCCTAGGTTTTATGAGTATTGATTATTACCTTGACAAGCAGTCATCCCAAAACACTGTGCATCTTCTTGAGGACCACTGATCTCAGTGTTGTTGCTAAATACACAATCATCGGTCTGATGATCCTTTTCATTTCCCTGATTATTAAAGTGGCCGGATGACCCTGCGCTGTATTCAGAGCTTCGACTGTTTTCATGCAAATCAGATTGCCTGCTTAATAGATTAGCCATTAGTCTGATGGACATGGATCAGAATAACCGACAAAGTTATCAACCGAAGAACTGGATTATTACCTCAAAGATTGCTGACCTATTGAATCGCTGCTCATTAGTTCCTCTATCAGGTCCCTAAAATCATCAAGTACAAAATCTGTTCCAGAAATTTTTCTGCTCGGCATTCCACTCTCTTCTGTTTGGGCCATGTAGTCTTGGATTTCCTGAATTATCAATCCCATTACAATAACATATTAAACCAGAACCTCCTAATATACTTTGCCAATTACAAATAAATTAAACAGGTACTGCTAGTAAAAATAGGCAAGTAATTGGCACCTTCCAGGCATTCTCAAGGCTCTCCTTGGTGTTTTCTGCATTAACTTTTTGTGCAAGGGAACTAAGCAGCTCGGCTTGCTGAAGCAATGCTGTTAATTTTGGATCATCCTTTTTAAGAAAGGTACCTCTAGTCCTGTTGTCTGTTTAAATAGCAAGATGGAGGATTTGTTAATGATGTAAGAAGCAACTTCTTGAAATAAATTTAGAGCAAGAATAAAAGAAGCACAAGTTTATCATTGTTTACCATTATGTACTGCTGTCCTCAAGTCATTACCAACATAAGCCAGCAACTCACCTGCAATGTTACAGTTCTGAGCAAGAACTGCCAGAGGAGACCTTAGTTGATCCTTGTTCATTCCATGTTTCCCAAGATATTCTTCGTTTCTTTTATTTTCTTTAAGATCTGAAATATGGTACCTGTGTTGCAAAAAGCAAATTACATCAAGTGTATCAATCAGTTGTTTAATAATCAGTAAAATGGAAAAATGTGTAGTTTTGTTGGTGATGTTGATTTGCATCGATCTTTTATATACCTCATATGCTTAGTTGGTAATGATAACTCCCTTGTCTCAGCTGGGATACATCCATTTCGAATTATGACCCTCTTATTATTTGGGTTCAGACATGAACCGTTATTTTCCTTGGACAAAGCCTCATGCTTTGCTCTTTTCTTGCAGAGGGTAGAGAATCGGTTCTTCACTGCATTATCTGTTCTGTTGTTTAACAAATGATTCCCATCAGTTCTATACTTCTCTTACTCATGTATTCCTCCGTATGATTGGAAGTATGTTTCCAAAATAGTAGTCAGAGTAAATTACCTGCCAGAGACTACCTTTGCAATCTCGGTCCATCTGTTCCCGTAAACCTTCTGGGCCTGCAAATGAGTTTTAGTATAAGGTGTCAGGACCATACCTGGATGTCAAGAAATAAAAGAAATAATCTCACTTGCAAGGTCGAAACTTGAATTAAAATAAAAGCAAGAGCACGGGGCCTTAAAATAACGAGTTTGTGCTCTGCAAATGTAAAGAGCAACTTAAAATAACTCAGTAGTTTGATAAGAGTGGCACCGCAACATCCCTCTGTCAGAATGACCAACCACAGATCGGAGAACATATACAGGACCACATAACATACCAAAGCAATATGACAAATAATATAATCATGAATTTTTCTCAACAATTGCAATTTTGGAAACAAAAATTCCTATTTTGCGATCAAACTAGGTCCAAACTATATCTAGAAAATAGATATTTCCTTAAAAAAGGGACGCGAAAAAAGAGAAACTTGATGCACTATTAGTCTAATCCTTACCTCACACAAAAGCCTGTCCTCTTCGGCCGACCATCCACCTTTCTTGCACTCTGCATTCAAGTACGTATTCCACCTGCAATTTCACCACCATGTCTCCATCATTTCAAACCAACGGTTCAATACAACCGCAATCGAATTAACGAAAAGATGGCTCCTTTTTAATTTTCTCTTAGCCCTTTCCAACTCCACCTACCTTCTTCGGCATTGTCTGCCGGTCTTGTCCTTGAATTGAGCTGCAATTCTCGTCCAACTGCCCACAAAACAACATCAGAACCATTTCATGTGATCCAATTCAACCATCGCAACTGTTCTATCAAACAAAGCAAATTAAGAACAGGAAGATAAGAGGGAAATCCAGAGTCTTACTTCTCGGTTCCATGAAGAGCAACTTGCTCTCGGAGCAGATCATCCTCCTGCAAGAAACCAAAACCACCTTCACTTCAGAAAACTCTCCACCGAAGCTAACAAAACATAAACACAAGGAAAAGGGAAGAAGGAGAGACCTTTGGAGTCCAGCTGACAATATGCCGATCCTTCTTCGGAGGTGCCGCCACGGCTGCTGGAGCTACAGAACCATCAGAATTCATCCCCGCTGCTGCTGCCATTTCCGATCTTCTCTCCATTCGGTAACTCCCAGCGTCATCCAACAACCTAGGCCAGAAAGCACGGATTCGATCGAAACAGAGCTCGTCGAAAAGAGGACCCCGAGATCGAATCGAAGTGATCAGCGGACCCAATCTCCGACGAATCGATGTGGAACAAATTCCCCCTGGATCAATTGGGGTTTTCGAGCGCGCGAATTCGGATTCGTTCAGAAATTTTGAAAAGGACGAAGAAAATGTGAAATAAAACAAGGAGAGGTAGGGATCAATAGAGAAACGAGGAAGGGGAGGTGATGATAGAGTTCACCACCGGTGCGTTTAATAACACCTCGAGCTCCCCGTGACCGGCTTTTTACTGAGGTGAAAAATTAAATAGTTCTAGTCCTGTAGCATTACTTGAACCATTGCTTACATCTTCTTCCCCATCTCCGGCGAGTCGTGAACCAGGGATGGGTTTATTTATTATTATCCGCTCGGGCGGTCTGGTCACCGACAACAGGTTACCTTCCGCTGTGGAATTGGAAGTCTTGCGTGAACCCCAGGTTGGTAAGTTGCTGTGACGGTGACTGTAGCGCGGTCGGACAGGGATCGAAGACGGGTGGGCGAGATTGGTTGGAGGATGCGGGCCCGCCGAGGGTGGAAGGAAGCCCGCGACGTTATGCGTTATGACGATGGAGTGCAGCTTTTTTTGAAAAAATGGAGGGAAAGTTTGCCGGAGTTTAAGATGGGAAATTCTAAACGAGAACAACACTTATTTTTTTTTTAATTTTGTGTGTGTGTGTGTGTGAAGACACATTTCTACACCCTGGCATGAATGTTGCATGACATTAGTAGAAGATCTTTACAAAAACACATGTATAAATATTTAGCAACAAGCATATAATTGGAATCGCATGTTATGAATGTAAAATTATTGAAATTTGATCCGTATAAGAACTTGATAAGCCTTGGAGCCTGGTCATCAAGTTTCTAGGTAGTATGCTAAACCAAGATATGTGATCTGGTTGTCGGCAATATAGTATTACCTAGTGTGATTAATTAGGTTTTTCCATAACATGAATTTGTTATATCAATTATAGTGACACCGTGGTTTTGGTTGTGCGAGTCTTTCTTAATTCTTAAATCATGCATTGTATTTTTTGATCTTTTTTGCATCATTTGTGCTTAAATAGTAACATTAACCCTCTATCAATAAATTCCTCAAGTGATTCATGTCAAATCCATCTATAAAAATAAAATGGTGGTTTGAATCATAGTCTACCTCACAAAGAGATAACGATGCTAACTCAGGTGTTAGTAGTTGCAAAATTTTATTATAGTTGGGAACCATCATTGTCATGAAATTTATTGCTGTCATTCTCTTGAATTAGATAATAAAAAATATTGATATGCACAGTGGAATGCATAATAAAAAATAAGTACTATATTGTCATCATAAAGTTGTTTAAATATATTTATAGTTATAGAGAAAACATGTAACATTACTATGTGTGAGACAAGCCAAGATAAGCCAACTAATAGCTAGGCTGTTCAAGTTCGACTCGTTTTAAAGAGAAGTTGGTTGAGCTTAAGCCGAGCTCAAGCATATGTTTTGACTGACTCCTATTGACCAAGTTTAGTTCACTTATACATCAAGCTTTGAACTATATCTAAACTCAACTTCCTTTCTAACCACACCAAAGTTACATTGAGCAATTGTCAAGCCAATTCAAAGGTACTCATGAACGGATTAACTGATAGAGAAGAAATAATTTATCAAAATGAGAAATCTATGCTTCTAGAGGTAGTCTCTATTTCCTCTAAGCAGACGATGGGATCATGTTTCTTACTTACGATTTACGAATTATAAGAGAATCTGTGCATTAGACTTCATTTGAAATATGCTCAATAAATACAATTCATAATAATATAGCTAAACAATCTATAAGAGAATTACACGAATTAAAAGGCAAACTCTATTAGAAATATGATTTGCGGAGGGTATGTTCTAACAAGGGTATTGGTGCCATTGACCTGGCTGGGGCAATTCAAAGGGCGTTCATTGAAATCTCCTAATGCCACCTTTAGATGGATGCAGAGGGGGTGGGGGTGGGGCGTCAGGGGCCTCCTCGTCTTTTCCCTTGCCGAATAGCCGTTATAAGGTTTGGTATTTGGAAGACGACTTTTGCCAGTAACATTGGTGTGACCGTTGACAGAAACGTGGGATCCGCTGTACCCTTCAAGTCTCGAACCGCAGGTACAGCCAAGTCAGGTATGGGAATAATGTCGGTTCCAACCACGGCCTTCTGACACAAATTTTGGTGCCGTATTTTTAAGTGGATTCAGAGTGAAACCGCGTCTTAACTGCAAAGAGTTGATGCCCCTGGAGGGTGGAATCCGCTGAAAAGATCATTACAGCAAAGCTGATGATGAACATCCATTCGGATGACCCATGTCCCATAATAAGCACCGACATTCAATTATACATGACGCACAACCTGCCACACGTGGCTATCTATTATTTAATGAATGGTGCGTATTATATACCACATGATATAATATACAGTAAAAGATTCATACTCTAATTTTATTATTTATACATCAAAATTAAAAAATTATATCCTACACTATGATCATGCACCACAGCAACCATCCTATCTTATGGTATAGGATAAAATTTCTCGTCAATATCAATTGAAGTTGCATGTTTGAACTTAAAATAATATTTTATTGCTAACAGCTTTGCGAGGTCCGATCCCTCCTCATGTTGCATGCACGGCCAATCAAAGGGGCGCTTGTGGCATTCCTCTTTTATTTGGTTTGATATATATATATATATATATATATATATATATATATATATATATATATATATATATATATATATATATATATTATATATATATATATATATTGTTAGTTTAGTAATTAATGTTATTCTATTTTTTCTTAACCAATAACTTCAAATAACAATTGTTATTAGACCGTTGTCCTTCTTTATTTTGGCTGGTATCCGCCGTCAATACAACAATCATTATTCTATTATGAAAATAACACCAAATTGCACAAAAAAAATGATGGTTAATTGAGTACAATAGTAAACGATGGTTAAAGAGGAAGCCCAAGGAAAACCTGGCTTGGGCATTGTTAGAAGTGGGTGCCTGAAGCGCATTGTACCTAGTATAACACTGGTTTTGTGGTGCTACATAATTGTTTTGAGATTAATTGTGGCTGCATGTTGATTTAGGCTTCATTGATCCAACAACAATGTCACCGTCCATGAAGCATTGCCATTTCTTTACACGGGAACCGATGGGCAAAAAAGACACAACCATTGGTGTATGGTCCTGTATAGAATATGTAAACAGTAGATATGATTTTGAGGAAATAATAGATATTATTTCTGCATGGTGTCAAAAGGCACAAATAGTAGATACGTCTTCCATCTATGGTTTTAAGAAAAGGGCAAAATCAATGAACAATAGCAGCGGCAAAAGCATCTAGTGTTGCAAACATGTAACTCAAGATTTCTTTGATTAGTCGTGAATAAATTAGGGCTCAAATAATGTGTAATTCAAGATTTCTTTAATTAGTCATGAATAAATTATAAACTTCATAAATAATTTGAGAGTAATTGAATAATTATTGTTTAGGTCGTTTCTGGGTGTTAATTCAAATAATCATTTGATCAGCATGAAAGTATCAACAATGATTCAAAATATGTAACTCAGAAAGTACCTCAAATGTAACAAGAATTTTATATTTCGCCACAAGGAGAAAATGTTTTTATCCTATTTGTCCACGACCCACATCAGTTATTTTGACCAACGTGAATAGAATGAATTTTTAATATTCAAATTAACAGTACTGTTTCCTGGATGGGCAATGGGCATTTTATCCTTTGCCGAACATACTCCTTTCTTGCTTACAAGAACGTCATCCTTGTGAGTCTCCAAGACCTATCTCCATCACCACCAGTTGAGACCCTTCAACTATGCTATTAATCTTTTGATCAGGATGGTCACCGTAGTTAAAGGTTGCAGAACATCGTCACA
Source organism: Cocos nucifera (assembly GCA_006176705.1). Lineage (NCBI taxonomy): Eukaryota > Viridiplantae > Streptophyta > Magnoliopsida > Arecales > Arecaceae > Cocos > Cocos nucifera. The sequence continues at coordinate 1,646,485 of QRFJ01000001.1, read as the reverse complement.
ACTTTAGTTTCAAAAGTTGAAAGTCCATGTCTTTAGTTCCACGGGAGGAAAACGTAGAAAATAAAATAAAGGCCGGAAGGCATTTTCACCGGCAATGAAGGTTTTGAGTAAAAAAGTAAAATAAAGACTCTAGAAATTTTTAGTTCCATTTTTCTTCACAAGGCAAGGCTTTGACTGTGAATTCATGATATGATGCAAGAAGAGCATTTGAATTCATGATATGATGTGAGAGGAGCATTTAGAAAGAAGAAAAAGGGCAATTTTATGTGGAATAAAGCTTAACGAAAGCCAAACCAACGCAAAGTCTGAAGTCCTTTTCTTTTACATTTCTTTTCCCTTTCTCTTTTAAGAATGAAAAGCTTGTTTCCGTACCATTCAAGTAGAAGTTGCTTGCAAGCAAAGGCAGCATGAAACAATCTTAGAGGAGAATATATAGAAAGGTCCCACGAGAACTATCGGATAATATTTTACACCAAGGGTCACTTCGTGCTGTATGGGATTCCTGCATGTGGGTCTGGCATCTCGCTTTGATGTTTGACACGCCTTTTTGCTGCAGTCCTCATCCATCTTTCTTTATGCAGGCAAGCACAGGCAAAAAAAAGCAAGAGGAATTGGAATCCTATGCCCTCTTGGTCCATCTCCCAGCTGGTTCCTAATCCATGAGAAAAAGATCTGGATTCCAATGGATAACCACCCCCGAGAAACTCTATAATGAGGACAGTAGAGTAGGGTTGAGGACATTGTTGGATGATAGCACTGCTAAAAGAACCCTCTGATAGAAAAGCGCCAAGGCTTGTTACTTTGTTTATGTAAAGCAACATCAACTGTACAATAGGTGCCACCTTTTACTAAGACTGGGTGCTGGGTCAGGATTACTCTGGCAAGTGCACCTTCGAGGGAACCATTACACATGGTCTGACCTTTACAAAGGGCTCTCATCCATTGAAAGTGAAGCTAAATTTCTTTAGTAGAGCTCCCTTATCAAAAATCCAATGCGATATATGCCTTAAGGGTCGCCACAACACTAAGCAAACCATTTAGTCATTAATGACAATAGATTGATATCTTCCAAAAGCAACTAAAAAAAAAAACTTATATGATCTTATAATGTTGTAACAGATTGTGATTATCAGCTAATCATAAATTTATGTAGATCACAAATATGGTCTTTGGAAATGATATGTCCAATATTAGTCCCAACTCCAGAAACTAGCCTTATGATCAATCATAATTATATAGATAATCAGTTTACTATATAGTGCCGGTAAATGACAACTGTTGGGGATAAACCCCGCTCTCGCCGAAGTCTAGTTCGATGCTCGGTCTAATGCAACCAGTGGCTGCAGAAGAGCTTCAGCAGATGGGTCTTAGCCAAACCCTTACAGCCGGCTGAACTACTTAGCGGCCGAGCTCCTTGGACGCCCAGCAGCCGGGCTTTAGCCAAACCCCCAGCGGCCGAGCTTCTTTGAACCCGTTCAGTCGGTCGAGCTACTTAGTGGCTGAGCTCTTTCGGACTCCTCAGCTGCCGAGCTCCTTCGGACTCTCAGCATCCGGACCGAACCCCTTTAGCCGGTCGAGCTACTTAGCGACCGAGCTCCTTGGACTCCCAGCAGCCGGACTCTAGCCGAACTCAACCGTCGAGCTTCAGTCAGACTCCCGCAAGAGCCGAACTCTCTCCGCGTCGTTATAGCTAGGCGCCTGCAGGAGCCAAACTTCCTCCAAGCTTCCTCTCCGATCGAATTTCTTCAGGGGTCGGACTTCTCACCGACTGAGCTCCTGCCGAACTTTCCAACGGCCGAGCCTTAGCCGCGCACCTCCAGTCAGACGCCTACGAGAGCCGAACTCCTTTCGAGCTTCCTTTTCAGGAGTTCGAACTCCTCCAAAATGGGCACACGTCGAAGTCCTTCAACCCTTCATTCGACTTCAAGCGGCTCAATATCAAGACAGCTGCAGCCATCACCATTAGTCCGCCGCAAACGATAGCGATCCGCTATCAGGCGGCGATGGCTGTCACCATCAATCCGCTGCAGACGGTACCTTCCTATGAGACTGACTCCGCCGGACCTCAAGCGGCCCGTCAGCACGCGGCTACAGCTGTCATCATCAAGTTCCGCTATAAAAAGGACCCTCCAGATACGTTAATCCTAATCTCTCTGATCTCCCCTTCATCTCTAAGCTCTGCGGAAGTTATTTTTGAGCACTCCATTCCTGTTGGTCGGAGCTGACTTGATCGTTGGAGGGTTCTATCGGAGCCACCCCCCACCGACTTCGGATAGAACTTTATTTTGCAGATCCTCGGCGGCAGCCTCATCGACCTCCACTCCAGTAGATTCCGACGACGATCAATTTCTGCGTCAACAGATTGACGCTAGAAGGAGGACCCCGAACCTCCGAGGTTCCCTTGTTCTTAAAGGAGTGCTCGACGATGATTTTTTTCTTTCCTCTTCGAAGATCTCTCTTTTCTCTTCCGAGGAGAAAATGCCTCCCAAGAGAGCTTCTACTCGATGCTCGACGGCCTCCGCGGCCCGATCCCTTTCGAATCCTCTGCTCCCGCTCCAGCCCCGGTGACCCAGGCTCACTCTATAGCCGCGGTGGACGCAGAGCAGTTCAACCTGCTCGTCCAGTAGGTTCGTGGTCTCATGGAGGCAGTGCAGACGGTGCAGGCCATGCACCAGCAGGCCCCAGTACCAGCTTAATCGGTGCGGAATTCTTCAGAGCTGTGTGGTCCAGTCCAGGGGCGACCGACATGGGCTATCCGACCTCCAATCCCTGAAAGAGGAAGGCAACGGAGCGTGGCTCGACCTAGGGTGAAGCTTCGCACCCATTCTGCAAGAAGACCTTGGAGATCAAAGACCGCGAAGATCTTCTGGATCAAAGGCTCTTAGAAATGAGTCGACGAATCGAAGAACTCCATCACACTCCCTCCTCATGCGGTAATGACATCTACACTAACCCTCCTTTTTCGCAAAAAATCATGCAGGAACCGATCTCACCGAACTTCAAGCTCCCACAGTTCGAGAGCTACGATGGGACCACCGATCCGATCGACCACTTGAAAGTCTTTCGGATAATGATGCTGCTCCATGGTGCGTTAGATGCTATCCTGTGTCGGGCTTTTCCCTCTATCCTTAAAGGGGCCGTCAGGAACTGGTACTCGACACTCAAGTCGAGTACCATCCTATCGTTTGACCAGATGAGTCAACAGTTTGCGGCCTACTTCGTCAGTAGTCGGCATCCATGCCGAGGTTCGAATTTCTTAATAGCCATCAGACAGAAGGAGGAGGAATCCATCCGAGCTTATATCATCCGATTTAATACTGCTGCACTGGAGGTTCGGAACCTAGACCAGTCAGTCGCCATGGCCACTCTCAAGAGCGGCCTTCAGAAGAATGACTTACTGTTCTCCCTGAAAAATAAGTATTCCAGGGACTTTGCCGACGTGCTGGCTCGGGCCGAAAGTTATACCCGGGAAGAGAAGGCCTTCGAGGCTAAGGACGACGAAGCCAGCGGCAAGCAGCGAATCGATGGACCAGGCAGGCCTACCGAAGAAAGAAAGTGGACTGAAGCTCGACCGCGTTCCTGGACTCCCCATGGTCATGGGCGAGCCCGAACTCCCCCTCAAGCTCGGAGGTGGAGAAGTCCTAACGAAAGGGCACACCGAGGTTCTCTCCAGCACTGAAGTTCTCTTCGATGATGATGATTTCATAACCATGCCCCCTTAACGCTCCGAAGACTCAAGTACTGATGGAGATCCGGGAGCAATTTTTAAGATCGGAGAGAATGCGTTTCCATCCTAGCAAGCGCAATCCCAACAAGTTCTGCCTTTACCATCGCGACCACGGTCATGACACTGAGGAGTACATCCAACTCCAGGATGAGATCGAAGAGCTCGTCAGACGAGGCAGACTTAGCCGATTTCTACGAAGACGGCCTGAGGAGAAGGAAGATCGGCTGAGAGCATTACCGTCGAGTGGAAAAAATCAGGAAGAAGATCGACTGCCCCTTGGTGTCATCAATACTATCTCAGGAGAACCTCAGCAAGGGGAGACCAGCGAATCCGAAGGATTGGTGAAGAGGAGGAGGATCGTAGAGCCCATGGCCTTCACCGAGGAGGACGGTCAGAGAATCCAATTTTTGCACAATGATGCGGTTGTAATTTCTTTGAATATTGCTGACTACGATGTACGCCGTATTTTGGTAGATAATGGAAGCTCGGTCGATGTGTTGTTTTACGATGCCTTCTCAAAAATGTTTCTGCCCGACGATCGCTTAGGGCCGATGAATTTTTTGCTAGTAGAGTTTGCTGGCAATGCCGTACCAGTCGAAGACATAATAATATTGACCGTAGCGACAGGGCAACGTCCGAAGCTGGCCAAAGCCCGGGTCGACTTCCTAGTCGTAAGGACCCCATCCGCCTATAACGCGATCCTTGGCCGACCTAGTCTAAATGCACTTCGAGCGGTAGTGTCAACCTATTATTTGAAGATGAAGTTTTCGACGAGTCACGGGGTTGGAGAAGTCAGAGGAGACCAGGCATTGGCGAGGTATTGCTACTCGATCGCCCTGCATAAGGAAGATCGGCCCGACCCTTATCTTGTTGATGGACTGAACGTCTGCGATGACCTCACTGAGGAGCGGGGCGAGCCTACGGAGGACCTCATCTCTATGCCTTTGAATGATGAAAACTCGGAGCACGTGGTGTAGATCGGCTTCAACTTAGCGGTTGAGGTTCGGGAGTAGCTCGTCGCTTTCCTCAGAAGAAATGCGGACGTCTTCACCTGGATCCTAGCGAATATGCCGGGGATCGACGTCGAGGTTATGAAACATCGGTTGGCCGTCGATCTGAGGCACCGACCGATAAGAGAAAAGATGCGCCACCACGTCTCAGAGAGACAGAAAGCGATCGTCGAAGAAGTAGACAAGCTCCTCAAAGCTAGACTCATGCGGGAGGTTAACTATCCGACCTGGGTCTCGAACGTGGTTCTCGTCAAGAAAGCGAATAACAAGTGGAGGATGTGCGTCGACTTCAAGAAGCTGAACAAGACCTGCCCGAAGGATAGTTACCCCCTACCAAGGATCGACCAGCTGGTGGATGCAACCTCGGGCCATGAGCTTCTCACCTTCATAGACGTCTTTTCTGGTTACAACCAGATATGCATGGTGCCCGAGGACGAAGAGAAGACCGCCTTCATTACTGACCGAGGTCTTTATTGCTACAGGGTCATGCCTTTTGGACTCAAGAATGCAGGGGCAACATACCAGCGTTTGGTTAATAAGATCTTCAAGGAGCAGATTGACCGCAACATGGAGGTGTACGTAGATGATATGCTCGTCAAAAGCCAAGCTTCAACAGACCACTTGGCCGACCTTGAAGAGACCTTCGGTGCACTAAGAAAGCACAAGATGAAGCTGAACCCGACCAAATGTGCCTTTGGTGTGACCTCTGAAAAATTTCTTGGGTTCATGGTGTCGAGATGCGAAATCGAGGCAAACCTCCAGAAAATCCAAGCCATTCGAGAAATGATCATTCCAAAGATGATCAAGAAAGTTCAGCGCCTGGCCGGAAAGATGGCATCCCTAAATCGCTTCGTCTTAAGATCGGCTAAATGATGCATGCCCTTCTTTGAGGTTCTCAGGCGATCGAAGGACTTCTGCTGGACGGCGGAGTGCCAACAGACATTCGAGGAGCTCAAAAACTACCTCGACATGCCCCTGCTGCTGGCAAAGCCTGAACCCAGAGAAGAATTGTTCCTATATCTAGCTGTCTCCCCGGTGGCCCTAGCGGCAGTCCTGATCAGGGAAGAAACAAAGACGCAGTGACCGGTCTACTACGTGAGTCGAGTCCTGAGGGACGCGGAGACCAGGTACTTTAGGTTAGAAAAACTAACTTACTATCTTCTAATTGCTGCTAGGAGGCTCCGATCTTACTTGCAGGAGCACATCATAACGGTCCTCATGGATCAACCAATAAAAGCAATTTTCTACCAAGCAGATGCTTTCGAAAGAATCGCAAAATGGGCAATCAAGCTCATAGAGTTTGACATCAACTATCGACTCAGGCCATCGATCAAGATCCAGATACTGGCAAATTTTGTGCTAGAATGCACCATTCCAGTTGAAGCCGAGCTTGAATTGAGCGGGATCGACACCAGAGCGAGGCCGAACTTCGATGAAGTCGAGCTGTCGTAGCCGAACCTCTCCGAAGAGAGCGTCGACCTTTCTGAAGGTTCCTGAGCTCTGCACGTGGATGGTTCATCCAACTCCACTGGAGCTGGTGCGGGGCTGGTCTTGGTCAGCCCCGAAGGAGTCATCGTTAAGTACGTGCTGCATCTTGAGTTTCCTGCGACCAACAATGTGGCCGAATATGAACCACTGATCGTCAGATTAAAGATAGCAAGAGAATTAAAAATATATCGGCTTCAAGTCTACAGTGATTTCCAGCTGGTGGTTGGTTAAGTTGGCAGCGGCTACGAGGCACGGGAGGAAAGCATGGTGAGGTACCTCGAGAAAGTAAAGAATTTGATCCCGGTCTTCGATAGTTTTGGCATTCAGCACATCCCAAGGGCAGAAAATGCAAGAGCCGATCTTCTCTCCAAGTTGGCCGCTTCAACGTCGGCCGAACTGCCCAAAGAAGTATTTTTGGAAACTTTGAAGTGTCCGACCACAGAGAAATCTCAGGCCATCCTGCAGACGAAATTCGAACCCAGCTGGATCGACCCATTGATCGCCTACCTTCAAGAGGGGATCCTTCCCCACGATCAAAAAGAAGCTCGAAAGCTCAGGAATCAAGCCTCCCGCTATGTCTTATATGAAGGCAGGTTGTATAAGAGGTCGTACTCCCTCCCGTTGCTGAGATGTCTCCAATCTTCAGAAGCCGACCTCGCACTATGGGATGTGCACGAAAGACTCTATGGAAGTCACGTAGGAGCCAGATCCCTATCGCAAAAACTACTCCGACAGGGGTACTACTGATCGACCTTGTTTCGCGATTTCGTGGAATATGTAAAGAGGTGCGACCGCTGTCAGAAGAACGCCAGTGTGCAGAGGCAGCCGGCATCCGAACTCACTCCGCTCAGCTCACCTTGGCCATTTGTGCAGTGGGGAATGGATATACTCAGCCCCTTCCCAACGGCGTCTGGGCAATGGAAGTTCCTCCTGGTTGCGATCGACTACTTCACCAAGTGGGTCGAAGCCAAACCACTCGCGAAGATTACCGAGGCCAAGGTGCAGAACTTCGTCTGGAAGTCACTAGTCTGCTAGTTCGGCCTGCTCCGAATCCTCATAACCGACAATGGGCGACAGTTCGTTGGGGCAAGGTTCGCCGAGTTCTGCGAAGGACTAAACATCTCCCACCGCTTCATATTGGTGGCTCACCCACAGGCCAATGGGGAGGCTGAGATAACCAATCGGACCCTGCTGCAAGAAATCAAAGCGAGACTCGATAGAGCAAAAGGAGCCTGGGTGGACAAACTCTACCATGTCCTCTGGACATACCGAACTACTCAAAGGGTGCCAATCGGAGAAACATCCTTCGCCTTGTTCTTCGATATTGAGGCAGTTATCCCGATCGAGCTTAAGCTCTCGTCTGCATGAGTCGTGAGCTTCAACGAGCGGCATAACCCCCAGGACCTCAGAGTCAACCTCGACCTTCTGAAAGAAAAGAGGGAGGAAGCTCGCGTCCGGATGGCAGCCTACAAATAAAAGGTGGCTCGGTACTACAACTTCAGGGTTAAAAATAAGACGTTCAGAGTGGGAGACTTAGTGCATCGACCTCGGCTGTAGGAGATAATGTCGCCCTCGAGGAGCTCAACCTCCGACTTCGATCGTAGCAGACGAAGCCTCCCTCAACCTCGGTTGGAGATGGGATCTTTCTTGGGCTTCAACTTCGATATCAACTTTAGCTGGAGATGAGATCTCCCCCGAGCTTCAACCTGGACCAGCACGGGGCTCAGAGGAAGACTTTGGTAGTCGCCTTTTCTGCACTTCCTTCCTTCGAGTTTCGAACTCGAGAGTGGGGGGGGCTAGTGTTGGGGATAAACCCCGCTCCCGCTGAAGTCTAGGTCGATACTCGGCCTAATGCAACCAGTGGCCGCAGAAGAGCTTCAGTAGATGGATCTTAGCCAAACCCTTACAGCCGGTCGAACTACTTAGCGGCCGAGCTCTTTGGACGCCCAACAGTCGGGCTTTAGCCGAACCCCCAACGGTCGAACTTCTTCGAACCCATTCAGTCGACCGAGCTACTTAGCGATCGAGCTCCTTCGGACTCCTTAGCCGTCGAGCTCCTTCGGACTCCCAGCATCCGGACCGAACCCCTTCAGCCGGTCGAGCTACTTAGCGGCCGAGCTCCTTTGACTTCCAGCAGCTGGGCTCTAGCCGAACTCAACCGTCGAGCTTCAGTCAGACTCCCGCAAGAGCCAAACTCTCTCCGCATCATTATAGCCAGGCGTCTGCGGGAGCCAAACTTCCTCCAAGCTTCCTCTCTGATCGGATTTCTTCAGGGGCCGAACTTCTCACCGACCGAGCTCCTGCCGAACTTCCTAGCGGCCAAGCCTTAGTCGCGCACCTCCAGCCAGACGCCTACGGGAGCCGAACTCCTTCCAAGCTTCCTCTTTAGGAGTCTAAACTCCTCCAAAATGGGCACACGTCGAAGCCCTTCAACCCTTCATTCGACCTCGAGTGGCTCAGTATCAAGACAGCTGCAGCCATCACCATCAGTCCGCCGCAAGTGATAGCGATCCGCTATCAGACGGCGATGGCTGTCACCATTAATCCACTGTAGACGGCACCTTGTCATGAGATTGATTCCACCGGATCTCGAGCGGCCCGCCAGCACGCGGCTACAGCTGTCATCATCAAGCTCCGCTATAAAAAGGACCCTCCAGATACGCTAATCCTAATCTCTCTGATCTCCCCTTCATTTCTAAGCTCTGCGGAAGTCATTTCCGAGCACTCCATTTCTGTTGGTCGGAGCTAACTTGATCGTCGGAGGATCTTGCCGGAGCCATCCTCCATCAGCTCTGGACGGAACTTTGTTTTACAGATTCCAGCGGCAGCCTCATCGGCCTCCACTCCAGCAGATTTTGATGATGACCAATTTCTGCATCAACAACAACCAATTCTAGTCTTCTACAGCTGATAAGTTCTTTTTCTCATGTAGATTTAGTTCTCCACTGCAGCCTAATAAGATAAACTTTGTGGACAAACTATATTCCATTAGTGCCAAATAAGAAAGCAATATGTTTTTAATTAGGAATACTATACAAAGTAGCTCAGCATGTAGTCTTTTGAGTGAAAAGATGAAATGACCAACCATATTCAAATAGTGTGCACATTCCTAGAGGAATGTGCACACTAGCTATATGGTAGCTAAGTTTGGCTTCCAATCAAAACTTGACTGCATGGTGACGCTTCAAAAGCAGTGTTATTTGGGCTTCTTTTGAAGTTGGTATTAGTAATTATTCCCTCTGCTGTCCTCATATTTTCCTACTCGTTTCTTTTCATATATCCATGTTTAAAACTATAAGGGATCCTTGACGGTGCATAAACAAGGTCTTTTGATCATTCGAACCGATATTGTCATAGTGAAGAAAAAATGTTGGAACACATAACTTGAACAAATTAAAATTAAATCAACCATAGCTAACTCCTTAATGCGTCTTCTTTGAAAATTTCAACAATTAATAGAGAAATTCCTTTTCTCACCTTGATTGTCATACATCAATCTGCCTAGTATAGCGTAAAAAAAAATTCACTGTTATAAATGGAATGACTATTTATAAATGAAATAACTTCATAGTTAAAAAGTTATTCAAGACATAAAAAACAAAAGAAATTAACCAAGATATAAGAAGACTACCAAAACAAGCATCCCGTATTCTTTCATCTATTATTGTGAATCAGTTCAGAGAAATCATTATGAACTTTACAAGCTCTGTAAACTTAATTAATTGGCAAGATGATCCAACGGACTAGCAATATCACAATCATAAAATTATCGTATTATTCCCAGGATAATAAAGTCGATTACCTCTTTCTCTATAGAAGTTGCAATCCTTGAAGTTTTCACCACCATATCCTTTGAACATCAACCCTTACAAGGACATCAAAAAATTACTCGAACAGGTATATTTCCATGATAATTTCCAAAAATAGCAATACGATCCATACTTCCTAGCAATTAGCTTGGAAGGCTATGATGCAGAACTGTCAGTCAAAATTCTATGTGTTGCTCAACAACTCCATGCTCCTCTTCTACAAGAGCGTCCTTTTGCTTTTGCTCACATTTCAACTGTTTTACATTATATTATCCATTATAGCTGCATTTAGTAGGCCTTCTTTAAATTACTTTACTAAATTTTTTTTTTTGGATTTCATTAAGACGGCAATAAAAAATCTCCAAAAGCAAATGCTATTCATTATCTCACCTCAGTCGATATTTCATGTAATTTAATTTCTGTGATTTTACAAAGTAGATATGGGAGAACAGAATAATCACATTGATGTTACCGTTCACTTTAGGCTCTGCTTGAGGGTTTTTTTTCCACTTGTCTCCCAATTAGAATTGTAATTTATGTGATCCAATTGTTTCTACTACTAAGTTTGAACCTGCTTGTTGAGTTTAGAGCCCTGTTCTTTTCATCAATTAACAAAACTTCCACGTCTGATTTGTGGTACATAATTTTTCTTTTAAATCTTATTGCACAAGTTGTGAAAAAAACGATATGTTAAGCAAAAACATGAAGGCCTAGTTAAAAAACACGGAGAAACAAACTAAACTGCATCAAATTTTCTACTATGATATACCACTCAACAGAAACAGTGTAATGCCCGTTTCGTTTGTTTGGAACCTGAAATACTTTTTCATGATTTGCATCACATGCATGCTAATTTTCATTGACAACAAGCTCCCACCACCTTTATTTTTGCTGATAATATTACAAATTAAAGGGTATGCACCGATATCATGGGAAAAATCTAAGATCACAAACATTTGCTAAATAAGAGGAGCAGCCAATTAGCAACTACTCTAAGCATTCTACTTTTTTACTTCTTAGTCTCAAGAAGCGCTGATGTGTACCACAACTTCTTTAAAATACCAGGTACCAAATTTATTTATGTCCACTCTGTGATTGAGAAAAGAATTATCATAGAATATATTGACGGTCCCTTAATCTCCAACCCATCCGCACCCTTTTGTTTGTACTTTTTTCATCTACATTTTCATTGCACAACCATCCATTTAATAAATCATGCTAGATTAAAATCCAAGACATGAGATGGAATATCTCAGAAATATCATCTGAAAAATTACAAATAGCACGAACATGAAACGAGGCATATTCATAAATGACAAATCTCCATTTTTTTAGAACACTATTCCTTATTTGTTTGGCACTTTCCTCTGATCTATTAGGTCTAAATATTATTCCAAAATGACGCTTTACAGATGTCCTATTTTTTAGCAGGTCCAAGACCCATTGCTGTCAATAATAGATGAATTCAAGATAAGCATAAGCTCAAGCAATGAATTAAATCATAAATTCACCAACTAATAATGCTTCTATGACAATTAAGTACATGCAAGACTTCAGGACTTGCAATTCCTGAGTTACCCAAGTGTCACAAGAAATTGGTTGCTTTTTCTTCCAGCTTAAATATTCCTTGAAGATGCTCTTTCCTATCATATAGCAAAGGGAATTTTATAAATAATGTGATGCAGAAAATAATCAAAACGAACAAGCTGCAGCTGCTATTCTAACGAAGAAAGAAATGGTAACTCTTTCTGCAATTCCACATGCTTCCTTCTAAGCTCATTTTCTTGATTGAAATGAGGACATTGGCTTCTGCAATAATGGACATCTATGGATATAGAACATCATTAAGCACTAGAACACTTGATTATTAGCTGCTTTAGTGATTACCGTGATGTTGCATCAGCATTGATCTTGGTGCTCTTCACCATCCGATACAAAATGTATGATTCCATCAGAGTAATATCTTCTTCATTGCTGGCCTCCTAAGGTGCACAATAGGTGCTATTGACGAGCTACTGGAAGCTTTCAAGAAAATATATCGAGCCCGGTGACTACATAATTAGCAAAAAAGCAATGGCCATATCAATCTAGTCACTCAGAAGTATTAGGCATCCTGGACCATAAAAAGGTTTTACTTTGTGGGTTTATCAGCTTATAGGTCTTCGTGGACAGGTTTTAATTTACCTGAACCAGATAACCACACATACTTTATTCTGCCGTTAAGTTTAGCTGTCCTGGCACTGGAAGGAGTAGTAACTATTATAAGACTATTCTCCTTCTTCTTCTTCCATATTCTTTATCCAACTAACACATTCCTTTAACTTGATTCTTTCTTTGACTTGGAAACTTGAATTTTTTATATCATCAGAAATCCCCACCCAACCATATTACTCACGAAAATAAATGTTCGATTCTGACTATCTTTTCGGGTTTAAATAATTCATTCAACTTTTTCCCATTAAATTCAGAAAAAATTTTGTTGTCAGCCCCCCTTCCATTAGATCACAATTCGAACACAACATGACCTACAAAACCCATTGCTTCCTTTCCCTCCATTAAAAGAAATATCAGCAGAAAGCAACAGAAATCGGTCGCATAACTCCGGATGGAAGAAACCTCACATCCTCACCAAAGCTCCCAACTTTCAGCTCAGAATAGCCTCGGCCCGCCTCCCCACTTCTCCTCCGACCCCTTGAGCCCCTCGGCCATAAAGAGGCAGTCGTCGGCGATCTCCCGGAACTTTGGCACGCCCCTTATGTCCACCTAGGTCCCATCTTTGAAGGTAATCACTATGTCCCCCCACTCGCCGATGAACCTGGGGCGATCTTGACGTCCTGGATGGCGGCGTATGGGAAGTCGCTGCAGTCCTGGCTGGTGAGGCCGGAGATGGTGGTGACCCGCCGGTTGGTGAAGCGGTAGCGGAGGAAGAAGGCCCGGGAGACGGTGGCGAGGGAAAGGAGTTAGAAGAGGGAGAAGCCGAGGAAGAGGTTGGCGGCGAGGTCACCGTAGTGGGAGCTGCCGTCGAAAAGGATACACGCCTCGCTGGCGGAGGTCGCGGGGGCGGGGATTTGTGTCACGCTCTAAATCCGGGATGGCCATGCTACGGAGGATATGCAAATCTATCGATCATAATTAATTAAAAATTTATTATAATTAAAATATAAATAAAAATTTAATTTTATTATTTATTAAATATTTAAATTAAGATTGATTTAGAATATTTAAATCTATAATTAAAAATAAATTTATGTCTCAAAATCATAAATAAACAACTATAAATTCATGGTCAAATTAAATTTAATTATAAAATTTTCAAGCTTGCCATGTAGATCTCTAAATTTGGATTCTTCATCGGTCCTAATCTTATTCTTCTATAAAAAAAAATAAAAAAGATATGAGTTATATTAGCTTAGTAAGTAAAACCTACATTTCTTTACCGAATTAGACATAAGTTTTACATGATAATGCAATATTAAAAAAATAATAGATATTATAAAAATAAAATATTTCACAAAACATACTATAATAGAACAGATTTTTTGCGATGCAAAAATTTCATCACAAAAAATTACTTTTCGTCGCTAATAATTATTAGCGATGGAAATTTCATCGCTAATTCTTCATCGTAAAAAATGGGATCAAAGATACTAATTAGCAACGAAAAAAATATTTTCATCGCTAATAATACTTTTTTACGACAAAAAATTTTTGTCGGTAAATTTTTTTTATTTCTTAAATTATCGATGATGGAATTATTGGTGATGAAATTTTTTTGTTGCATCGTAAATAACTTTTTTATCGATAAATATAATATGATGAAAATAATTAATTATCTATGATATAAATAACCCATCATAGATAATTATTATTTATGATGAATAATTTTTGTCGTAGAAAATTCCATCGTAGATAATTATTATCTATGATGGATTATTTCCATCGTTGATAATTATTTGCGATGAAAATATATCCATCGTAATTAATTTTATTATCTACGATGGATTATTTTCATTGTAGATAATTAATTATTTGCGATGGATATATTTTCATCATAAATAATTCCATCATAATTTAATTTTTTTAAAAAAATATAATTTTTTTAAAATATTTTTTATTTTAATTATTATAATTTTAAAAAATAAAATAAAAATTTTATAAAAAAATTATCATTTCATCCATAAATAAATTTCATTATTTCATTCATCCACAAATAAATTTTCTTTCATTATATAAAAATATGATTACAAAAAATATTTTTTTGTAAATACAAAATATCCAAAATAAAAATAAAAATATACAAAAATTGGCAGCCGGCCGTCAAGCACCGGTAGTATCTAGAGAAGGAGAATGGATCGAAGGAGGAGGAGAGCGCTCAAAGAAGATCGGACCAGCCTACTGCTGTCTGCTCATCATCTGCATCATCTACTCCATCTGTGCCATCCGCTCCATCATCTGCATTTGGAACAGCTGGTACTGATCGATGCGTGCAATCAACTCAGCAGCCTGCTCCTGATCCTCAGCAATCTATCTCTATATCTCTACCAGGCGGACATCACAGGTAGCATGGATGTCAGCCTTGGACTAATGTGAAGATGTAGGAGCTTCGATCCCATGCCCTAGCCTCCTAACATAACAGGATCCCGTACCTAGCACCCGATCATAGATCTCCTCATCTGTGGGTGCGATCGAGCCCTCTGAAATAGATTGGGATCTAATGTTTATCATACGATCCTAAAAATTAAATTTATAACTATTCTAAGTTTGTACTGAAAATCAAAATGCAAATGAAAAAATAGTTGAAAAAACTTATATAAAGCTCCTAGCTTTCGATCGTCCAGCCCCTTGACCATTGCTGATGTGTCCGCTAGTAGATCTCAATCCTACCAGGAAGCTCACCACTCTTTACATCTCTCTACAATTTGAGAATAATTAATAATTTTTTTAAATAATTAAAAAATTAATATATGATAAATAAAATTACTTACTATTTGCTCTATATGGCGAACGAATGAACCTATACCACTATGTTTCACCGATTCAGCAGTATCAATATCATCTTCAATATCGTTATCGTCGTATACAACTTCATCCGGATCACACTCCCCATACCATATCCAGCGAGTATACTTTCTGTCTATATCAAAACATAGCAGATGCTCCTCAACAAGTGATATGTGATGATATGCTATATTGACACATCTTTTGCATGGACACTTTATCCAACTAGCACTATCAGCCTTATACTGTGCAAATTCAATAAAATCTCGAACACCATTTCGATATTCAGGCAAGAAAATATCCCTGATGTTCATCCAACTTTTATCGATATCCATCTGACAACAAAGAATAATGATTTATGAATCCTAACTCTACCAACTTCTTCCTAATAGGTGTGGTCTTATCCCTTTAAAAAATGCATCACTTTTATTGTTGCCATAGCTTTGTTCTTTGTTCCATATCCAAAAAAAATATGGCAGCATCTCTACAGTTCTCCAAGTATACAATATAGATGGATCATATATTAACCACATCTAATATGTACGTAGAGAACAAACGAGATAACTATGATGGAATTTCCTATAATAGAACATAGAACAATATGACAACAATAAAATATTGATGCATTTTTGAATTGCCCAAATCGAGGCATCCAAGAACTATTCATAGAGTCCATTTTAGGGATCCTGTAACTGAATCTTGAATAAGAGTCTAAGGTTATATTGAAGCATGCATTAAATCATTAGCAGACAGGATCCCAGATCGGATCCCTAACAGGATCCCAGATTGGATCTCAGATAGGATCCAGACCTAAATCGGATCCACTGGATGATCATGACTCGAATCCCGAATCAAATTTCGAACATGATCCCAGACCGGATCCTGGATAGGATCCCAGACCGAGATCCGACCTAGATCATGATCCAAATCTCGGACAGGATCACAACTCATATCCTTGATTGAAATTTGGTCCAAATTCCAGATCAGATGTTCGTATGCATTAGAAATTAAAACTTTTGATTTATGCAAATTAAAATAATAAATCATAATCATAATGAAATACAGGAACTAAACATGATGGAAAGATTAAACTATAATAAGTAAAAGCATAAAAATATAATTACAAACCAGTCGTAGCCCCCCTACCCTCCAGCCCATGTGCTGCCCATGTACCCATTGCAGCCTCCCACCACCCGCGGCCCTCGTTCGCCACCCACCACCCACGGCCCCCCACCCGACCCATCACCGATGCTGCTTTATGTCCCCTGCATCCCCCTCCACCTCACACCACCCATCTCATCACCACCGCCCCTCGGCGCTCCATCCTACGACGCCGGCCCTCCGCATGCCTCCCATCACCAACAGCCTCCACCAGGCCCGTCAACTGCCACGCACGGCCTGCAGCCAGCACCCACCCTCCACGTCTTGCCGCCCGCCACCGACCACCGCACGGTAATACATGTGGCCCCTAAATCAAAAGAATAAATAAAAAAAAATTCTAACCCACGGCCGACTGGTCGGGATCGAATTAAATTACCTACGATCGGTTCAAGCATAATGGAAGCGGCAATAGCAGCGACAATGGCAGCGGTAATGGTGGCAAGTACAGCGATGGCGACGATGGTGATAATGGAGGTGGCAACGGCAGCGACAGCGAAAAATGCGATCGTCGGTCGGTGGAAGCCTAGGAGGAGGGGGAGAGAGAGGACGAGAGGGAGAGAGAGGAGAGATGAGAGGGTTTCGGGCCGAGAGAGAGTGGGTTTTGTGGGAGTGGGGGGAGATATTTAAAGACTTTTAGCGATGAAAATATTTGGGATAAAATTTTCGTCGCTAAAAATATTATTTATGATGGAAAATTTTTTTCGTCACTAATGTTTCTTATTTGCAGCGATAAATTTCAACGCAAATACTTTCCTCGCTAATAATTCTCATCAAATATTTTTCTAAAAAATTTTTTTTCACTCCAAAAAATATTAAAATAATTTTTTTATGATGAAAATAAAATTTCATCACTAATAACAATTATTTATGACTAAATATTCCATCATAAAAACTTTCATCGCTATTAATTATTATTTATTTAAGATGAAATTTCTTTTATGTCATAAAAAATGATTATTATTGGCAAAAAAATTTTGTCACTAATAATTCATCATAAATACTTCGATCAAAATTTTAAAATTTTAAAAAAAATATGAACTTTTTGAAAAATAAAAAAAGATAAAAATACGCCGTACGTGGCCAATGCGACGAGATTAAGGGATGCGAGCATATCCACTGTTAGCTAGCCTGCATGCCAATTAATATTTTTTTAATTTTTAAAGAATTAGTATTTTTTTAAAATTAAAATTTTTATTTTTTTTGAATATTAGATGATTTTAAATTTTAAAGTTCATCTTCATCATTTTTTATTTAAGTATTTGTCGTGCAAGCACAGTCACAAAATATCGCTTCGATCAAGTAGTTCTAGCTATGCAGATCGATAAAATTTGATTTCGACATTCGTAAATAACCGTATGATGATCTAATAGATAGAAATCATTGATCAGTTCAAAAATTTACAACGATGATCTTTGTGATATTTATAGTGCACTAGCATAATTTTACTTCAATCAGATATAATTATCATAGTCAATTTAACAGGGATGATTTGGATCATTAAATAAAAATAAGTGATTAAAATGCCAATTGGTGTATATTCATTAGATGATTATTTTAGATAAATAATCTTTGCTGATAGTTTGATCATTTTTATGATGGTAATCATAAAAAGCAAATCACGTGTATATAAATTATCTAAAAGTACACGTCTCCTAATATATATTCTTAAAATTCCTTAGCAATTATACTTATGCTTTTGTAAAATATACTTAACGTGGATAATTCATTTACGTAGAGTTTAGGTTTTACAATCACCACCATACAGATGATTAAAATAGTAGCAAAGATCATTTATCAAAAAATTATCTTATAATCAGATATCATTTGGCCTTTTGATCACTCTTTTTTTATTTAATGATATAAATCATTCCATGCTAAATTCACTATTATAATTATTCCGATTGAAGTAAAATGTCACTAGTATACTATAAATGTCATAGAGATCATCATTATAAGCTTTCGAATCCATCAGTGATTTCTATCTATCAGATTATCATACGATCGTTCGTGATCGTCGAATCAAATTTTATCGATTTGCATAGCTAGAGCTACTAGATCGAGATGATATTTTATGAGGATGGTTGCATGATAACTACTTAAACAATGAATGATGAAGATGGACTTTCAATTACAAAATTATGTAATATTTAGAGAAAAATTTAAAAAATAATTTATTAGCGATAAAAATTAATATTTCATCATAAATAATTGATTATTGACGATGAAAACAAATCATCACAAATAAACTATCATTAATTATCATTTTTAAAAATTTAAAAAGATTTTTTATTAGCGATGAAATCTTTTGCATCGCTAATAATGATTATTTACGATGAAACACTGAGTTCCATCGCAAATAATGCACTATTTGCGATGCAAAAAATTTCGTTGCTTATAAATCATCTTTTTAATTTTTAAAAATGATTAATTATCGATCGCTTATTAGCGACGAAAGTTTTTCATCATAAATAGTGCATTATTTACGACGGAAGTTTGTATTTCATCATAAATAATCGATTATTAGTGATGCAATATTTTCATCGTTAATAAATTACCTTTTTAATTTTTAAAATAATTAATCAACGATCAATTATTAGCAACAAATTTTTTTGATCGCTAATAATCAATTATTAGCGATGGAACTTAATGTTCCATCGAAAATAATTGATTATTAGCGATGGAATTTTGTTTCTATTGCTAATAATTTTTATTAGCTATGTAATTTTTATTTCATCGCTAATAATCTTATTTGCGATAAAATTTTTTTCATCACTAATAATCTTATTTGCAATGAAATTTTTTTTATCGTAAATAAATTATTCACAAAAGACCATATTTCTTGTAGTGACATAATACAAAATAGGTCATAAATCAATCATGCATGCATAAATTATGAAATTTTGTAAACGTGATTCATAAATAATTTTTGTCAGATATTTGTATCATGTTTCAAAATATTGCTCATAGATATTCATGCTATGATCACTTTATACTCATGATAGGGTTAGTATTCTTAATCGACAAATTCTTATTTCATATGCCAACTTTATCTCGCTGTTAGGATCTTTTTTCTTATGGATGCTAGTTTTGGATGTCGACCTTCCCATAGGGATTCATTCATAGTTATTTGAGAGCCTTTAAAATTTTTATATATTTTTCTTAAAATATGCATATACATAGATGAAAAAAATAATAAAATTCATACACCATAAAATATATAATTTTCATAAAATATATATATTTTATTCAATGATAATAATAAAATATATTTTTTATATCTCATATACTGATTCTTATTTTATGAAAAATATGATTTCATTAATAATAATTTATTTGCATAAAAAATATGATAATTTAAAATAAATAAAATACGTAAGGTTCAACTTACTTCGATCGTCCTAGACCTTCAGACTTCTTTAGAAGAATCACGTAATCCTATTTTAAATATTAATTTATAATTAATTTTTATTTATTAAATTTAATAAAATTAAATAATAATAAAATGAGATGATTAATCAGGTGATCAATCTGATAGGCCATCCGGGCACCAAATCGATTTAAGGTTATCTTATCGGAGTCAATATGGATCCCTAAAAGAAGAAAGCATGACTTGGTACTGAAGTTCTTAGAGAGAAAGTAAATAAGGAGAGAGAAAATAGAGAGAGAATGCAATCATGATTAGGATCATCAGGGATCATGTTAGGATGATCCAATGTGGGTTAACTGTGATCAGATACTATGAATTTCTAACAAAAATTGAACTGAGATCCGACCTATTGCATGAATTTTAGAGCAATCTCCGGTTATCTTAATTTCATCTTACGTTCAACCTAGGATCCGTGGTATAGTTAAAGAGAGAAAGTAAAGACCTAGAGAGTGGAGAGAGAAATTTTCTCTCTCTCTCTCTCTCTATTTTTTTTTCTTTTCCCTTTCATTTCTTTTCTTCTTCTTTCTTTTCTTTTCTTTTCTTCTTCTTTCTTGGCCGAACAGGGGAGGGCAAAGGCTGGTGGTCGTGATGGCTAGGGGGCCAAAAGACCGACGGTGGTGGTGGCCGACATGGGTGATGGCGACAGAGAAAGGGATGGCCGACGATGAGGATTGGCCAACGATGAAAAATCATGGGAAAAAAGGGGCATCTAGTCTTTATTTATTTTCTTGATCTTTTCGACTAAATCGGTGGCCAGTGGTGGTACCAAAGTCGAGGGAGGAGAGAGAGGAAGAAGAGGGGCCTTACCTTGGGTCTGGTAGCATCGTTGGCTTCAATTTTCGATGAGCATGAGTAAGAGGCCGTGACTTCAATGGAAGAAAAAAGGAAGAAGAGCACCAGTGGAGGGCCAGCTTCCTTGTGTGAGATCTCTTGAGGGAGAGAAGAGGATTTATAGGGCACTCTCAAAAGTTTTTGGCCACCCTTAGGAGTGCGACTCCTAGCGCACGTGAGAGAGAAGACTCCCACTAGGAGTCTTCATCTCTTTTCTTTTTTTTTTTTTTAGGTTATTATATTCTACCCTTTTTGTAAAATGTTTTATCCTTAAAATTTGGCATATCTTTGTTTTTAAATAGGTAATGATTCTTTGTCTTTATATCATCTTTACTATTCTTTGAACCAGTTTCTATCAATCCTAGCTTCCTTATCTAAAAAAAAAATGATGCAGTGTTTGAATAAAATATTTGTAAAAATAACTTCTTAAGGTCTATCAATTACTAGACTTTTAAGGTCTACCCATTATCAAACCTATTGTTCTGATATCATAAAATATCATATTCCAAATTCAGGACATAACATGGTTATGCTACCGAGGGATACGACCCTCGATAACATGAAGCCCATCGATCATAGTCAGTTAAAAATCCATCATAATTAAAATATAAATAAAAATTTAATTTTATCATTCATTAAATATTTAAACCAAGATTGATTCAAAGCATCTAAATCCATAATTAAAAATAAATTCATATCTTAAAATCATAAGTAAATAACTATAAGTTCATGATCAGACTAAATTCAGTTATAAAATTTTCAAGCTTGCTATGCAGACCTCTAAGCCTGGATCCCTCATCGATTCTAATCTTATTTCTCTATAAAAAAAAAAAGGATATGAGCTATACTAGCTCAGTAAGTAAAACCTACACTTTCTTATCGAATCAGGCATAAGTTTTTATATGATAATATAATATTTAAAAAATAATAGATATTATAAAAATAAAGCATTTCATAGAGCATAATACAAAATAGGTCATAAATAAATCATGCATGCATAAATTATGAAATTTTATAAACATGATTTATAAATTATTTTTGTCAGATATTTGTATCATGTTTCAAAATATTACTCATAGATATTCATGTTATGATCACTTTATACTCATGACAGGGCTAATGTTCTTAATCGATAAATTCTTGTTTGATATCCCAACTTTATACCTGCTAGCAAAGCCTATGTTCTTATGGATGCTAGCTTCAAATGTCAACCTTTCCATAGGTATTCATTCATAGTTACCTGAGAACCTTTGAAATTCTTATATCTTTTTTTTAATATATATATACATAGATAGAAAAATAATAAAATTCATGCATCAAAAAATATGTAATTTTTATAAAATATATTTATGAAATCAATGATCATAATAAAATATGCTTTTTCATATCTCATATGCTGATCCTTATTTTATGAAAAATATGATTTCAATAATAATAATTTATTTACATAAAAATATGATAATTTGAAAATAAATAAGATGCGTAAGATTCTACTTATCTCAATCATCCTAGACCTTTAGACTTCTTTAGAAGAATCAGATAATCCTATTTTAAATATTAATTTATAATTAATTTTTATTCATTAAATTTTATAAAATTAAATAATAATAAAAGAAATGATTGATCAGGTAATCAATTCGATAGGCCATCCGAGCACCAAATCGATTTAAGGTCATCTTATCGAAATCAATATAGGTCCTTAAAAAATGAAGGCATGACTTGGTACTGAAGTCCCTAGAGAGAGAAAGTAAATAAGAAAAAAGAAAGTAGAGAGAATGCAATCATAATTAAGATCATCAGGGATCATGTCAAGATGACTCAATGTAGATTAACTATGATTAGATATTATGAATTTCTGATAAAAATCAGACTGAGATCTGACCTATTGCATGGATTTCAAAGTAATCCCTAGTCATCTTGATTTCATTTTAGGTTCAACCTAGGATCTATGGTGTAGTTAAAGAGAGAAAGTAAAGCCTAAGAGAGAGGAGAGAGAAAATTCTTTCTCTCTCTCTCTCTCTCTCTCTCTCTCTCACTCTCTTTCTCTTTCATTTTTTTCTTTTCTTTTTCCTTTTCCCTTTCTTTTCTATTCTTTTTCTTCTTTCTTTTCTTTTCTTCTTCTTTCTTGGCCGAACAGGGAAGGGCAAGGGCTGGTGGTCGTGATGGGGCTGGAAAACCAGCGATGATGGTGGTTGACAGTGAGCGACGGCGATGAAGAAAGGGATGGCCGGTGATGAGGATCGGCCAATGATGGAAAATCAAGGGAAAAAAATAGGGCATCTAGTCTTTCTTTCTTTCTTTCTTTTCTTGATCTTTCCAACCAAATCAATGACCGATGGTGGTACCCAAAGCCAAGGGAGGAGAGAGAGGAAGAAGAGGGCCTTACCTTGGATCTGGTGGCATCATCAGCTTCAATTTCTAGCGAGCATGAGTAAGAAAGGCCACGGCTTCAACAAAAGAAAATCCTCATGTGAGATCTCTTGAGGGGTAGAAGGGAATTTATAGTTTACTCTCAAAAGTTTTTGACCACCCTTAGGAGTCCGACTCCTACTCAGACATAAGGGAAAAGAAGACTCCCATTGGGAGTCTTCATCTCTCTATTTTTTTTTAGGTTATCACAATTTGGGGGAGAGGGTGTGGGAGGAGACGAAGAGATTGGTTTTGGATCGGAAAAAAGGTGGACTTTCTAAGGGAAGGAGGAGAATTGGAGGAGGGTTTTGGGGAAGGCGGAGGGCTGTTCTTTTGGTGGGCTTACCCATCGATAAGTGGGAAAAGGCAAAATTCTTTGTACACCGCCCACCATGTAGAAAATCTGATGTGGAGTGTACCGTATTATTTGATTGGTCCACATAGCACTCTCATGGCATGATGCGATGGATATCATTTCGCATCAAACTAGGCATTTGAAAGCATAAAGAAAATGAAGGTGGTATGCTGTTCTATCACCGAATATATTTAATGCATGTTATAATTTGCTTTTCAAATTTAACATGACGAAAATACTCTTTTCATCCAAAATGAAGTATTTTACTATTTGGCTGTCAGGTTGGATATTACAAATGCTGCTCTTCTCTCTCTTTTTCTTCATTTTGTTGAGCTTTTGCCTAAGCATTTAGGTATCTATGATTTAATCTGCAATGAGAATTGTACATCCAAGCTTATTGGCTAGCATCTACATAATATTATCTATTCAAGCAACATGTGTCATCCATCAGGTGAAATATCATCTGTAGATTCTTTAATATACTTTTTTTTATAGTTCTTTTAATACAACAGTTTGTTTAATAGTTAAACGAAGTTAATGCATTAGATAGGTTCAAATGGAGTTTTTTTTTAGTTTTAAATATAATATGTCATATAATTTTTTTTGAAAAGTTTATAATAAGTCAGAACATTATGATTTTTATCCAAAATAGTTTTTGATAACATTAGGACATCCAAAATCAAAATAATAGCATTATAGATTCATATTATGATATTATATATTAAAATTATGATATTCTATAAATAAAATGCTTTCTAAAAATAGTTTTGATAATATTATGACATCCTAGATCAAAATTATGGTATCCTTTAGGTAAAACACTTCTTAAGTATACTTTTCGATATTTTTATGATATCCTGGATTAAAATTATGATATTCTATATTAAAATTATGAAATCTTGTATATAAAATGCCTTTCAAAAGTAATTTTGATAATATTATGACATCCTAGATCATAAATATGATATTATATATTAATATTATGATATCATGTAGGTAAAACACCTTTCAAGTATACTTTTTGATATTTTTATGATATTCTAAATCAAAATTATGATATTCTAGATCAAAATTATGATATCTTATAAATAAAATATTTTTTAAAAATAGTTTTAATAATATTATAACATACTAGTTCAAGATTATGATGTCATAATTTTAACATATAATATTTTAATTTTGATCAAAATTTTATAATTTTTTATTCAAGAATATTTTCTATGGTAGAACATCATAATTTTAACTTATAATATTATAATTTTGACTTAGAATGTCATAATTTTGCATTCGTAGATATTTTCTATGGTAGAATATCATAATTTTGATATAGAATATTAAAATTTTTCATCCATAAATATTTTTAATAATAAAATATCATAATTTTGATCAAGATATTATAATTCTTTATTTAAAGATATTTTTTATGATAAAATATCATAATCTTGCATTCAAATACATTTTCTATGATAGAATATAATAAATATAATCTACAATATAATAATTTTGATCCAAAATATTATAATTCTATATTCATGAATATTTTTTATGATAGAATATTATAATTTTAATTTATAATATTATAATTTTAACTTAGAATATCATAATTCTTTATTCAAAATTTTTTTTAGTTGAATATCATAATTTTAATCTATAATATCATGATTTTAATCTGGAATGTCATAATACTTCGTTTGAGAATATTTTCTTTAATAGAATATCATAATTATAATCTATAATATTATAATTTTGATACAATATCATAATTTTTCATTCGTACATATTTTCTATAATAGAATATTATAATTTTAAACTATAATATCATAATTTTGACTAAGATATCATAATTCTTCATTCGAGAATATTTTTATGATAGAATGCTATAATTTTAATCTATAATATTATAATTTTAATATAGAATATCATAATTTTATATTTATAGATATTTTTTATAGTAGAATATTATAATATTAATTTATAATATCATAATTTTGATATAAAATATCATAATTCTATGTTTGTGGATATTTTCTATGATAGAAATCATAATTTTAATGTATAATATTATAATTTTGATATAGAATATCATAATTTTATATTCGAGCATATTTTCTATGATAGAATGTCATAAATTTAACTTATAATGCCATAATTTTGATCCAGAATATCATAAATTTGTATTCATGAATATTTATAGGTGAAAATTATAACATTATGGTTTAAAATTATGATATTCTACTAGAATACGAATCTTTTGGTATAATTATCTGTGTAATTGGATTCTTCTATCATGAGCTCTGATAGGATTAGGATTAAGGTAAACTCATCAAATCCAACACCTTATTATATGATTGAATCATTCGATTCGAGTTCAATGTGAAATCCTAATAAAAAAAATTTTCTATTATATCACACTATCATAGCCATGGACTTATGTACTCGATCTCATGATCATTATAGGACTACTCCTCTTCTATCGAGATAGATAGATCTCTTATTGGTGCAACTCAATTTCAACAGTGAACATACTATAGCCAACATACACCTCAAGATTTCGAATGGCTAGGAGATCGAGTTATGATATAGTCAAACTATAATACACTCAAGATGAACTATCGATACACCTTAGGTCAGAGAATCAAATATACTACTATAGCATCGAGCTAGTCATCGATGAGAAGATAGACTTTCTTATGACTGCTCGAGGTGGTCACGCTCAATGCCCTCATTCTCTAACGAGTATCTATACTTTTACTTTGGTATCTCCACACTATAGACTCAAGATTCATCTATTCTAAGAAAGCGATCATACACCAACCTTCTAGATCGATCACCATCCTCGTGATGATCCTATGATCGAGAGTAGTTTATGAGTTAATTATAAAAATATATGTCTTAAATTTTTAACTCTTGAAAATATATATTAGTATTCCATTATTTCAAAGAATGTATCACAGACATTATATGTACAATATGATAGAATAAAATAATCCTGTATTAATTTTTAAATCAAAATTATAAAAATATTTCTAGAATATGTATTATAAGTGTCGGCCAATCTGGCTTCTAGGATACTCATCTAACAAACTTTCATTTGATCTAAAGCTAATTGGTTACAAATCTAAGTTTTATCTTTCCAAGGTGAGCTTCGATCTTCTACTGGCTCGATGGTTTCATCAGTGGATCATCGCATTGTCTGCAGTGTCGACTCTCTTGATCTCAACGTATTTCTTCTCGAGGTAATTATGGATGAGGTGATATCGCTGTTCAATATGCTTTGATTTCTGATGAGATTTCGGCTCCTTAGCTAAGACTATGGCACCATTATTATCACAGTAGAGAGGGATGGCATCCAATGGCATCACTCTAAGTTCTGCGGCATACTTCTTATATCGAAATGCTTCTTTCGTAGCTTTCGATGTAGTGATGTACTCAGCTTCCATGGTGGAGTCTACAATCACGGTCTGCTTGAAACTCTTCTAGCTTACTGCTCCACCATTGTATATAAACATACTTTCAGATGTCGACTTTCGATCATTTATATCAAACATGAAGTCCAAGTCTGTGTATCTCTAGATCTGAAGTTCTCCATTACCAAAAATCAAAAACATATCGTTAGTCCTTTTCAAATACTTAAGGATACATTTTATAGAAGTTCAGTGCTTTTCATCTGAATTTAACTGATATCTGCTCTTGACACTCACAGCATGGGCATATCAGATCGTGTACATAGCATGGGATATATGAGGCTCCCTATTACAGAAGCATAAGGGATCTTGCTCATACGTTCAATCTCCTTAGGTGTGCTAGAGTACATCTTTTTGGAGAGATGAATGCCATGTCTGAAGGGTACAAGTCTCCTCTTAGAGTTTTTCATGCTAAATCTCTTCAGCATCTCTTCTATGTACATCTTCTGTGAGAGATCCAACATCCTATTTGGTCTATATCTATAGACTTTTATGCCCAACATGAAGTATGCCTCTTCTGGATCTTTCATAGAGAACTCTTTTGATAGCTATATTTTGATCATGGTCAACATGAAAATATCATTTTCAATAAGAAGGATGTCATCCATATATAGTACGAGAAATACAACAGCACTTCCACTAATTTTTTTGAATATATATGGCTCCTTATTTTTGATAAAATCAAACGATTTGATCATATCATTAAAACGAGCAGCTCTGAATGCTTGCTTGAATCCATAAATGGATTTTTACAGCTTGTAGACCTTATAACCATCATTGGATGTAAAATCGAGCGGTTGTTCCATATAGATATCTTCATCAAGATATCCATTTAAGAATATCATTTTTACGTCCATCTACCATATTTCATAATCAAAATAGATTGCAACAGTAAGCTATGTGTGGATGGATTTTAGTATGGCTACTGGTGAAAAGATCTTCTGATAGTCAATGCCTTCGTGCTGAATATATCCTTTCGCTACTAGCCTAGCCTTGAATGTCTCTACATTCTTATCTGCACCTATCTTTTTCTTGAAGATTCATTTACACCCAGTAGATACTATACCTTCAGATGGATCTACCAAGATTTGGACTTGGTTCGAGCACATTAAGTCAATCTCTAACTTCATTATCTCTAACCATTTCTTGGAGTCAATATCTAATATTGCCTCATCATAGGTCTTGGGATCATCATCATGAACCCTATTTTTTGTGAGAAAAATTTTCTCTACATTCTCTTGAATAGTACCTAAGTATCCTTTAGGAGGACAAAAAATTCTACCTGATCTATGAGGTGGTGGAGGTAGTATTCAGATTGGTTCTAACTAATTTATTTCCTTAGGTTCCTTGGCTTGTTGCTCATCGAAGATCTTCTTCTCAAGCTTAATTTATCTTCCGATGCCACCATTTTAAGTAAACTATTTTTCAAGAAAAATAACATGTCGAGTTATAATCACATTATAGTCTTTCGAAAGATAGAAATAATATTCTAATGACTCTTTAGGATATCCAATAAATTATGCTCTAAAGAATCTAGACTCTAATTTGTCCGTCTACTATCTCTTGACGTGGGTTGGACAATCCCAAATTCTGAGGTGACTCAGACTTGGTTTCTTACCATGTCATATCTCATACGGTATGCTAAGAACTATTTTCGAGAAAATCCTATTCAGTAGGTATATTGCTATCATTAGACTATATCCCTAAAGAAATTCAGAGAGATCCATGAAGCTCATCATAGATCGGACCATATCTAATAGGGTCCGATTTTTTCATTATGAAATTTCATTGAGTTGAGGCATTTCAGATGGAGTCTATTGAGAGACTATGCCATTGTCCTTGAGATAGTCTAAAAATTTTTGACTAAGGTATTCGCCTCCTTGATCTGATTGAAGAATATTACTGGGCTTTTTAGTTTATTTTTCCACTTCATGTCTAAATTTTTTGAACTTTTCAAAGACTTCAGACTTGTGATACATTAGGTATATATATCCATACCGAGATAGATCATCGGTAAAGATGATGAAGTAGACATAATTGCCTCTAGCTGGCACATCAAATAGGCCGAATACATATGTATATACCAGGGCAAGTAGATCTGTAGCCCTTTTTCCATGTCTTACAAAAGGAAGTTTGATTATTTTGCCTTGAAGGCATGATTCATAAATCGGATATGACTCGAAAGTCAATAGACTCATAAGTCCGATTTTCTCCAATTTGTTAATCTTGTCTTCTGCTATATGACCTAACCTAAGGTGCCATGAAAACCTATCATTTAGACTGTCCCTAAGACGCTTAGATCCTATGGCATTCATGTTTTGCTTAATATTCAATACAGATACATCAACATGCAATTGATAGAGATCGTTAATCAAGAAACTACTTTTAATTTTATTTTTTTTAAAAAAATAGTATAGTGGTCCTTAAGAAAGCTAATTACATAACCTTCCTATGCTAAACAAAAAATAGAAATTAAATTTCTGCTTACTGCAAGCACAAAATAACAGTCCCTAAGAATTAAATCTAATCCTGATGGTAATCACAGAGGATAGGTTTCCACGGCCACATCAGCAATTCTTACTCTATTTTCGATGTGCAGGATCATCTCACCATCCCTTAGCCTCTTGCTCTCCTCAAGATCCTGCATTATAGTGCATAAGTAAGCACTAGAACCAGAGTCAAGCATCCAACTAGATGCAAAAAAATCGTTAGGTTAGATTCAATTACAAGCATACCTTCAGAAGGACCTACCTCCTTCTTGTTCTTTAGGCTGGCCAGGTATAAAGGATAGTTTCACTTTTAATGGCCGTTAGTATTGCAATAAAAATATTTTTCTTTGTTTGTGGCTTTTTTCTTCGACTCATTTCTTCTTCTTTCCACCTTCAATCTTCTACTTCTTCGCAGACTTCTTCTTTCCAATAGACTTTCTCTTGAAAGAAGTCTGCTCTACAGTAAGTATTGAGCCCTTTGAACCTTTCAGAGATAGCTCAGCAGTAACCAGCATGTTCATGAGTTCAGCTAAGGTACATTGCAACTTATGCATATGGAAGTTCTTAATGAACTGTCCATATGCATTTGTCAAGGATTGCAGGATCACATTAATTTGCAAGTTCCTATCCATGATGACACTAAGCTTCTCAAGCTTCTCTAAGTCCTTGATTATTATTAAACAATGATTTTGGACCAACTGTCCATTATATATTTGACCCTTAAAATGTCTGCGGAGGACTTGATATCGGGCTGTGCTACTCTGCTCACCAAACAACTCTTGCAAGTGAGTCAACATTTGATGGATAGTCTTGATGTCTTCATGTTGGCGCTGCAATTCATCTGATATTGAGCCCAATATGTAGTACCTAGCTTTATTATCATCATCCATCCATTTCTCTAAAGACGCTCTCTGTTTAGTGGTCGGACGGACTGATAAAGTGGGAGGATCCTAGTCTAATATATAAGACAGCTTTTTGGAACCCAAAAAAATTTGTAATTTTTGAGCTAATCGTTATAATTGGATCCAGTCAATCTATGGGTATCTAAGATTTTGTCTAAGGGGTTGGACGCAGATATTTTCTTGTAGAGAGTCAATTTCTAATTAAATTTTATAATTAGACTTGATCAATTTATTTAGAGATTTTATTTTTAAATAAATTAGGTTTTTACTATTTTCTTAGATCTCTATACTTTCTTGGTAGAAATGCAAAAATCTCCACGATCATAAATTTCTAGTAGATGGTGCGGTCCCACCGACTGGCTCACCACCTCACCTAATAGTTATTGATGATGGGTCAACTGATGAGTGGACAACTCTTGTCCAATGATTCTCGAATCAAGGTGCACCCATACCTGATCTTTAATTCATAAAGCTCATCGTGCCTAGAATATTGCTCTACTCCTTTGTTAAGTCAGATCCACCATTTGTACGAATTGAATTTTTGATTGGATCTCTCACTATATCCAAAATATTGAGACCAATGCATCCTTCGATCCATGGCATCCAATGTCTAATAGATATGATTGCATCTTTTCGGTATAACTGAACCACTATAATCAACTGAGAACAATCAATCCCGAGAAGAGCCCAAAAATTTATAATGATAGAAGACCCATGACTTAATATTTTCTTAGAAAGATTTAATTTAGATATTTTAGACTTGACTTGATTTAGTCATAACAATTATGACTAACCTAGTGGCATAGGTTAGCTTGAATCGTTAGCCATCTCAAATCAGAACTGGATTGATCTGATTTAAAAAAAAATTTTAAAAATTATTTTTTAAGATCTGATTAGATCTAAGAGTTTTTAGATCTAATTATATTAATCAAATTATAAAATAAAAATTAGAATAAAATTAGTAACATCTCATGTTACCTGATCGGGTAAATGATTTACCCATAGTGATGATCTGATGAAGCTTCGAGGTTCCGATGCTAGCATCACGTGCGCCCAGCCTCTACTAGAGTCTACTGGATTAGATCTAAAGGTCTCCTCCTTTTAGATCTAATATCAAAAACTCAGATCTGAATTTCTTCTGGTTTGCCAACGATCTAATCTTCAGCAGCACCACAATCATCTCACGATCGGGATCGTCTTGACTTGTTCTTTGTCGCAGTAGGTCCTTGATCTTTCCTCGCTGATTTGCCAAACTTCTTAGGTGTGGAGAAGAGGGAGAGGATAAGAAGAAGGGCATGGAAGATGGAAAGAGAAGCAGCACTTGGGCTTGGAAATTAGAATGATCAAACAACTCTGATCATGGGTCTTTATATAGACTACATGAAACCTTAGAGTCTTAGAGCCTTAAGCAAACACTTTGCTTAAAGTAGAAGGATTTCCTTAATTTCTCCATGCCACATTTGATTTTATTCTGCATTTTGTTGCACAAAATCAAAATAAAAAGGGGCGGCATATTATTTGGATAAAATATATACGTTTGGGACTCTCTCTCCTAGGTGTTTGGTTATTTTAAAGCACCTAAGCCTTATCCACTAAGGCCGCACGCCCTCCTATTTTAAAACACCTAAACCTTATCCACTAAGGGCGCACGCCAAAGGGGGGCGTGTGCCCTCCTTTTCATGAAATCACTTGGGGGCGGGCATGTGCCCTCCTAATTTTCGTGAAATCACTTGGGGGCATGTGCCCCTAGATAAAGTCTAGGGGCCGCATGCCTCGTCCCTTCTTTCCTACAAAGAACGGATCAAACGATCTTTGTCCAAATTCCATTGCATGGTTTTAAAATAAATTCTAATTTAGTTAGGACAAGCTCTGATCTCATCAAGATAAAGTCCTATCTAACCAGAATAAGCTCAATCAGATCAGGACAAACCCAAGCAAGGTTCCTAGACGAGCCTAATCAAATTTGACTGAATCCAGGTCAACTAAAAAATCGATAGAAGGAGAAAGTCAGGAATAATTATGTGCTAGCATGATTTTTTTGAACCTAATTGGAACTAATCTAAATCAATCAAACTAGGTTAGTTCAATTGATGACATCTAGATCCAAACTTTTGTTTGTATGATCCAGTTAGATTAAATTCTATATGGTAATGGGATATGTTACGATTTCTATTATCGATATTATTGAAATATCTTTCGATGGGTCAGAACTCTTCTAATTCACTCAATTAGAATTATCGATCATCAAGATAATACTAATTGATCCCAAAATCTATCAGTGACACATAGCAATATATAGTAGCAATTCATCAGAATCAAATACGAACCTCTTGGTGCAGCTATCTGTGTGATTCGATTTTTCTATCATGAGCCCCAACAGGATCTAGATCAAGATGAACTCGTAGATCCTAACATCTGTCATATGAATAAATCATTTGATTCGAGTCCGATGTAAAATCCTAATAGAAACTCTTTTCTATTATTTTTACACTGTCATGGCCATGGGCTTAAGAACTTAATCTCATAATCATCATATGACTACTCCTCCTCCACTGAGGTAGATAGATCCTCTATTGGTGTGATCCAATTTCTACAATGAACATGCTATAGCCAACATACATCTTAGAATTTTGAATTGCTAGGAGATCGAGTTATTATGTAGTCAAATTATAACACACTCAAGGTGAACTGTCAATGCACCTCAGATTAAAGAACCAAACACACAACTGCAATATCGAGCTAGTCATTGATGAGAAGGTACCTTATGATTGCTTGAGATAGTCATGCTTAGTATCCTTGTTCTCAATAAGTACCTATACTCTTGCTCTGATATCTCCACACTGTAGACTCAAGACTTGTGTATCCTAAGAAAGTGATCATACACTGATCTTTCAAATCAATCACATCCTTGTGATGATTCTACAATCAGAAATAGTTTATGAGTTAATTATGATAACACAATGGATGTATCACAAAATATGTGTTATCATACCCGTTAACTCAATGGATGTATTACAGATACTTTAAATATATAATATAATAGAAAATAATTTTTTTATTAATTTTAATTTAAAATTACTAAAATATACCTAGAAAGTATTTTATAAGTGTCGATCAATCTGGCTTCTAGGATATACATCTAATAGAAATCATACAATTATCTAGGCCAGTGTCCCATTTTGGCATCTTTCTTATAGTCATATTGTTATTTATATTATTTTTCTTATCTAAGAATGTAAAAAATAAAAATAAATGAAGTGCAATTATAAAGGGAAATGGTTGGAAGCTTTCGGAGATCCAATGGTTGTTTGGACACCCACTTAAACAACAGCGGACCTTGAGTTCGACATTCGCTCTAATCAGGAAAAATGAAAAAGAGCAAAAGAAAAGGCCCCCAATTTTCCCATCGCTTATTGGCCTCCTTCCATCCTCACTCTACCTCTCATCGCTTATCATCAGAATCCGATAACGCCCAGACCTTCGACCCACCGCCGTCATTGTCTAGGAGATGGCCCTATGCCTCAGCTTCACTAT
Organism: Cocos nucifera; assembly: GCA_006176705.1. Classification (NCBI taxonomy): domain Eukaryota; kingdom Viridiplantae; phylum Streptophyta; class Magnoliopsida; order Arecales; family Arecaceae; genus Cocos; species Cocos nucifera. Next base: position 1,612,881 of record QRFJ01000001.1, on the reverse strand, counting down.
CGTGAGGGACTAGTGCTATGATCGTAGCTTCTCTATTGTCGAGGAGATGGCCCTCCCTTCCTCCGTTTCTACCACTTTGTTACACAAGCCTTGTTACTTACTATCTTGTTACTTGCTATTTGATTTCATTACCAATATCTTATTTCATTATACGACCATATGATTTTTGATGAGTTTATATTTTCTAATTATGTGTTAATTTACTAATTACTTAGATGTTTATTTTTACAAAATTTGCATTGCATAGAACCATAGACCATCTTTTGATTAATGTATACATTCTATGGCATTGGTACATTTATATATTTTTGTATTGGTAGAAGAATTATGCACATTGGTTAATTGATTGTCTAGTTTGGATAGTTTAAAAATTATAATTAATTCTATAGATAATTATAGTAATCAAATGGTATGTTAAGAGTTTGGAAGAAATTTCAGACAACATTTTTCTTTAGTTCTCCTCACACATCTTCAGTTGTATGGCGAGAACTAAGAAAAATGCTGCCAAAATTTTTTTGGCCCCTATTGCATATCGTTTGGTTATTGTAATTGACTTATAGAATTAATACAATTTCTAAATGGGATAGGATCTAACTTTATCTATTAGTTGATGATATGATGCATTTATTATATAAGTCATTTTAAATGATAAAATAATTAGTTAGCAATTATTTTGTATTTGTATATGTAGAATTTGTAGATAGTGTGCCATGGACCCTAAGCTCTAAAATCCTAAACCCTAAATCCTAAAATCCTGAAACATTAAACCATAAACCCTAAGCCCTAAATTAACCCTGAACCCTAAACCCTAAACTCTAAATTAACCCTAAACCCTAAATTGAGTTTGAGTTATAAATTATTTATTGTGGTTTTAATTTCTTCTTTATATATTGGTATCTTTATTAAAATTTTAGGTACATGTGAAGTTTAATATGAAAATTTATTTATATTATAGATATTTTTAAATTATTGTAATTGTATGATTGCATTTTGTTATGTTATAGAATATAAATATTCATCATCATTATAGTTGGATGTATAATAGACTTTTATCAGGTTGAAAAGAATATACTGAATTTTCTTTTAAAAAGGGATGGAAGAATTTATTTCTTTTGCTTGCCAACAACCACACTTTTTAAGCCATAGAAAAATTTGATGTTCTTATTCAAAGTGCAAAAATCAAAAGTACTTAAGTCCTGATGAAGTGAAAGTTGCTCTTTATAAAAAAGGGTTTGTACCTAATTATTAGTATTGGACATAACATGGAGAGAGTGATCCTCGTATGGGTGGGGTGTTTGATGTGCATTCAAGTACTTCTATAAGTGCACAATTGGGTAATGATGAACAAAATAGATATCGAGCCATAATTTTTGATGCTGCTAGCCTAGAATTTGGGTTTTACTATGACCAAAATGTAGAGGAGCCTTTGAATATAGATACTCAAAACTTTTATGATATGTTACATACAGTCCAACAACCATTATGGTTGGGATGTAATGATCACTCTGAGTTATCTATTGCTGTTAGATTATTAAGCATAAAATTTGAGAAAAATATTTTGCAATGATTTTTTAATCAAATAGTGAAACTTATGAAAGAGACACATCCTTTTAATAATGTAATACCCCAAGATTTTTATAGAATGAAGAAATTAGTATCCAAACTTGGCCTTACTACTCAAAAAATATATTATTGCATTAATGGTTTGCCACTACAGAAAAGAGCTACCATAGTCTATGGCAACGGTTACTTAACCACTACCACTGTCAACATCGCCATAGGTCTATGGCAATGGTTTATGTAGTAGTTATCATAACTACTACTATATGCTAGGTTGATTGCTCATCATTAAAGTAATAAATAAAAGTTAAAATAAAAATATTATTAATTAGAATAGTGGTGAGTCGGATATCGATTTTTTTAAAAATTAAAGGTTGAGTTATATTCAATTAAATAAAAAAATAAAATTTTAATTTTATTTATAAAGTAAAAATTTAAAGAAATAAATTTAAAAAAAATTAAAATTTAATAAATTAAAATAAAAAATAAATTTTAATTAATTAAAATTTTGGAGTTACTTAAAAGTATTCTCGAATTTTGAATCCATCTCTAGCATAATTATGGTAATTTTTTTTAATATAAGTATTTATTAGTTTTAAAAATTTAGTTATGATTATAACCTATTTTCTTTGGGCATGAACCATATCTTCTGATCACGATCCATCTCAATAGAATCATAAGCTATTTAATACTTTAATTCTTAAAAATTGATATCATAATTTTTTAATAATTTTTTCTAACATAAACTATTAAATCAAGCATGAACTGTATCTTTCGATCACAATCCATCTCCATAAATATAGCTTATTTAGATATTAATTAATAATATGCATGTTAATATTAAATCTCATGCATGGAGGATAAGAGTTAAGATTGGATAGGAGAACATGTCATTCATTGCATAAAAGAAATTATAAAAAAATAAAAAAAAAAATACAATCCATGCTCATAGATTTCATCTACATCCCAGAATTTTGATCTTTAGCTACTCATGATATGAAATTCTCTGGCTCTCGGCATTCCAGATCACCTAGATAAAAAGAAAAGAAAAAGAAAGAAGAAAGAAAGAAATAAAAAGGAAGAGAAAAGACTTTAGAGAAGAAAGAAGAGAGAGGGATAATTCCCCTCATAGGGGAGCTCTCTGTTTGGTCCCTGGCTTCTAGCGTGAAGGAGGAGATAAATAGAGGAGAAATTAGGGGTTTTAGAGTAATTATCAGAGTCAAAATTCAAGTTTGGATTGGATTTAATCATCCTAGAGCTTCCTGATCATTAGATCTTGATCAAATGCCTTAAAAAATATCAGAAAACCATCAAGAATCCATCGTTAATCACCTAATCAATGCCCACTTTAATTATAGACCGTCCAATCTCTTTATCAGCAAGTTTGGGCCAATGGATCGCGTGTAAAAAGGCCTGAGAGTCCTAAATCAACTCGAAAGTCATTCCCATCCATTGGATCATGACCAACTATGACGTCAACCATTGGATTGCATGTAACCGTGCTGCTGGACCACCGTAGATTGGGCTTGCTGAAGACCATGATGAATTAGAGCCTACCATATAAGCTAGATAAAATGATGAGAATAGCCCTGTGAGCCATGTGAAAAATTTCGTAGACCCTTTAAGGGTCACGCGCACTGAGTCACCATGGGGTCCATGGTGGACCGCATGGTTTGCTGGCACGGGCCATGGTCGGGCATGCTAGGCTGGATGCGAGGCTTCTTTGGTGGGCTGGGCTAGATGCAGGCCAGCTGACAAGCGTGCCGAGCCGACTAAGCTGAGCGAGCCAGCTAAGCCGATCTTTTTTTTTTAATCTTTCGGCCTTTGTATCTCTTTCATTTTAGCTTTGATTTGCATGAAATTTAATTCATTAGAATTCATAAATCAAGCTCTTCATATTGATAAACTTCTTTCATACAAAATATTAATAAAATATTAATTTTTTAAAATAAATATTAATTAATATATATTTTAAATATTTTTATTTATAAATTTATAATAATTATCATACATCTGAACTTGAGTTTTACTCATTCTTGAGTAAAAAAAAAAGAAGAAAGAAGTATGTACCAACTTGATAAGATATGAAAATTTTTTCAGATCACCTTAAAGTCAATTGATATCTAGTTAGAAATTTAAGAGATACGTTATCGGATTATTAGTTCTATCCTAAATAATGATTAAGTAAAGAATATAAAATTTTAGAGCTTTTTTTTGATTAATTCTCCATCTTTATTCTTTAAATCATCTATCTTTAGTATAGGCTAGAGTTTTTTTTTCATTTTTTTTGACAGTCAGTGCAATATTTTAACATCTAAAGCTTTCTATCTGACCCTTGTAGTGAGCTTTGGATCAATGACTTTCAAATCCATTGATTTTAAAGCATTAAGTATAGAACACCCCTCGAATTTACTAACTCAAGTCAAATAGACAATAGATTAAAACTAACCGTATAGCAAGCTTCTTCATATTGCCTATTTTTTGATGCAAATAACATTGCTTACTTAGGCAATGAAATTCGATTACTCAATAGGAGACCAATGTTTAGAACTTACTTTTCATTTATTTATTTATTTTTATAATAATTTTTTTATTTTTTTATAAATTTTTTTAATATTTTTTTATTCATACCCATACAAAGTAGATTCTTTATTGAATATAGGCTGGAAGAAGTTTTTGGAATCACTTAGAAATTTACTCTATTCTATACCTAACCATTTATTAAATTTTTTTAATAATTGGATCTTTAGTATTTTAAAAAATTTTTAGACCATTAATCAATCATCGATTAAAATATCTGAAAAATTTTAAATCGATATGAAATCAAGTATATAAGATTAATTATTACCATACTTAAGAAATTTAAATTTTTTATTTATCTTTTCTCCAACTTAATTTTTATTATCCTCAATGGAGGAAAGAAATTAGATTGTGATAGAAGAAAATAAAGAAAAGAGTTCACCTAATTTAGTATGATTCTCTACTCGGCCTGGACTTTTCTTTATTCTTCATCTAGCATAAATTTGTAGTTCTCCCCCCAACTTAGTTCTGAAAGAAAAATAAACTAAAAATTAAAAAAATATTAAATATAAAAATCTGGGTTGCCTCCCAGTAAGCACTAAGTTTAACATCTTCAGTCGGATCCTATGAAGAAGTTTTAGGTATAATCAATTTTAATGTATCCTTCAAAGTTTCAAAAAGATAAGGCCAATCAGGAGGCCCTATCATTATGGCAAAAAAATATCCATGGAATACTTTTCGATGGTTAAGCATAGCCCAAACTAATAGAGTATACGGAGCAAGCATGCTATAACAGAATCTCTAATTATCATAGTAATTAGAAAGGAATTGTGTTTGATAGGCTGAAATTGGGGGTGGTGGTTTAGAAAATTCTTTAACTATAGCTTGACCTACCCTACTCCCTTTCTCGGGTCTAATATATCTTGGCATCAACTCTTCTTGCTCTAAATCATGGCACTTTTTTCAAATTAATTTTAAATCTACCTTCATACATCATTGTAATATTGTAGATAGATTATGAAGCCTATCCTCGAAAGTAGTGCTAAATATAGAAAAATCAGTCTTAAAGTTGTTATCCCTCATATCAGCAATATTCTATCTAACAGCTTCTTTATGTGCTTTTAAAACATTCATAAGTTGATCTTTCTAGGTAGGTATTATTGATAGGGTATCAGTAGGTTCATCAGAAAGTGGCCTCAATTCTAAAATGGTGGTTCTAACAAATAAGCTATTGGTAGGCTAAGTAGTAGCTCAAATTTTTTAATCCAAAGTATGATGGTTTTAAGGTAGGGTGTATCTACTTGGTCACTAACTTCTGCATTGTATCCATCGACATAAAAATCATCCACCTCACAATAAGCCAAAAAGGGTTTTAATAAATTTTGGGGAAGATTTATTGGTCAAGCTTCCTCTAGTGTATTTTTTATTTGTAGTTCTTGGAAAGTCTCAATTAAATCCATCATCTCATTAGTTTGTCCATCCCCTTTAAAAGGATTTGGTGATTCTAGGATACTTGAGAACAGGTCCATATATAAGTAAGATGATGAATTTGGTTTATCTCACCATTCTGGTTCTTTTCTATATGCTTTTGCCTCAATTATATAGTCTAAGAGGATCTTTTTAGTTTTGCAAGTTTGTTCTCTGACCATAGGCAAAAAAGATGATGATTGAATTGGTTTGTCCCACCAATCTTATTTTGCCCTATATTTTGCTTCAATTATATGATCTAAAAGGATCTTTTTAGTTTTGCCAGGTTGTTCCATAACCATATTATTCTCAAGAGTTTTAATTGATTGTTCAGAAAAAGCTTCTAGGATATTAAAATTTTTAGCCATGTATGGTCCCTCAGGATCACTCTCGGACTAACTGGGCAACTCTCTTTCCTTCTATTGATTGAATGTAAGTGTTTGCTTCTTTAGTTTTTTAAAGGTTTGCATACAGGAGTGATAGGTTTGTTGCATGGTTTGATTGATGGGTTCTAACTCATTTAATGCTTGCTGAAACCTCTCTTCAGAAGTTTGATCATTATTATTTAGAGAAGATTGATAATATGGGTAGGGCATATTATAATATGCATCCATGAATGTTGGTTCTTGTGGCACTAGGATAATCACTGATTGTAATTGCCACGACAAATCTAGTCGAGCCTCCCAGCTTGAATTGTAAGTGTTAAAATATGGGTTATTTCTTGATCTATAAGCTATTTAGGTTTGATCTTGATAAACTTGCTCATACATATACTCAGAAAATTAGTGTGGGCATTCAATTGCATAATGGGTGGGGCTCGAACATATTACACAAATTTATTATACAGAAAGAAAAGATGGATAAGAAGAGTTTCTATTGACTGTTAGATGATCTATTTTACGAGATAACTCATCCACTCTCCTCTCGAGATCCATCTTGGATTGTTTTGATTATTCAAATATGTGCAATCAAGGATTCTTAGATCAGAGCAATCCTCTTTGATTATTTTTTATTTTATTATATTTTAAAAAGAATAAAAAAGAGATGAGAAGAGAGAATTCTAAAGATGAGAGCGCTAAAGGATCCTAGATCTAAGGATGATAAAGAAAGTATTTTAATTAGGGTTTGAGTTGTAATAGCAAATAAGTTAAGCAAACATGGACTCTCTATCCTAGGTTAATCTGGATCTAGACAACTCTTAACTGCCAAGGTCACCTTCAAGCCCTCCAAGTAAAGAATCAGCTACTCAACTAGTCAGATAAGTGTAAGATCAGTGGAAGTCCCCCCGTTGCTTTTCTTAGACATCAATTATCTTGGTCAAGTAAGCTAATGGAACCAATTAAGTAACCACCTTTCTTTGAAATGTAGTCTCTGAACTACTTGCCTTAAACACCAGTCAAACTGACTAATCCTAATTCGATCCAACTCTTAGGATTGCTTATTCTATTGAGCTTAAATATCCTTAGGGGCCAATGTCTAATTGATTTTAAATTAAGGTCTGAATTAATGCAATATAAAGGATGGTAGTTTATGAGCTAAGAAAGAATGATCAAATTTTCATCTTATCTTATTTATTAGGTTGTGCCCTTAAAGTATATTATGAATACGCAATGCAAAAAAAGCAAGATGTCCAAATATATAAAAATTAATTTTATATTATATTTATGGTTATGCTAGATTAATTAAGTGTTATGAGGTGTCGATGATTCTTTTCAAGATTTATGATTTTATCTTTTTGTAGAAATATTTTTATTTTTTTAATTCATTTAGTTTTGCAAAAGAAAATAAATTCAAGTGATTAAGTCTTAAAAAGTAGAAAATTACTAGGCTATAAAAGTAATTAATTAATTATATAAAATAAAATAATTATTTAATTATGTAATTAAGATAATTTAGCTAGAAAGTAATTAATAGATCATATATAAAAAGCAATATAAAGTAGAAATTTAAAAAAAGAGTAAATAGATAGTAATTAAGTAACTAAATTAAATTGACTGATAATAAAAAAATGAATCACTAATCAGTAAAATAAAGTATGAAAAGCAAAAATAGAAAAAGCAGTAAAGAATAAACTAAAAATATAAAATAATAAAATAAATAAATAAGTAAAGCATATAAAATAACTATGCAACAAAATAGAGCAGAAAAATAAATAAGTAAAGCAAATAAAGCAATAAAATAAAGTGTGCAATAAAATAAACTAGTAAAATAAATAAGATAATAAAATATATAAAGTAATAAATAAAGAAAAAAATTATTTTTTTTTAATTTTATTTTTTAAAATTTTTTATTTTTTATGGAAGCAATCATGCTACAATCCCTGATAATGGCATCAAAAATTTAATTACTCATCATTAAAGCAATAAATAAAAATTAAAATCAAACTTACTATTAATTAAGATAGTGGTGAGTCGGATGTCAATTTTCTTTGAGATTGAAGGCTAAGTTATGTTCAATTAAATAAAAAAATAAAATTTTAATTTTATTTATAAAATAAAAATTTAAAGAGATAATTTAAAAAAATTAATTAAAATTTAGTAAATTAAAATAAAAAAATAAATTTTAATTAATTAGAATTTTGGAGTTACTTAAAAGTATTCTAAAATTTTGAATCCATCTCTAGCATGGTTGTAGTAATTTTTTTTAATACAAAAATTTATTATTTTTAAGAAATTAGTTTTGACTATAATCTATTTTCTTGGGACATGAACCGTATCTCTCGATTATGATCCATCTTAATAGAATTATAAGCTATTCAATACTTTAATTCTTAAAAATTGATAACATAATTTTTTAATAATTTTCTCTAACATAAATTATTAAATCAAGTATGGATTGTATCTTTCGATCACAATCCATCTTCATAAATATAGCCTATTTAGATATTAATCATTAATAAGCATGTTAATATTAGATCTCTTGTATGGATGATTAGAGTTAAGATTGGACAAGAGAACATGTCATTCATTGCATAAAAAATTATAAAAAATGAAAAAAATATAATCCATGCTTGAAGATTTCATTTATATTCTAGAATTTCAATCTTTAGCTGCTCATGATATAAAATTCTCTAGCTTTCGGCATCTCCAAATCATCTAGATAAAAAGAAAAGAAAAAGAAAGAAGAAAGAAAGAAAAAAAAAGGAAGAGAAAAGACTAGAGAAGAAAGAAGAGAGAGGGAGAGAGGGAGAGAGATGAGAGAGGGATAATTTGGGGCTCTCTATTTGGCCCCTAGCTTCTGGCATGAAGGAGGAGTTAAATAGAGGAGAAATTAGGGGTTTTAGAGTAAAGTCAAAATTCGAGTCTGGATTGGATTTTATCACCCTGCAGCTTCCTAGCTGCTAGATCTCGATCAAACATCTTAAAAAATATCAAAAAACCATCAAGAATCCACTGTTAATCGCCTGATCAATGCCCGCTTTAATTATAGACCATCTGATCTACTGATCAGCAAGTTTGGGCCATTGGATCGGGTGTAAAAAGGCTTGAGAGTCCTAATCAACTTGGAAGCCATTCCCGTCCATTAGATCACGACCGACTGTGACGTCGACCATTGGCTTGCATGTAACTATGCTACTGGACCACTGTAGACTAGGCCTGTTGAAGATTGCGATGAATCATAGCCTGCCATGTTGGATAAAATGATGAGAATAGCCCTGTGAGTTGTGTGAAAAATTTCATAGACCCTTTATGGGTCTACGCGCACTGAGTCACCACGCGATCCATAGTGGACTGCATGATTTACTGGGTTAGTGCTAGCACATGCCATGATCGGGTGGGCTGGGCTAGATGCAGGGCTGCTCTGGCGGGCTAGGCTGGATGTGGGCTGGCTGACAGGTGCTCCAACTGAGCTGGGTAAGCCGACTAAGCCGATTCTCTTTTTTTCTTCTAATCTTCCGGCTTTTGTATCTCTTTCATTTTAGCTTCAATTTACGTGAAAATTGATTCGTTAGAATTCATAAATCAAGCTCTTTACATTGATGGGCTTCTTTTATGCAAAATATCAATAAAAATATTAATTATTTTAAATAAATATTAATATTTTAAATATTTTTATTTATAAATTTATGATAATTATTATAGGTATAGTAGTAGTTATTCAACCGCTGCTATAACTAGATTTATAGTAGTGGTTTCTCAACCACTGCAATAGATCCAATATAGCAATGGTTATAAAATTGCTGCTATAAAGTCAATAGCAGTGGTTAGTACTGAACCACTGCTATAGTCTATCTATAGTAGCAGTTACTTAACTACTATTATAATTAAAACTATGGCAGCGATTTTAAAACCGCTACTATAGATCTATGGCAGTGATTTTATAATCGTTACATAGATTATGACAGTGGTTGGCACATATCTACGGTAATAGTTTTGAACCATTAACATAGGCTTTTGAACAGTGAAAAATACATTAAATTTGCCATTTTTTTTGCCCTTTTTTTACCTAATAGACATAGTTCAATATATAATTACTCAAATTAAAATTTGAAAGAACCAAAAATTTTACATAAAACTCAATAATAATATAGGAATATATCTCAAATACTGAAATTAAATTATTGATCAAATTATATTACAATATTTTTAAATAAAAATAAGATATATCAAAAATCTACTAAATTAAAATCATCCTCTCCAAGCATCTCATCATCATCGAGAGAAACTGAAGCAGGACCGAGAGGGGTTGTAGTAAGAGCTGGAGAGGCTGGAGCTGGAGGAACTGGATCACTAGCAAATATGTCCCAGATGCTCGAAAAATTAGCTCCAAGATAAGTGAAGAGCTATGACACCATAATGGACATGACACTCTATAGCTAGTCTGTATGCTCCTTAGCCTAAGATGCACGGTCTTGAGCCTGAGCTACCTACGCCAAAGCCTCATCAAGCTGCTCCTCACTGACGACCCCGAAAGTATGTGAGGAGATACTCGCCTGAGACTAGTAGCTCATCGACATTTATCCGGCCAGGCTTGCAATAAATCCTCCCAGAGTGCTTGGATCCCAAGACCTGAGATAGATAGTCATGGGGGCCAGAGATATATGGGTCCTCCCCCGTAAGCACATCTAACTACTCCTTTATTTGCAAATTCAAATAAAATCTCATAAGAAATACTATGATACTAATCATACTCTAGTTATTATTTACAAAAATTCTCTCGATCATGACGTTCATCAACCTGCCCTTCTTCCCTATATGACTAGATCAAAAGATATCGCTACAGTTGGACATCATCCTCTCTCTCATCAGCTATAACAATCAATTAGCTTATTAGAAATATGCAAAAAAATAATAATTCAATAACTTATAAACTAAAGGATTATAATTCATTATCTTTCTATGCATATGATTGGTCATAGACTCATGGTCGAGAGTGTGCGTGTACTCCTGAGCAATCCGGTTCTGATGAGATGCAGTCTAAAAAGTATTTAAATCACATAAGTTAAAATCAAATATAATTTATTAGTGTAATGAAAAATTCATAAGTTACAAATTAAACCTGAAACTCTTGGCTCCTCCAATGCCTGACTATCCCCTCCCATTGACTCGGAGGACAGTCCTAAATCCAAGGAACAAGCTCCTCCTTAGTGTTCCTATGGTGCTCTGACCACTCTCTGTGGAGCTTGATCTTATAATTTTGGTACAACTCTCTAATCTTCTATAGTCGGACATCTCGAATTCTCTCATGATCTGAAAAGTCGTATCTCCTCTACATAAAGTTATCAGAAGTTGGTTACGAATTTATTTTAATCAAATATAGTATAAACATATCACATGCATAAATATAATTAAGATACACTTATCCAAATCTCCTCCCGCACCTAGTCTCTAACACCAGCATCCATTAATTATCAGTCTATGGGTAGTACGAGAATGATGTCGAACTATCTCATAAGCACTCTGAAAAAAGAATGCATCTCCTGCGCGGTCTCCTCTACTAGCCTCCCCTTCTGATCGCACTCTCTCATGACTTGATGCATGCGGTTCCACACATGCAGCATGCATATGGGATTATAAAATATCCTACTGGATGATGCACCTATAATAAAAGTATATTATGAATATATAAGATGTGTAATAACTATATAATAAATAAATAAATAATTAACACAATGAAAACCTACTCTTACTAGGATTGTGCAATGTGGATGCCGGTGGAGCTAGAACAATGGGTGGAGTATGTGTCGGAGATACATAGGCTATCCGACGTAGCTACCGATGGAGGCTTAGATGTGTCGGTGGGAGGAGTCTATGCCACCGAAGCCAAAGTCAATGTGGAGGTGGATGGAGTATGTGTCGATAGCTGCTCAAATGCAGAGCCCCATATAGCTTACCGAGGGATGAAGATGAAAGCTAGATAGTGTTCGGTTCTATCATGACCTACAATGTTAATGAACATTAATAAATATAACATATTAAATAATAACATATTGACCGTATAGGGAGAATAAGGAAATATGCTGTCTGAAATTTTTTTCGAATTCTCAGCATACTGTTTGATTATTGTAATGACTTATAAAATTACTTACATTTTTCAAACTATCCATAGTGGACAATCGATTGATCAATGTGCATAATTCTTCAATCTATACAAAAATAAATGAATATATAGATATATTAAAATATGTATATTACACTATTACAAAAATGGTCTATGATAGTGCATACTATGACAACGATTTTTGAAACCATTGTCATAGCTCCTACGGCAGCGATTTTCGTTAACCGCTACTATAGATTGGACTTATGACAGTGATTTTTATAACTGCTACCATAAGTCCAACATATAGCCGTGGTTATAGAAAATCGCTGCCATAGGTTGGACCTATAGCAACGGTAACCGCTGCCATAAGTCGGACCTATAGCAGCGGTTAGTAGGAACCGCTGCTATAATCTGATTTATGGCAGTGGTTAATTGTAACCACTGCCATATATATATATTTTTAAATATTATATAATTTTAAAATTTAATGTCCATCTTCATCGTTCATTATCTAAATAATTATTATTAGAGTGTCGTTGCAAAAGATCGCCTCGATCCGATGGCCCTAGCTTTGTCAATCAGAAAAATTTAATTTCAACGACCACGAATGATGATGCAATGATCTGATAGATGAAGATTTTTGATGGATCCAAAAATCTATAATGATGATCTCGATGATGTTTATAGTGTACTATCAAAATTTTACTTCAATCGAATATCGTTATTTTGGTCAATTTAGTATAGGTTAGTTTTGGTCGTTAAATGATAAACGAGTGATCAAATGATCAAATGATGTTCGATTATGAGATAATTTTTTTTATAAATGATCTTGGCTACTACTTTAATCATTTTTTATGATGGTGATTATAGAGATGGAGAACGATCTAAAATTATACGTTTCTTGATAATCGTTCTAAAACTTCACTTGTTGTTATACTCGTGCTTTTGCAATATTTGCTTAACATAAACAGTTTATACGAAAATAATTTAAATTCTACTATCATCACCATATAAAATATTTAAAATTATAATAAGGATCATTTAACTATAAAATTATCTCATAATCAGATGCCATTTAATCCTTTGATCGCTTGTTTCTAATTTAACTATCAAAATCATTCCGTACTAAATTGATCATGATAATGATATCCGATTGAAGTGAAATTTTGATAGTATGCTACAAATATCATCGAGATCATCGTTATAAATTTTTGAACCCATCGAAGGTCTCCATTTATCAGATCATTGCATCTTCATTCATGATCGTCGAAATCAAATTTTTTTGATTGATGAAGCTAGGGTCATCGGATCGAGGTGACCTTTTACGATGACACTCTAATGATAATTATTTAGATAATAAATGATGAAGATGGATATTAAATTTTAAAATTATATAATATTTAAAAAAAATAAGAAAAAAATTATTTTCAACCTATGGTAGTGATTTTGGGTAACCGCTGCCATAGATTTATGGCAGCGGTTCGATAACTACTGTCGTAGGTTAGGTTAAAAATCTTCAATTTTTTTTTCTTTCGTGTGCGCTCGATCTCTCTCTCTCTCTCTCCCTACTCTTCATCATCGGTGAGGCTCCTTCCCCCTCGGCCGACGTCGCCCCTCCTCCCCCCCGGCCAGCGTCGGCCCTCCTTCACCCTTGGCCGGCACCGCCCCTCCTTCCCCCCATCTCTGGCCGCCCCTCCCTGCCACCCACCACCCCCCATCCGATCCCTTCATCCGACCCTCCCTCGGCCCCAAGCGAAACCCCTTCTTCGGTGAACGCCCATCCGACCCTCCCTCGACCCCCCGCAAAATTCCCCTTTCAACAAACCCCCCTCCACCCTCGCTCATACCCCCATGAAACCCCACCCCCACCCCCCCGTCCGACCCTCCCTCGGTCTCTAGTGAACCCCCCCTCCGGCGAATACCCATCCGATCCTCCCTCGGCCTCCTATGAAACCCTCCTCTGGCGAACCCCCATCCACCCTCGACCCTCTGCCAGCCTTCTGTGAAACCCCTCCCGACACTCTATCCTCCTCCGGCTCCGATGTGAAACCAAATCCTCTTCTGGCGAGCCCCCCTCCACCCTCCTTCTGCCCCCGTGAAACCCCTCCTCCCACCAACACCACCATTCTAACCCTACCCCAGTTGAGTGCAAAGCCTCCTTCGGCCTCCTCGTCACTGTGCCCCCTCCCCCTTGCCCCCCTCCCCGACCGCCCCTGCTCTCTCTCTTTCCTCATTTTTTTTCTTCTCTATCTCACTATCTTACTTTTATTTCGTAGGTTACCTTTAGTGCTATCGTCCTCCTCTAGCATCGTTGTCAGTAACCCTCGGAGCTTTCGGTGCGACCCACTCTCTATAGCTATAGGTATATTTTTTTTAATTTTATAGTATTATTTATTAATCACGTATATTTATAATAATTTATAAAATATTTATAATAAATATTATAAATATTTATTATAAATATTATAATTATCTGAATATCATAGTTTTTGGGCCGTGTCGTGGCAGTTATCTTGGGTCGTGCCATATCGACGACTGTGGACTAGATCTGTTAATGGATTGGGTTTGGATCAGAATCTGGATATCTAGATCCAGACCTAATTTTAATTACTGATACCAGATCCGAACCTGAATACCTGATGGGTTTGTACTTAAGAGAGAAAGGAAGGGATCCGACCTCGCCACCATCATTGGGAGGGAGGGGGTTCGGTCTTGCCGCCATCATTGGGAGGGAGGGGGTTTGGCCTTACCAGCGAGGAAGATCGAGAGAGGGAGAATGGAAGATCGAGAGAGTGAGAGAGGAAGGGAGGGGGTCTGACCTCGCCGGCATCATTGGGAGGGATGGGGTTCGGCCTTGCCGACGAGGGAGATCGAGACAGTGAGAGAGGAAGGGATGGGGTTTGACCTCATCGATGAGGAAGATCGAGAGAGGGAGAGAGGATGATCGAGAGATGGAAAAGCTGAGAGGGAGGGGTTCGGCCTCGCTGCCATCGTCGATAAGAGAGATCGAGAGAGGGAGAGAGGGAGTGATCAAGGGGATGGCACACAGCTGAGCCGACTCGGGCCATGATCGAGCTGGCTGGGGGAGGACCCTAGCTGAATGTCTCAAGCATGGAGTCGGCTGTCTTAGGCATGGAGCCGGCTTGGCTTTCAAGTGAATAAAATTTAATATATCTTTCTAAGGTTTCAACTTTAAGCCCTAAGGTGCCACCATCATCTACTTTATTCTTCTTTCAGATTTCTGGATGAACACCAAGGTTCGCGCAAGAGATCGGATCTATGACTGTTGCTCATTCTTAATTATTTATGAATGTAATTCATGTTGTAGAATTTATTACATAACATTTTCTGAATGTTTATATCTTGTTGCTTTTGTTTATTGCATTGCATAATGATAGATCCATTAATTGATTAGTGTACATATTAGAGACTATTTATTGATGCTATACTAATATTATTGTTCAACATGTTATATTGATTAATATTCATTAATGTTGCAGGTCACGATGCTACCGAAATGCCATCTAGCTTTCACCCCTATTTCTCGATGGGTTACGTGTAGTTCAGCATCTGAGGAGCAGTCGGAGCATACTCCATCTACCTTAACATTGGCTGCTCAGGGATCTCCACTGCCAGCATATACTCCATCGATGGCATTTACTCCACCAGCGGCATCTACTCCACTAACAGCTGAGCCTCTACCGTCGTCCATATCTGAGGCACATGCTACTACGCAGGCATCTGAGTATACATTTTTATTATATTAGCACAACTTTATTTTTTATATAGTATTTGTATACTTATATATTTGCATAACGTATTTGCATTGTAGGTGCATCATTCAGTCGAACATTTCATGGTCCCACATGTATGGCACACATATGGAACTGCCAGCATCAAGTGATGATCTATTACGATGTGGAGGTGAGGCTGGTAGGGGAGACCACACGGAAGATGCATTCTTTTTTGGAGTGCTTGTGAGACGGTCGAACATCATTCCCATAAAGCCTAGAGACTGACGTTTGATGGATGCTGCCATCAGGGATCGGGTATGGAAAGAGATATGGATAAGTATGCACATCTTAGTTATATTTATGCATTTTATATGTTTACACGATATATGTTTGATTAGAATAATTTTGTAACTAATTTTTGATAAATTTATGCAGAGAAGGTATGACTTTCTCGATCATGAGAGAGATCGAGATGATCGACTGAAGAAGATCGAAGAGTTATACCGAGATTACAAGATCAAGCTCCATAGAGGATGGCTCTAGCATTGATGAGATACTTCGGAGGCGCTTGTTCCCTAGATACAGGACTGTCCTCTGAGTTAGTGGGAGAGGATGGTTAGACACTAGAGGAGCCAGAAGTTCAAGATAAAATTTCTAACTTTTAAATTTTTTAATACGCTTAAAATTTTATTTAAATATTTTTAAATATTTATTATTTATTTGAATACTTATTAGATTACCTTCCGTCAGAATCAAAAAAACTGTGCAGCCTAGGAGTATACTTACACTCTAGACCATAAGTCTATGGCCAGTCGTATACATAGAAAGATAATTAATTCTAAATCTTACTAGATAAATTAAATTTATACTTTTTATCATCTTTCTAATAAATTTATTTTTTATTATAGCTGATGAGAGATGAAGTGATGTTCAGCTGTAGCGAGATCTTCTGATCCAACCGTACGGACAAGACGAGCAGATCGATGAATGCCACGATTGGACATATTTTTATAAGTATTAAATATATTAGTATATATGATTAATATTATAGTATTTTTTATAAAATTTTATTTTAATTTATAATTATAGAATTAGTTAGATGCGCTCACGAGTGAGGGCTCAGATACCTATGGGCCCCATAATCATCTATCTTAGGTCTTGAGGCCTGAGCACTTTAGGAGGATCTAATGCAGGCCCGAACACACGTCGATGAGTTACTGATCCAAGACGAGCGTCTTCTCACAGACTTTCGGTGTTGTCAGTCAGGAGGAGCTTGAGGAGGCATTGGCATGCGCAGATCATGCTACGATGCGGGCAGATCGGGCTGAGGAGTGCGCATCTCATCTGGAGGACATCATGAGAGACATGATGTTAATGCTCAGCATGTATTTTGAAGTCACGGGCTTCGAGGATATGTTAGCCCGCATTCCAGCTTTAACTCCAGCTCTGGCTCTAGCTCCAGCACCAGCTCCGGCTCCGGCTCCAGCTCCGACTTCAGCTCCCAATGACGATAATGATGATATAGATTTAAAAACTTTTGATGTATTTTATTTTTTTTAAAATAATATTATAATAAATTTTATTCGATAATAAAATTTTAGTATTTTAGAATAATTTTTGTTTATTATATTTTCTTATGTTATAAATCTATATTTATCAGGTAAAATATATAAAAAAATAAAAAAATTATTTTTTTAATTATTCAAGATCTACAGCAGTGATTTTATAATCACTACCACATCCGTGCCAACGGCTGTCATAGATTTTTGATGCAAATGGTGCCAATCGCTGCATTAGATCTATGGTAGCGGTTAAGAAATCGATGCTATAGATTATCTATGGCAGCGATTATGTAACCGCTGCTATAGATTAACTATGGCAGCGGTTACATAACCATTATTATAGGTCGATCTATTACAGCGGTTTATAAACCACTGCAATAGGCTATCTATGGCAGCGGTTTAAACAACTGCTGCCATAAAGCTATGACGACGGTCGCAGTAGCAGCGGTTAAAAAATCGCTGCTATAGCTATGACAGTGATTACGAACCGCTGTCGTACCTTTTTTTTGTAGTAGTGTTAATCAATTGATGGGTCTACCACCATGCAATGCAAATTTTATTAAAACTAATACATAATTAATACCATCCGATATCTTTCATCGATCTGAGCGCATAGGGCATGTGAGGCTGTGATCCGAGGCATGGCCCAGAACTTGATGGCCTAGTCTAGAACCTATTGGCATGGTCCAAAATCTGATAGCATGACCTAGAACTTGATAGCCCAAAACCCGCTGGCATGGCCTAGAACCTGATAGCCTAGAACCCTTCGGGGCAGCCCATAGCCACCGGCATAGCTTAAAACTCGATGGCTCAATCTAGAATCCACCAATACGGTCCAGAATTCGATGTCCCAGAACCTATTGTTATGGCTCAGAACTCATTGGGATGGCCCACAACCGTCTGCGTAGCCCAGAACCCATCAGTAGGTATTCTCTTTAAATATTAAAAATTTAAAAAATAAAAAAAATAAAAATAAAAAGAAGGCTTAGATTCATCATTTAATCATGCATTATAATGTTACTTTCAATATCCGTTACAACTAAACCAAATTGGCTACGAACGATTGCCCGCTAAATAGTTGTTAGCCATCCAAGATCATCTTGCCATTTGGAATTATTAAAATATTAGCAAAAAAAGAGAAAAAAAGAAAGAGCTCATATTACTAAAATCATACTAAGAATTAATCATTTTTGATCCAAAATCATTACAGCCTCTTCCATAAAAGAAAAGAAAAAAAATAATTTTTTTAAATAGAATATTATAGAAAATAACAAAATAAAAAAATGATATAAGATAAGTCAACTCGAAGACTTGTCAGCTTAATTGAATATATATATAATTTTTATTATTATTAAATTTAATAATTTAAAATATAATATTAAGTTATAAATATACTTTAATTTATGAATATAATAATAATTAATTTATGAATAATATAATAAATTTATTACTTACTTAAGCATAAAAATAACATCAATTAACAATAGAGATATATATATGCAAGCAATCCAAGTCATATAATATACATGCTTAAAAAATAAATTAATAAAAATTTTGAGAAATTAGGGATAAGAGATAAACTAAGTCGGGTGGGGCCAAAAGGTACCAACGAAGGCGATCGGTGATGGGCAAGCCGACGGTGGGGCACGGCCAAAAGGGGCAATGGGATAGGGTACAGGGCCGAGGCCGAGGGAGGCAGGGCCAAAAGGGGCTGCGATAGGGCAAGGCGCATGGCCGAGGCTGAGGGAAGCAGGGCCAAAAGGGGCCGACGACGAGGACGTAGTCCAAAGGGGCCTAGTGACGGTGGGGCATAGGGCCAAAAGGGGTCGACAGTAGGGCAAGCCGATGGCGGGATGAGTATGGCTCGGGTAGAGAGAGAGAGGATTGATGAGAGGAAAGTGAAAACGTTAATTGGCGCGCTATGGAATTTAGTCTAATCTATGGTAGCAGTTTTCGAAACTGCTACCACAGGTCTATTGTAGTGGTTAGTTATAACCACTGTCATTTGATCTATAGCAGTGGTTCTTTTCAATCGCTGCTATAGATGTATAATATATTTTTTTCATATTTTTTTTGAATATAGTATAATTTTAAAATTTGAAGTTCATCTTCATCGTTTATTATCTAAATAATTATCGTTAGAGTATCATCATAAAAGACCACCTCGATCCAATAGTCCTAACTATGTCGATCGATAAAAGTTAATTTCGATGGCTACAAATGATCACATAATGATCTGATAGATAAAAATCATTGATTGATCCAAAAACTTACAAAGATGATTTTGATGATATTTATAGCATACTATTAAAGTTTTACTTTAATCAGACATCATTATCATGGTCAATCTAGCACTGGATGATTTTGATCATTAAATAAAAAATGAGTGATCAAAAGGCCAAACAGTGTTTGATTAATAGATGATTTTTTAAATAATTGATCTTTACTACTACTTTAATTATTTATATGGTGATGATCATAAAATTCAAACCATGTTTATATGAACTATCTATGTTAAATATATCTTATAAAAGTACAAGCATAATTATGTAAGATCTTTAAGAATGAGTATAAGAAAATATATAGTTTTGGATCATTCATATATGTATGATTTGAATTTTACAATCACCACTATATAAATGATCAAAGTAGTACCAAATATCATTTATCTAAAAAATTATCTCATAATCGAACACCATTTGGCCTTTTGATCACCCATTTTTTATTTAACAGCCAAAATTATCTCATGCTAGATTGATCATGATAATGATGTTTGATTAAAGTAAAATTTTGATAGTATGTTATAAAAATCATCGAGATCATCGTTGTAAATTTTTAGATCAATCAGTGATCTTTATATATCAAATCATCAGTCAAAATCAAATTTTATCGATCGATATAGCTAGGGCCATTGGATCGAGGTAGTCTTTTATGATGATATTCTAATGATAATTATTTAGATAATGAATAGTAAAAATAAATTTTAAATTTTAAAATTATATCATATTTAAAAAAAATATAAAAAAATATATTATTCATCTATAGCAGCGGTTACATTTAATTGCTGTCATAGGTAGACCTATAGCAGCTATTATCAAAAATCACTATCATAGATCAAATCTATGGCAACGATTATAGGTAACTACTTTCACAGATTGAATATATAGTAGCGTTAATTAACAGCTACTATAAATTGAATCTTTGGTAGTGGTTAGGTAGATTTGACCTATGGCAATAGTTTTATATAACTACTGCCGTAGATTTGATCTAAGATATCTATTTTATATAACCATTGCCATAGGTCAACCTATGGTAGTGGTTAAGTATAACCGCTTCTATAGATCAATCTATGGCAGCGATTTTTGAACCGCTGTAATAAGTACTGTTGTAGTCCTGTTCTATAGTAGTGGTTGTATGTTGTATTATGGTGAGAACAACAAAAAGAAAGAATGCAAATTTTGTGGTGCAACTTGGTATAAAACATAGAATATTGTTAATAGACAATAGAAAGAGATCCCTATGAAAAGAATACATTATTTATCCCTCATTCCTTGGTTAAAGAGATTGTATGCTTCTATGAGTTATGCTCCACACATTAGATGGCACTATAAGAATAGATGGGAGTCAAGGGTGTTGTGTCACCCATTAGATGGAAAAGCTTGAAAATACTTTGATCAAACATATTCTAATTTTGCAACTAAAGCACAAAATATCAGGTTAGGCTTATATGCTGATGGTTTTAATGCATATGTTCTTGACTTTGATTATCCCCGGTCCATGTAATCCAAAGAATAGGATAGATGTGTATTTATAGCCTTTGATAGATGAGTTGAAAGTATTGTAGAAAGAAAGTATCCTAACATATGATATTTTAAGAAAGTAAAATTTTATGATGAGGGTTGTATTAATGTGGACCATCAATGACTTGCCTGTATATGGCATGTTGTCAGGATGGAGTACAAAAGAAAAATTGGCACGTCCATATTGACAGACCCATCATATTTTCATGACCAAGCTTCATCATGCTCACAATGGATGCAAAATCAAGAATTTCAAGAGTAAGGAAGCTTGAAGCTGAATGAAATTCTCGGATGGAGGCTACCGAACATAAAAGGGATGAATTTAAAAAGAGGGTAGAACATAATGAAAAGGAGCTTGAAGCAAATAATAGATTACTGCAAGAGCTACTTACAAAGATAAATTTTCATCCCTCATCTAGTTTTCAAGCATCTCCTAGTTTTCTACCATCTCCTTTGCAGCCATCTATTTTACAGCCATATGCTCCTTCATACATGGGAAGAGATGATGATATTGAGGAAGAGGAGGAAGGGTAAAGGGACAATGATTAGATTTATTTATATGCTTTTTTAGATTTACGTTTGGTTCACGTTATGTTGAGGATTGTGTATATATTTTGTGAATATCTAACTCTTATTACTTTAGCTTTTTGACATACTTTTAGGTAACATTAAAGTTCTTTATAATCTCTTATGATACTTATTATCTCACAAGCTCTATGTATTATATTGGTATCACTTATTTTTGATACAGGTAATAGTTTGAAGGTATACTAAACAAGTGGTACATTTGGCATGAGGTATATTATGATCTCTTTTTCTTATTCCCACATGATGTGTTAAACCTGATGAGTTCAAAAATAAATTTGCTTGCTGTATTTTTTTTGATTGCCTTGTTATTTTCTCTAATGATGATCCAAACTTAATGGATATTGAAGGAAATGGCTCTATATATAGATATACTAAGACATCTTTTTCTTATTCCCATATGATAAGTTAAATTTGATAGGTGCCGATCAGTTTTTCTTGCTAAATTCTTATGGTTGCTTACTTATTTTATCATAATTATGATACATTCGGCATGAGGTATGCTAAATAACTGATACATTTGGCATGAATGATACCATGGTCTCCTTTTTCTTATTTTCATATGATGTGCTTAACATGATGGGTGCCAATCGATTTTGCTTGCTATTTTCTTTTGGTCGCCTTCTTGTTTTCCTTGATGATGATCCAAATTTAATAAATATCAAAGGGAATAGCATCATAGATATACTATGGCCTCTTTTTTTATTCCCATTTGATGTGTTAAACCTAATAGGTGCTGATCGATTTTGCTTGCTAAATTCTTATGGTTGCTTACTTATTTTGCCATAATTATGATATATTTGGCATAAGGTATGCTAAACAACAAGTACATTTGGCATGAAGTATGTCACTGTCTCTTATTCTTATTCTCATATGATGTGTTAAATTTGATGGGTGTCGATCGATTTTGCTTGCTATTTTTTTTTGGTTGCCTTCTTATTTTTTCTAATAATGATCCAAACTTAATGAATATTGAACGGAATAGCTCTGCAGATATATTATAGCTTTTCTTTCTTATTCCCATATGATGTATTAAACTTGATGGGTGCCAATCGATTTTGCTTTTAGCTGATAACAAATGGGTTCTTTGTAATATATTTGGCAGGAGATATGCTAAACAAATAAAATATTTGGCATAAGGTATGCTATATCATTTTTATCTTATTTTCTTATGATGGGTTAAAGTTGATGGTTGCTGATAGATTTTGCTTGCTATATTCTTATGGTTGCTTATTTATTTTCCTCGATGATGATCTAAACTTAATGAAAATTGAAGAAAATGGCTTTGCAAATTATTATAGCCTTTTTTTCTTATTGTTATGGTACTTTGTTGTTGAAGATATGTTGTTTAATTTTATATGGTGGATACTTAATTAATGTTGTTTGATTTCGTTATATTTTAGCTTGGAATTTATCGTGCTAGGTATGTATCAATACAAAATATTATATCGTTAGAATTCACGTTGTTGGAATTAATATTGTTGGGTATGTATTTTGCTTGCTATATTATTTGGATTAGCAAGTGCTCCTTTGTGAGCTATTTTGTATCTGAAAAAAAAAAATTCTTATGATTGCTTATTTATTTTCCCTGATGATAATCTAAACTTAATAAAAATTGAAGGAAATGGCTTCGCAAATTATTATGACCTTTTTTTCTTATTATTATTGCACTTTGTATTTTAAGACATATTGCTTGATTTTGTATGGTGGATGCTTAATTGATATTGGTTGGTTTCGTTATATTTCAACTTGGAATTCATCATGCTGGGAATATATCAATACAAAATTTTATATTGTTTGAATTCATGCTATTGGAATGAATATTGTTAGGAATATATTTTGCTTGCCATATTGTTTAGATTGGCAGGTTCTCCTCCATGAGCTATTTTATATAAAAAAATAAAATTTTTAATTATTTTTTCTTATATTTTAATTTAGCGATCGATTTTGTGATCGATATATAAATTAAAAAATTATAAATATTTTTATAATTAATTTTGCAACTGATATTTATTTAAATTTTTTTGTAAAAAATTTAGCGATCAATTTTAAGATCGATTTTTATTTATTAATTTTTAATAAATTTAGCGATAGATTTTGCAATCAATATTTATACATAAAATATTTTTAAAAATATAGTGATTGATTTTGAGATCAATTTTTATTCAAATTTTTAATTTAATATTTTTTAATAAATTTAGCGATCGATATTGCAATCGATTTGAAAATAAAAAAATTGATAGATTTTGCAACTAATTTTTTAATGTAAAATATTATTTAAAAATTTATGATAGATTTTTAAACCAATTTTCAATCTAATTTTTTATTTAATATTTTTTTAGTAAATTTAGTGATCTATTTTGCAATCGATTCTAAAAATTTAAAAAAATTCAAATAAATTTATGACAAAATTTTTAAAATATTTTTTAAAAAATTAGTGATTGATATTATGATCAATTTTTACTTAAATTTTTAATTTAATATTTTTTAATAAATTTAGCAACCAAAATTACAATCAATTTGAAAATTAAAAAAATTTAAACAAAATCTTTGATCGATTTTGCACTTGATTTTTTAAAAAAAATTATGATTAATTTTTACTCTAATTTTTTATTTAATATTTTTTAATAAACTTAGAGATCGATTTTGTAGCTAATTTCAAAAATTAAAATTTTTTTAAAAAGGTCAATTTTGCAATCGAGTTTTTTAACATAAAATATTTTAAAAAATAGCGAACAATTTTGATACTGATTTTCACTCCAATTATTCATTTAGTATTTTTTTAATAAATTTAGTGATAAATTTTTTAATTGATTTTAAAAATTAAAAAATTTTGAAAAAATTATGATGAATCTTTTGATCGATTTTATGATTGATATTAAAATTATTATTTTAATAAAATAATCCATTGTAAAATTGATCTCTAAATTATATATTTTTTTAATAATTTTTTTTTAAAAATTAGCAACCAATTTTTTTGTTTGGAAAATTGGCCGTAAAATGTTACATAACTTTTTTTAAAAAAAATTTTGGTTGCTAAATTGATTATAAAATTTTAATAATTTTTTAAATTTTTGGTCACTAAATTGGTCGCTAAATTTTGCAACAAAAAAAATCAGTCATAAAATATTTACAACTAGACTTTTTACGATCGAAAATTTTTTATTGCAAAAATTATTAGTGATCGATTTTTAATTTTTAGTAATTAATTTTTTGATTACTAAAATTCTATTTTCTTATAGTGTCAAAATTATGATATCACATATTAAAATTATGATATCGTGTAGGTAAAACATCTTTTAAGAGATGGTTTTGATATTTCTATAATATTTTAAATTAAATTTATGAAATTCTGTGTTAACATTATGACATTCTATTAGTAAAATATCTTTTGAAGATAGTTTGACAATATTATTGCATTATAAATAGCTAAAATATCTTTCAATTATACTTTTTGATATTTTTATGACATCCTATGCTAAATTTATAATATTCTATGTTAATATTATGATATTTTATAAATAAAATACTTTTTGAAGATAGTTTTAGGATCCGAAGATCATGATTTTGATACATGATGTTATAAATTTTATTCAACGTGATGTGTATTACTACATGATGTTATCATTTTCTTCTACTAGCCAGATGTTTGTTAATGGAAGGAGGTTATACTTAGTTAATATAAAATCTGAAAGTGAACTGATCTAGAATAAATCAAGTAAAAATCCTTTAATAGATACTCTAAAGCTTAAAAAGAATGCCCTAAACCTTAAAAGGAGTTTGCCTTTTTTTTCTTTCCTTTATTTCATCTCTCCCAAAGATTATAGGGGCATTCTTTTTCCTGTAAACAACTATTGCTGTATTTTCTTTGATCATCTCCTTTTCTCCATTGCCTTGTCCTTGATGCCTTTTAAACTAAAACTTTTAGGGGCCATTACTGAATAAAAGTGATTATCTAAAAATGCTTCCTCAATAAATAGAATACCTTTTGTAGTATGTAAAAATGCTCACCGTAGAGATGGTTTAGTCGAGATGCTCCGCTTCTCCAAAAAAAATAAAGAAAATGCTGGTTGTCAAAGTGAAGGAAAAACGAAAAGACGTTTTGTGAGAGAAGAAAAAATTTCTCTTTTTTTCTTTGCTAAGCAATAGGGCAAAAGCGACTTTCTATTATTTTAAAAAGATCGAGATTAAGGACCACTGTAGAGCATCATGCCGTTGTTTGTGAAAAAATTAGTGTCGTTACATCACGCTACGAGGGTGCCACATGGATCAATCAAGTAAGACAGTGCACTTCACATCAGATTTTCTACGGCAGTGTACAAAGAATTTTGCATGGAAAAAATTTGTGGTTGCGAGCTGAGGCCTTCCTCCGAATTGATTTGATATCCATGCACCGAATAAAACTCACAAATAAATGCCAGACCACCTCTGTGCTAGAGTTGTGGCCCAATCACTATTGGGCTTGGGCTCGTATTTGGATGGGCTCGTACTGATATTGTCGGGTTGGGTTAAATAAGAAGATATACATCTGAATATTTTGAGATTTTGCAAAAAAAAATATAAAATTAAAAAATATCAGATAATTAATATCTAATATTTAGTGGATCGATTTAATATTTTATATTTGGTGAATCAATGTAGAAAATTGCAATAGATATTCTACAATTTGTATCATTTCTATTTGAAGAAGAAATCTAGTCTAAAACCTGAGAAAAAATAAATTTTAATTCTTATTTTTTCTTAGCTAATAAATCCATAAAAAAGAAAAGTTTTGCTATCAGTTCAACAGATTTTGGTCAAGCTTACGCTAGTCGGTCTATATTTCAAGATTCTCTCCAGAATATTTGTTTTGCTCACCAACCATGGATGTCCAACACTTAATTAGGAACTTCACCTCTACCAAAATCCGATCTTCTGAACACAAGTTTTCTCTACATATGCTTGAGCTATCAAACTTAGCAAATTCAGACTTGACCTTAGGGTCAGGCTTCAAACGCAGGGAAATTACTTTTAGCAACCATAGGTAGAGCCCTTCAAGGATTAGATTGAACCAATTGTTGTAATCATTAGATTGGTCTTTGAACTCTTGAATCTTTCCGATCTTAGATGACTCTTGCAATCAACCTCATGAGCTTGGTAGAAGCTATGCGGCCATTGGACAAACCTAGATAGCGATGGACCTCCTTGGAGGGTTTATTGGTATCATTCCATTAATTATGGAAGTGTGACTTGCCCACATGCCTTGACATTGTGGAGTTGTAATACTTCTTAACTAGTCGAAGATCCATGCATTGTACGGGGCCGGATGTAGAAAAATGAAACATATTGATTATATCGTATTAAGTGGTTGCGTGTTTTTTTTAGATGTCACAATAAAACTCATTTGAGAAGCTGAATTGTCAACACTCCAATACTCTAATACCTATTTATGATCCTATAACTTGTCTGCCATAATGATAGTAAAACTATTATTGTTCCCCTTCTTTCTGTGGATCTTGATGTTTAATTTTTTTTTTTTTTTTTAAGAATGAAAAGTAGATTTTATAATATCATATTGGTGAAAAGGAGTGTATATAATATACGTATAGACTTATTTATGTATGTGATTGAAGACATGCATATAAAAGCTTGAAATATTTTCCTCCATAAGCTACCTTCACACTACCTAGGCCATACCAAAGGTCTGCCACCTAACCTTTCTTACAATTTGACAATCTTAATGAATACTGAGATATTTGATCCATACATACATTTTTGATTCCATTGCTTTCTTACTCTAAATTAACTATTAGAAACTATGAAGGAAAATAAGAGGACATCAACATGTCTTTAATTTAATTTTCTTTCCATATGGTGATATCTTTGATTTGATCGATTGCAACCTTAATAGTCAATGTAACTTAACAAAATTATAATCTACTAAAAAATCAAGTGATTAATTAGATGCAATTATATCCCATTTATTTTTTGGTACAAATCATTTATTTATTTTAGAAAAATAATAAAAGAATGTATTGGGGGGTTTATAAACTTATTTTCAGTTACTAAAATATAAGTTTTCTACATACTTCTACACTTATATTCGTATTGTCAATTTTCAATCTTATACTCGCATTCATATTTGCTAGATAAAAAGATAGAAGCATGGATACATTGCTATCCAATCCATGTCTAATCTATTTTCAATCCTACAGTCATATAACCCATAAGTACATCATAGATTCATTTCGTTAGACTTAACAAATAAGTTGAAAGTGGATAGGATGCTTGCCAAAAATAGTGGAATTAAATTTTTTGGATGTCAATAACCTACAAACCTATTTTCAGTTCCATTGTTTAATTAATAAAATAAATTTGAACCTACAACTTTATTTTTATAATTTTTTTTATTATTTTATTTTTTAAAATAAAATTTGAGTCAAGTGGGTTGAAAGATTCTTTTTTTCCTTTCTCCTTGATTAGATCTTGGTTCTCATAATATATTCCCACCCTTTTTTATTTCATATTTTTTATTTTTATTTTTTAAGAGATTTAAACAGAGCGGGTTGAAAGAATGTTTTCTTTCTTCCATATTAGATCTTGATTCTCATGTTGTATTCCATCCTTTTTCACTTTTAAGAATTTTTTTTTTCTCTCTCTCTTCTCGTCTTGCCGTAGCATATATATCTAGCTTGTGGATTTTTTTTTTGTGTGTAATTATTTGATATTTTCAGTAGTTGAAGCCCTTTTTCCCTTTTTTAATAGAGGATAAAGATGACTACATGATGCAATGACTTTGAGTGTGATAAACCAGTTCACCGAGCATTCTCCAAGTAAGAGCACTAAGTGAGAGGATAATGTAAGTTAGAGGCCACAATTTATAAATTCTACTTGTCTAGTGGCCGTCCAAAAAGATCAAGTGCAACTCATAATCTCAATTGTGGATCATCTCATCTACTCTCTTCATCCGTGCTTGTACTTGCTACATTGTTAGGCAAATAATGATTTCCAATTCACTTGGTGTAAGCAACTTCAAACTTTTCTCTTTTTTTTTTTTTCCGATGAATTGGAGAGTAGTGGGAACATCCGCCTCCTTACCAATATTTATTAAGAAAGAACCAAGTAATTACAAGAGCTTAGGTACAAAAGAGTCCAAAAACTTCCCTCCTATGGGGGATCATAGAGATAGGTAGGGTGGAGACTCAGATAGTCATAGGTACAAACCTTAAATAGAAAAGAAAATAAAAGAAAAAAAAAGAGACTCAGAGTAATATCTAAACTTAAGTTTGTTAAGAAAAATGCCTCGAATTCTTTCACATTAAGCCCACAGCAAGGTCCAGAATGATGAACGGAGTCCAACGAGTATAAAAATATCTCAATCAGAGATCAGACGGTGAAGATACGCACGAAAGAGCACGCGGAGCATCGGACAGGATGTCGGTAGTGGGGCTCATCATTGCAGGTCCACAGGTGTGCCTACCCAGGCGCGCGATCTAGCCACACACGGGCTGGCCCAAGCGCGCCCAGGCAGCATGGGCTAGCGCCACGTGCGGGCCAACGCAGGCGCGCCCAGGCAGTGCGGGCTAGTTCCACGCGTGGGCGGGCGCGGGCCAGTGCCACGTGCAGGCGGGCGCGTGGCCCAGGCCGGCCCGTGCATGGGTGCGGCCCGGGCCCAAGCGGCCTCACGAACAGAGCGCTGGCGTGGAGCGTTTTTACGTGGTCCACGTGCCAGAGAGCATGGACCAGGTTTTTAATCATGGCGTTTGACGCGGTTTGCATGATCCAACGGCCATGGAGGGCCGCTGTCGCAATCTAACGGACCGAGGGACTTGTTTGAGTTCGTTTGGGACTGCAAACTCGGATCCTAAGTCAGATAGAGGTCTTTAAAAGGCATGGCAGACCGAGAGCTTTAATGTGACTGGGCTGTGGTTTAGTATTTTTGAAAGAGCTTGAGACGCAGAGAGCGCGCTAGCGATAGCAAGAGCAGGAGCTTCGAGCAGATAGTTAGGCAACGGACTGCGATCGTTTCAGGGGTCTCCAAAAGATAGTTTGTTCAGGGTAACTTTTTGTTGAGAGGATTATATACGTGAGTTAAGAGTGGGTAATCTTCTCTTGTATCTCTTTCTTTTTCATAGTTGTTGGTGCAGAAACTCGTCGTCGCCGGAGGTAGTCGGGGTCAAGGCCGCTGAGGTCGCCGTCGGGGACCTGCAAAATAAAGTCCCGTCCAGAGCTGGTGGGGGGTGGCTCCGGCAGGACCCTCCGACGATCAAGTCAGCTTCTGGCCAACAGGAATGGAGTGCTCGGAATGAGTTCCGGAGCTTAGAGATGAGGAGGAGAGCTTAGAGAGTCGAGAGTTCAGAGAGCTTAGCCTTAGCGTATCTGGGAGGGTCCTTTTATAGGCGGAGCTTAGTTGATGGTGACGGCCATGTCGTCTGGCAGGAGAGTCGTTGGGGCGGCATGGAGTTCGGTACGGAGAGGATGGCGTCGTCCGGTGGATCGTGAGGGCCATGCCGGCAAGTCGTGGGCCGCACGGAGTCCGGTACGGAGAGGAAGGCGTCGTCCGGTGGATCGTGGGAGCCATACCGTCCGATCTTGTTGTAGGCGACAGTTCGTCCAGAAAGTTCGGACTTGTAGGAGAGTTCGGCTGAAGGGGAAGCCCGGGAGGAGCTCGGCCGCAGAGAGATGGGAGCCGAATGGGCGAACGGGCGTCTGGGAGGAGTCCGTCTCCTGAAGAAGTCCTGCCGCTTGGAATCCAAGGAGCTCGGCCGCTAGGCACTTCGGCTGGCGGAGGGAGTTCGGCCCGAAGGCCTTGGACGCTGGGGAGTTCGGCCGCAAGGCAGTTCGGCCGGTTGAAGGAGTTCGGCCCGAAGCCTGGGAGCTGGGGAGTTCGGCCGCTAGGCAGGTTCGGCCGGCTGAAGGAGTTCGGCCCGGAGCCTGGACGCTGGGGAGTTCGGCCACTAGGCAGTTCGGCCGGCTGAAAAAGTTCGGCCAGACCAGTGCGCTGAAGCTCTTCGGTGGCTACTGTTTGCATTATGCTGAGCGTCGGGCCGGGCTTCGGCAGGAGCGGGATTTATCCCCAACAGTAGCCCCCCCACTCCCGAGTTCGAAATTCGAAGGAAGGGAGTACCAAAATGGGCGACTGCCGAAGTCTTCTTCCAGGCTCCGCGTTTGTCACGGCTGAAGCTCGGGGGAGGTCTCTTCTCCAGCCGAGGTTGACGCTGAAGTTGAAGCTGAGGCTTGGGGGAGACCTCATCTCCAATTGACGTTTGGAGTTGAAGCGGAACTCATTTCCTGCGGCCGAGGTTGATGTGGGCGCTCGGGGGCGGCCTCATCTTCCGCAGCCGAGGCTTGCCGTAGACTTTGAGGCTCGGTCTCGGATCTTGCTCACGTCAGGACGAGGTTCCCCTCCTGTTCCTAACCGACTGTGGGGGCACATTCGGACCGTCGTCCGTGCTTCTCCCCCCATCTCGTTTTAGGTGAACGAGGCCTTCGACCTTGCTCGCGTTAGGACGAGGTTCTCCTCCTATTTCTAACGGGCTGTGGGGGCACATGGGGACGTCGTCCTCGCCTCTCCCCATCTCGTTTTAGGTAAACGAGGCCTTGACCTTGCTCGCGTTTGGACGAGGTTCTCCTCCTGTTCCTAATGGGCTGTGGGGGCACATGGGGAGTCATCCTCGCCTCTCCCCCATCCCATCCTTTGTGAACGGGGCCTTCGACTTTGCTCATGTTAGGACGAGGTTCTCCTCCTGTTCCTAACGGGCTGTGGGGGCACATGGGGACCGTCGTCCTCGCCTCTCCCCCCATCCCGTCTTTTGTGAACGGAGGCCTTCGACTTTGCTCACGTTAGGACGAGGTTCTCCTCCTGTTCCTAACGGGCTGTGGGGGCACATGGGGACCGTCGTCCTTGCCTCTCCCCGATCCCGTCCTTTGTGAACGGGGCCTTCGGCTTTGCTCGCGTTAGGACAAGGTTCTCCTCTTGTTCCTAACGAGCTGTGGGGGCACATGGGGACCGTCGTCCTCGTCTCTCCCCCCATCCCGTCCTTTATGAACGGGGCCTTCGACTTTTCTCATGTTAGGACGAGGTTCTCCTCCTATTCCTAACGGGCTGTGGGGGCACATAGGGACCGTCGTCCTCGCCTCTCCCCCCATCCCATCCTTTGTGAACGGGGCCTTCGACTTTGCTCACGTTAGGACGAGGTTCTCCTCCTGTTCCTAACGGGCTGTGGGGGCACATGGGGACCGTCGTCCTCGCCTCTCCCCCCATCCCGTCCTTTGTGAACGGGGCCTTCGACTTTGCTCACGCTAGGACGAGGTTCTCCTCCTGTTCCTAACCGACTGTGGGGGCACATTCGGACCGTCGTCCGTGCTTCTCCCCCATCCGTCCTTTGTGAACGGGGCCTTCGACTTCGCTAGGAATTCTTACCGAGGGGAAGCCACTCGCAGCACATTTCCGTTTGAGGGTCGTCGGGGTGTTGTTCCTCTGAGTTTCCTCGGGCAGCGAGTCCCATCCAGACGACCTCCTCTATTACATGCTGGCCTCCTTAATTTGGAGCATGCTTCTCTTGACTTTGTCGCTGGGAGACGACGAATCGCCGATGTAGCTAGCTCCTAGCTCCTCCCCGGGGTGGCGTTGATGACGCCGCGAGGCGGCCGACCTTCTTGTCTTTTCTAGTTACGGCAGCGCCTTTAGCCGATCTTCTCCTGCTTCAGACTGGCGTCGGAGGAATTTATCCCGTCGTCCCTTTTTGATTTTGACGAGCTCTTCAATCTCGTCTTGGAGCTGAACGTATTCCTCAGTGTCGTGGCCGTAGGTCGCGATGGTAGGAGCTTTACTTGCTTCGATCGCGCACGTTTGGGGAGGCCGTAGTCCTTCAGGTCTTGGCGGCTGGCTCTTTAACTTCGCCGAGAATTCGAGTTAGAGGAGCGGGTCGTAGTTGCAGGAACCTTTCGGGAGGAGGATTTCTTCGCGCCCTTCTATCGGGGCTTCCTTTGTAGTGAGCTCGAGAAGTTCGGGCTTCGCTTGCGCGGAGCTTCATTCCGCTTTCCCGAAACTTTCCGTAGGAGAACTTCATGCTTCTTTGTCCGGACTTCCTTGCTCGCAGGGAGGGGGTCGGCTTTGCTTGCCCGAACTTTTATTGCACCTCCCGTGAATTCGTTGTAGCGACGTACTCGAAGGGGAGTTCGGCCTCGATCGCCCCTGGGGCGGTCCAGAGCGCGGCCGAACTTCATTTGGGGTGATCTGCTGCGGAGTTCGGCCTCCTCTATGCCGAACTTCATTTGCGGGAGAACTTCGTTCCGCCACTGCTTGCACCGAACTTTACTGTGATGGTGGAAGGTGGAGTTCGGCCTCACTTGCGCCGAACTTCATTGATGAGCTTCAAAGGGAGAGTTCGGCCTTGCCGAACTTCATTTCGATGATGACCTGAGGAGTTCGGCCTTCCGTCGAACTTCATTCCGCGGGAGAACTTTCCTCCGCCTTCGTTTGTGCCGAACTTCATTCCGCTTTAGGGAGCTCGGCTTTTTCACGCCGAACTTCATTCGGCTTTGGAGAGATCGGCTTTCCTCCCACCGAACTTCATTCAGCTTTGGAGAGGTCGGCTTTTTCACGCCAAACTTCATTCCACGGAGAACTTTGCTCCGCCCTTATTTGTGCCGAATTTCACTTCGATGATGAACTGAGGAGTTCGGCCTTCCGCCGAACTTCATTCCGCGGGAGAACTTCATCGATGAGCCGATGAGCTTCAAGGTGGAGTTCGGCCTCACTTACGTCGAACTTTGTCGATGAGCTTCAAAGGGAGTTAGGCCTTGCTCCCGTCGAACTTCATCCTTTCTCGCTTGCGTCGAACTTCACTCGGATGAGGAGCCTCAAAGGGAAGTTCGGCTTTGCTTCAAGGTGGAGTTCGGCTTTCCTTGCACTGGGAGGTTGTGGACGTTTCCGAACTTCACTCCACCTCCTTGGATGCGGCCGAACTTCATCCCGCCTCCTTGCAACACCTTTCGAGATGGGGGTTCGGCTCGTCCTGAGCGATGAGCTTCGAAGGGGGAGTTCGGCTTCGCTTCCGCCGAACTTCATTGATGATCTTTCAGTGGGAGTTCGGCTTCGCTTCCGCCGAACTTCATTCCGACGATGAGCTTCGAAGGGGAGTTCGAAAACGTGGCCGAGCTTCAGTCCGCTTCTTTTCTTCGGCGGATCTATCTAGCCTGCCGATTAGCCGCTTGCCGCTGACTTTGCCGTCCTTGGCCTCGAAAGCCTCCTCTGCCCGGGCATAATTTTCGGTCCGAGCCAGCATGTCGGCAAAGTCCCTGGGAGGCTTCTTTTCTAGGGAGAAAAATAGATTGTTCTTCTGAAGGCCGCTTTTGAGAGCGGTCATGGCGACCGACTGGTCCACGTCCTGGACCTCTAGCGCAGCAGTATTGAACCAAGAAATGAAAGCCCGGATGGATTCTCCCTCTTTCTGTCTGATGGCCATTAGGGAGTCTGAACTTCGGCGTGGGCGCCGACTACTAACGAAATGGACCGCAAATTGTTGACTCATTTGATCGAACGACAGGATGGTACTCGGCTTGAGCGTCGAGTACCAATTCCTAGTGGCTCCTTTAAGGGTAGAGGGGAAAGCCCGGCATCGGATGGCGTCTGGCGCTCCATGGAACAGCATCGTCGTCCGGAAGGCTTCCAAGTGGTCGACTGGGTCGGTGGTCCCATTATAGCTCTCAAACTGTGGGAGTCTGAAGTTCGGTGGGATCGATTCCTGCATGATTTTCTGTGAGAAAGGAGGGTCGGTTCGGATCTCATTACCGTATGAGGAGGGAGCACGGTGGAGTTCTTCGATTCGTCGACTCATTTCTAAGAGCCTTCGATCCAGAAGATCTTCACGGTCTCTTATCTCCAAAGTCTTCCTACTGAATGGGTGCAAAGCTTCTCCCTGGGACGAGCTGCGGTTCGAACAAGGGCTCCCCTTCCGTTGCCTTCCTTTTTCGAGGATTGGAGGTCGAGTAGCCCATGTCGATTGCCTCTGGACTGGACCACACGGCTTTGGGAATCCTGTGCTGGTTGAACTGGTATGGCGGCCTGCTGGTGCATGGCCTGCACCGCCTGAACTACCTCCGTAAGATCACGGACCTGCTGGGCGAGCAGGCTGAACTATTTCGCATCCACTGCGGCTATAGAGTGAGCTCGGGTTGCCGAGGCTGGAGCAGGAGCAGACGGATCCGAACGAGATCGGGTTGTGGAGGCCGCCGATCGCCGGGTCGAGGCTCTCCTGGGAGGCATTTTCTTTCGAGAAAGGAATCCCGAAGGGGAAGAGGGAGAATCCGGAGCGGGAAGAAGGAAATCGTCGCCGAGTACTCCTTCAAGAACAAAGGAACCTCGGAGGTTCGGGGCCCTTCCTCTAGCGCCAATCTGTTGGTGCAGAAACTCATCGTCGCCGGAGGTAGCTGGGGTCGAGGCCGCTGAGGTCGCCGCCGGGGACCTGCAAAATAAAGTTCCTTCCGGAGCTGGTGGGGGGTGGCTCCGGCAGGACCCTCCGACGATCAAGTCAGCTTTTGGCCAACAGGAATGGAGTGCTCGGAATGAGTTCCGGAGCTTAGAGATGAGGAGGAGAGCTTAGAGATCAAAGAGAGGGATTAGCGTATCTGGAAGGGTCCTTTTTATAGCGGAGCTTAGTTGATGGTGACGGCCATGCCATCTGGCAGAGAGTCGTTGGGGCAGCATGGAGTTTGGTACAGAGAGGATGGCGTCGTCCAGTGGATCGTGGGAGCCATACTGGCATGTCGCAGGCCACATGGAGTTCGGTACGGAGAGTAAGGCGTCGTCCGATCTTGTTGCAGGCGACAGTTCGGTCGGAGGAGTTCGGACTTGTAGGAGAGTTCAGTCGAAGGAGAAACCCGGGAGGAGCTCGGCCGCAGAGAGGTTCGCAGGAGCTCGGATGGCCGAACGGGCGTCTGGGAGGAGTCCGTCTCCCGAAGAAGTCCTGCCGCTTGGAGTCCAAGGAGCTCGGCCGCCAGGAAGTTCGGCTGGCGGTGGGAGTTCAGCCTGAAGCCTGGACGCTGGGAGTTCGGCCGCTTGGCAGTTCGGCCGGCTGAAGGAGTTTGGCCCGAAGCCTGGACGCTGGGGGGTTCGGCCGCTTGGCAGTTCGGCCGGCTGAAGGAGTTCGGCCCGAAGCCTGGACGCTGGGGGGTTCGGCCGCTTGGCAGTTCGGCCGGCTGAAAGAGTTCGGCCAGACCAGTGCGCTGAAGCTCTTCTGCGGCTACTGGTTGCATTATGCCGAGCGTCGGACCGGACTTCGGCAGGAGCGGGATTTATCCCCAACAATAGTGAAGTTTTGCATGCCCCGTAGAGACGAGCTTTTAGGCTGATCCACGTACTTGATTGCTTTCTTATTTTATTTTATTTTTTCTTTCTATCGCAATCTGCTAGTACTAGATCCTTAATAAAATGTAGCAACAGTTGATCGTTTAAAGAAATCCCCAGCTGCAAGGAAGAAACTTCGAACTTCAAAGTGAGATCATGTGCAACTGGTTCGATCAATGAAGCATCCAAACTCTTGATGTTTAATTATCATCTTATGCTGGATGTGGCCACACTAATGTGGTATTATATATGCTTTGTCGGCCAAATTAGTAGGATAAATTCAATAATCTTCATGCAGCCATCAAATGCTAGTGTACGCTACCCAAAAGGGCCTAACATGTAAAGGATCAAGAAATAACGAACCCGATTTTTTAAACAAGAGGATGCTAAACCATAGTTGGCAACACATGGTGCTCGCTATAAGCATCTCATTAGCATAGCTACCACTCAAGTACTTCAAAATATTTAATTTGTGTATCATGGGTGATCATGTACACTGCTCATTTCATATCGTCCCTTGCAGATATTATGGAATTGTTAATATGATTGGATGCCGACTTTAAGAGGAGATTCATGTGGCTTTGCTCCATTAGTTAAGTAAATAATGAAGTAGAACCCCAAAATGGCCCACCCTATCATTTATTCTCCAGGTCCTAGCTTGTTTTGTTAATGATAGAATCAAAATCATGCAGGATGATCCTCTTACTTTAATCTAGCACAATCTAATCATTATATGGGATCACCATGATAAGTCTCACCAATATCAAGGTACTCAACTTCAGCATATTACTATAACTAGCTAGGAGGGCTTTTTACCTCCCCTGGAATTTAGATAATGAGAATTTTTTCCAAGATCCAGAGCCTGGCCCAGGTCCCATATCTTAAAATAAATCATGGTTCTCTCTGGCATTGGATCCGTGAATGGAGGATATACTTAAATTGGTGAGGATTGGAACCAACCAATATAAGAACCATGGAGGCCTGGCATGCAGAATAGATTTCAGAATCCTTTAAGAAAATCCCAGACTCGACCCACAGAACCACCTGCACCCCCAGACAATAGAACCGATGTACACTTCTTCGTAGCTCTTAATACTCAACTCCTACAATTCACAAACAATTGAAACATGATGATTTATGAGTGCGTTTCTAAGCTTAGCAGTAGAATAGGAAAATAATAAGATGATATATGTGAAACAGGGTTATAACCCAGTAGTTGCACTCCACTTCTGTTGTTAGAAGGTTTTTCTGATCATATCTTGGGAGGTATCTCTCCAGGTGTTTGACATGGGCTACTATTTCAACATTTCTATGAAATGAATGATGGTACTTCCATAACTTTTTCAAGAAATTTGATGTATTGTTCTGCCTTTATCCCCTCCAAACCTATCTCGTAAACCATGATACAATATATGAGATTAGTCCCTCCTACCGACACATTAAAATTTTCAATAAGAACCAACTGATATATGTGACTTGCCTTCTAATTCGATCCTGCCCATGTGCTACAAATTGCTGAGAAAAAGTGTAAACTTGCTTGAGCTTGCAAGTGAGACCACATATCACAAATGGATCATATAGTTATTTCTACCATGGACAACTCAACAAGGACAAAGAAGCCAATCAACCCTCGGATGTCCAGCTTATAATTTTTGTCAGCGAATTATTGTGGTTAGCTTCTCGCCCATTCAAGGACGCTCGGTCATCAAGCTGCCACATAGAGCAAATGCTCCTGGCCAAGCTTTGAACCAAAGGAAAAGGTGTTGCCGACACTTCCCTGTCATGAGATCCCAACAATTCTCGCCCATTCTTCTCCTGAATCATTGTAAGCATTGCCATGGATGTGGGAGTCAGGCCCCCACAACTTGCTTTAGTTATAAAAAATGAGGATGGAACTCCCACTTCATCTCAATTCATCGTGGAAGAGGATATGGACTGTTCACAACAAACTTGCAATAATATTTTTGCGGCATCATATCTTTATACATGCTCTCTGAAGAATCTCACCATAGCGCTTGAACTTAGTGGTGTCCAGAGCGCAATAAACTTGCACAGTTCCATCCATGAATCAAAGATGTATATATATACTTTTTGAGAAAGAAATTAGATTCTAAATTCCGAAATAAACTTCAAATTGCCCTAAGCTTATACGCAAGAGTAGGTTGAAGGTCAGGTTCCCATCACGGACAACCAACGAACTAGTGGCATTAAGAAAAAGATGGATGAGACCACCAATAAATTAGTCACGTCAAGAAAAAGATGGATGAGACCTGCTTAGGGTGATAGGTTATTTTTGATGAGCAAGCTGGGATTATGCTATAACAATCTAGCATCCTAATTAGACAATGTTATTTGAAGCTTTGAATCTACGTAAATACGAACTAATTCATCATTTGTTCACACAAGCCACTAAATTTGTACTAGATATTAGCTATGTTTTTCTTTTTCTTTTTAAGAAGTAGGATCTTAAGAAATTCAATCAAAATCATTCCAATCCATAATGACTTTTCTGTTGATTAAATTTCAACCTCCAATAACTTTACCAACCATATTGTCAGCCTACTGTTACAGTAGATACGATGCAAAGTCACTACAACAAACTATTTCGCATGCTCTATGATAGACATGAGTCCCAATGGGTCCATAGGCGGACGTGACAAGTGCGTTGAGCTATGCTATCAAGATGACTCTTTCTAATATTATTTTTGGCAAGTAAGCCATCAAGGTCGGGCACAAAGGGTGTTAGGCCTACTCCATGTACAGGAACTTACAATCACTTCGTTACTAGCTAGGTCCATCTAGAAATCTCCATGATTTAGGTCCAACAGTAGTTTTAACGCTAGAATTCTAGACTTCCTCTGGGAAAAATTTTAAAAATAAATGTAGAACAATAATGGTCGTAAACCATAGATTTATATCCAATCAATATCTAAAATTCGATTAGATCATAGCATTGCTGTGCTGTATCGTTTTTGAGGAAATATTACTGCATCATATCACAAATTAGAAATTTCGGAAACTGCCATCTAATCAGTCGATCGCTTTCATTATATCTTTTATTAATAATTAAATTATCTTATTAACTCATTTGCTTTATATTGATTAGCATTAGTTATATCATTATTTTTATTATATTGAAACCGGTCATCATAATTTTCCTTAATTCCTGTTGATCTAGTCAATTGCATATTCCTTTAATACCTTCTTATAACTTATTTTATTAACTCATTAATTTTATATTAAATTTATTTATAAATATATTAGTTATTACTACAAGAATTCTAACTATTAGCGACATCTAAACGCCATCGCTAATAACATTGCCATCACTAATATCGTCGTAAAATCCAATCTGAAAAATTCTTGCCGCTAATTGCCATTATTAGTGATATTATTAATGATAATAAAATTTGCCATTGCTAATACACTTATAAGCGATAGATTTTGCGATGAAAAAATTTCATCTCTAATAATATTTTAATACTTAAATTATTTTTTAAAAAAATATTAGCGACGATAAAGTCATAGCTAATATCATCGTTAATAATTAATAGTGACCAAAAACACCGTTACTAATACGATCACTGAATTTTTATATTTTTAAATTAAATAAAAAAATTTATTTAAAGAATTATTAGCGACGAGATCTTCGTCTCTAAAGCCATCGCTAATAGTTATTAGAGACGACAAATTCCATCTCTAATACCATCACTAATAATTAATTTATTTTTTTAAAAAATTAATAATAATAATTTTTAAAACCTATCTTAATTCATAATACCTGTTATAATTAAAATTCAAAAATAATCTAATCAAAAATAAAAAGCTAATTATATTTTATTAAAAATATAAATTATATAATTTTTTATAATTAATATAAAAAATATAATACATCCAAAAAAATTAGGTCTGATCCTCATCGTCGCTTGCCTTCTCCTCCTCCTGATCCTCTTCAGCAGCTGGTGGATGAGAGCTGAAAGTCGCAGTATCCTGTAATAAAAAAAATAAAACATAATTAGTAAGTTTTGATAGGGAGATGTATCTTTCGATACACTCTTTCGATTTTCGAATAGATTATTTTTACTTATTTCATTTGATAATACGGGGCTATAGATGTCATCGGTCTATCGATTGAACAGTTAGATTGAATTGTTAGCCCATAGATCTCCTTCCTAGACTTAAACCTAAATATATGAAGCTTCTAAAAATTAAAACTTAAAATAATTAAAATAATTTAATAATATAATTATCTAATGTGATGGCTGGGATAATGAGTCTAGTTGGTCGCGCAACTATGGATCCTAGAGAAGCTCTACGACCATATCGCGGATGGCATCCAGGAGACTTTGAGGTTGTTGGCTCAGAAGCCTCTGCACGACCTCCTCCACATGCGCATCGCTCCAGGTATGAGATGTTAAGGCCTGTGAGAATGCTAAAGGATATCGAGACGATGGAGGGTTGAAGCTGTGGCTGAATCCTATGATCTGGCTCCTACTCATCCTTCGATGGTGCTAAGCTATCCCTCAAGGTCAAGGAGGGTTGAGAAGATTGGTCATCGTCATACCTCTTAGCAATATACATTGTATAATGCATGTGCACAATTAAGAAATATGTTAATTATAATATAAAAATCAGATCCTGTAATAATTTAATTAGTAAATAAAGTTTGAAGTTCTTACTGTGATTCATCATGACGTAGAATCTAAGTAGTCATCGATCCTCCTAAACTGATATGTGGCCCGCCACAACTACAACTGGTTTGGTAGATGACCTAGTTGTCGTGCCTACAATAAGTAACTAATAAAATTAAATTAATTAAAATATGTATGTAAGATTTTTTACAACTCTAGTAAAGAACTTTGATATTGATTTCTTACCTGCAGTCTATCGACTACAACATGTGTGCCGATCGAGCCAACTGTATGTCTGATCGGATCCTGCTGGGCGGCCTGATTCTACCGAGCTCTCTACCATCTACTGGAGTACTCCTCACTGCTCTACTGATCACAGAGGGCTTGCCATATATCCATCCACATCCAGTGATCCGTGAAGGATCTCCGGTCCGATGGTGATTAAAAATCGGAGTGCTAAATGGCAGACTGCTTAAGGCTATAGAGGCCATCTCAGAGCCTCCGTGTAGCCACCTCCTCGAAGATCTGACGGCCAACCTTCTTGTTGTAGAGAGTCTCGAATCAGTAGTAGTCCTGCAAGATAGAAGCAAGCATATATTTATATGTAATTAAAATACTAACATATCAAAAATTTATAAATTAAATTAGTTTTGACTTATCAAAAACATCCCCTAGATACATCACATACTCTAAATGGCCAGCTAGAAAACTCATTCTTCGACCTCGGCATCAAGCGTCGGACGATGCCAGTAACCACACGAGATACTCCAGACTCTCTAAACGTGCTGCAAAATTGATTTTGAATAATAAATGTTAACTTTAGAATTGCTAAATTAGAAACATATTAATTGAAGTTGTAGTACTTACGAGCGGCTCTGAACGTGGATGAGCTGTCTATCCTTCGGCCAAGTTGGATATGCCGCAAGCCAGGCGGATCCTCGACCACGACTTTGTATCTATGAGCCGGTCGCTACTGCATATGACTATGGGGTCACTAGTAACCTCCTATCATTCGGTATGAGATATGCGGAATCATGCAAGTTAGCCACATGATCGCTCTCTCCTTGAGAGCTCTATCTTTGACTGAAACGGCTCCAACCTCTAGAAGACATGATGTATAATATCTAAAAATAAAAATAAAAATTAAAACAAGCGGATGACCTAAAAATTGATTAAAATAAAATATATATCTATCAAAATATAACAAGATGAAATTTAACTCACATGTAACAAAAATTGTTAGTTAGCATCTGCAATGTATCAGCAGTCCAATGTTTCTCGTCCAACAATATATGATAATATGTAGGTCTACTGATCCCTAGATTTAAGCATTGTCTGATTCTCATCTAGTAGTACATGATAATCTCAATACATGAAAATATAAAGAAGGCTCAGATCTGCCACTGAAAAATAAGGCATTGCGCATTCCTCTGCACCTTTAACCATGAGGTGGCTGCAAGTGGTTGTCTACGATATAACAGACCATCCAAGCTTGCCCTACATTATAAGTTCTTCTGCACCAAAGTACGGTGAGATGGCTGCAAGTAGTTGTCTGCAATGTAACAGACCATTCAAGCTTGACCATACAATAATAAGAACAGAATGCATCACCTCCATTTAGGTGTATCTCACACAGGCAGTCATCATAGTCTTTATCTTCGAGCCCCTGGCTGCCTCCTTAAGCTAAAAATTAGAAATATAAATTTTATTAAAAAATAAAATAATAATTTAAAAATAAAATTTTTGTGCTCGCACAGTCTAGTCATATGGCGAGCTTCAAGTCCAAACTACAAGTATTGGTACCTGCATAGAAAGACGTGAGAGACAACATGCATGGATAGGAAGCTCTACTTATCCAATATATTCACCAGGCTCGAGCATATGATTAGTATATTTGGCGGATTTAATCTGATTATTGGTGAAAGTCCATGCAATAACCTTTTAAATAGCAACCACCATAGTCATGATAGACTATAGGGGTTGCTATAATTATTGCCTTGTTTAGCTTTTAGGGGGTAGCAACCCTATAGAGGATAAGCATGACTATAACCATAACAATCCTGTCCATCATTACTATGGTGGTTGCTATCTAAAAGATTACTACATGGACATCCACCAATAATCAGATCAAATCTATCAAATATGCTAATCATATGCTCGAGCCTATCACCGTTAAGCTCTTGCACATCAGAAAGGTCTTGAATAAGTAGAGCTTCCGAAGTCCTTACAATTATCTGCCATGAATCGATACCCATACAAGTACCAACACTTGTAATTTGGCATAAATCCATGTCTTGGGCTCATATTTGCAATGTGGCCCGAACCTTCCCTCAGTTTGAGTACACTGCATGCTGAGACCAAAGCGCGTAGGACACATGTCGGGAACCTTCCCTCAGTTTGAGGGCATTGTACGTATGCCGAGATCGAAGCACGCAGGGCACATGTCAAGTTGGTGTTTGTAATGCTGCCCGAACCTTTTTTTGATTTAGGCATGCTGTGTGTCAAGACCAAAGCACGCAGGACACATCTCGGTCTCAAGTTTATAGCTCGAATCTCCCTCAGTTCGAGCGCTCTGCATATCGAGACTAAAGCATGCAGGGCACATCTCGGACCGATGTTTGGAATGCTGTCTTAACCTTCTCTTAGTTCGAGTGTGCTGCATGCTAAGAGCGAAGCACGCAGGGCCTTCTCTTAGTTCAAACGCGCTGCATGCTGAGAGCAAAGCATGCAGAGCACGTCTCGACCTCGTATTTGCAGCTCGAACATGTTAGCGGTTCGAGCCCTTTGCATGCCGAGACCGGAATGCACAGAACTTGTCTCAAACTGGTGTTTATAATGCTGTCCGAATATTTTCTCTATTCGAGCACACTGCATGCCGAGACTGAAGCATGCAAGGCACATCTTGACCTCGTATTTGCAGTCCAAACCTTCTCTCAGTTCGAGTGCTCTCATTATCGAAACCCAAATTTTATATAAATTAATATAGATTTAAAATAATTTTTAATATATAATTATGCTTAATTAATATAATTTAAATAAAAAATTTATTTTTATTGATGAAATTAGCTATCATTAATATTTATAATAGAAGAAGGCTACCATACAGGACTAAGGCACGGGCTAGCACGCAGAAATTAAGGCGCGAGGAGGTACAAGCGAGCAGGAATTGAGGCTCAGGGATGTAGTCACAAATGGAAGCTTGGGAAGACTGGGAGCTTACGCCGGGGTTCGAGGAGATGGGCCGGGTTCAGTTGGAGGAGAAAGGGGGGTGGCGGGTGAACCGAAGGGTCGAAGGTTCGAGGAAGGAGGTAGGAGGTGGCAGGAGAAGAGAGGAGGTGATGGGTGAACCAAA
The DNA here is from genome assembly GCA_006176705.1 of Cocos nucifera. Lineage (NCBI taxonomy): Eukaryota > Viridiplantae > Streptophyta > Magnoliopsida > Arecales > Arecaceae > Cocos > Cocos nucifera. The sequence goes on along the minus strand of QRFJ01000001.1, from coordinate 1,568,858 downwards.
GGGTTGGGAGTTCGGAGAGGCAGGAGGCGGCCAAAGGTTTGGAAAAGGAGGCAGGAGGTGGTCGGGGAGAGAGGTGGTGGTGGGGGAACCAAACGGTGGGGGAGGAGGGTGGCAGGAGAACCGAGTGGTAGGGGGTTCAGGAAGGTAGGAGGCAATCGGAGGGAGGTGGTCGGGGGAAAAGAGGGGGTTGTGGGGAACAGAATGGCGGGGAGAGGAGTGGTGGGGGAACCGAAGGGTCGGGGGTTTGGGGGGCAGGAGGCAGTCGTAGGTTTGGGAAGAAGACAGGAGGTGATCGGAGGAAGAGAGGATGTGGCGGGAGAACCGAACAGTGAGAGAGGAGGTTGGCAGGAAAATTGAACGGTGGAGGGTTCGGGGAGGCAGGAGACGGCCAGAGGTTCAGAGAGGTAGGAGGCGAACATGGGGAGGTAGCCGAGGAGAGAGAGGGAGCGGCGTGATAACATAATAGTCGGGGAGAGGAGGATGGAAGGGGAACAGAACGATGGGGAGAGAAGGGGCAGGAGGCGGCCGGAGTTCGAGGAAGGAGGTAAGAGGCGGTCGAAGGGAGAGAGGGGATGGTGGAGAATCGAATGGTGGGGGAGAGGAGGTGGCGATGGAATTGAACGATCAGGATTTTGAAAAGGCAAGAGGCGGCCAGGAGTTCGAGGAAGGAGGCAGGAGATGGTCGAGAGGAGAAAGAGGATGGCGAGGGAACAAAATGGTGGGGGAGAGGAAGGTGATGGAGGAATTGAACGATCGAAGGTTTGGAGAGATAGGAGACAGTCAGAATTCTGAAAAGAAGGCAGGAGGTGGTCGGAGGTGCGACCGGGGGAAAAGAGGGCTGAGGGGAGGCAGCTCGAGAAAGCAAGCCGGATGTAACTAGGGAGAGACCGTCGGCAAGGAGAGAGAGAGATGACGGGAGGATCGAAGGATGGGGGAGAGGGCAGTGGCAGTGGGGGATAAAAATGGTGGAGGGTGGGGCGGTGGTGGAAAAATAAGAACATGATGGGCGGTGGGATAGGAAAAAATGAGGGGACGGTGGGCGGTTGCATGAAGAAAAATAAGGACGCACAATGAGATAGAAGAAAATGAGATGAAAAGATTATTAGTGATGACAGATTCCATCATGAATAACCATTTACCGTCGCTAATATACAAAAAATTATTAGTGACTGTAGATTCCATCGGTAATAGTATCTCTATCACTAATAATTTTGTAATAAAAATAATATTTTTATATTATTAGTGATGGTAATCATGCCATTGCTAATAAATTTTTTTTATTAATTTTTTTATCCTCCTAAGTCATTTTTTGGATGGTTAAAAATTAATATTTAATTTTATTAAATTTTTAGACTTAATTAATTTATGAATCAAGTCTTAATTGATTTAAATTAGATTTAATTTAATTAAGCTTGACTTAATTTGATGTTACTTAGATTTTAATATTTCAAGTAAAATTTGGATTCAAAATCTAATTGAATTAAGTTTGACATGATTTTGAATTGACTTCGAATTAGATTTGATTTAGATTTGAATCAAACACAAATTAAAAATTATTTTCTTATAATTGATTTAAATCATATTAAATTTAATTAGACTTGAATTAATTTGAATGTAATTGGATTTTACAATCTTGTTAGGACTTGAATTCAAAGTTTAATTGAATTAGGTTAGACATGATATTTCAAATTAGTTTCGAATCAAGTTTCAATTGCATTTGGATCGAATCTAAATTGAAAATTATTTTTTCCTAATTGATTATAATCAAATTAAATTTAATTAAGCTTGACTGAATATGAAGATAATTGGATTTTACTATCCATGTAAGGCTTGAATTTTAAAGTCTAATTGAATTAGGATTGATGGATTTTTTAATTGGATTCGAATTGGATTTGAATTGGATTTGAATTGATCCCAAGTTCAAAATTATTTTCTTTTAATTTATTTAAATTAATTTTAATTTGATTAATTTTGACTTAATTTAAGATCAATTGGATTTTATAATCTATGTAGGATTTGGATTTGAAGTCTAATTGAATTAAGTTTGATAGGATTTCGAATTGGATTCGAATTTGGTTAGAATTCAATTCGAATCGAACCCAAATTGAAAACCATTTTCTCCTAATTGATTTAACTCAGATTAAATTTAATTAGACTTGACTTAATTTGAAGGTAACTAGATTTTACTATCCAAGTAGGACTTGAATTAAAAGTCTAATTAAATTAGGATTAACAGGATTTCGAATTGGATTTGAATTAAATTTAAATTAAAAATTAATTTTTTTAATTATTTTAAATCATATTTAATTTAATTAATCTTAATCTAATTTGAAGTTACTTAAATTTTATAATATAAGTAGGATTTAGATTCAAAGTCTAATTTAATTAGGTTTGGCAGAATTTCAAATTGGATTTGAATCGGATTTAAATCGAGTTCGAATTGGATTGAACCATGATATGGATTATTAGCGATGGCAAACATCCTGTCTCTAATTTCGTCACTAATTTTAATTTTATTAGCGATGGCTAACTGTCCGTCGCTAATTCTGTCATTAATAAAATTTTAAAAATGTTTTTTCTCCCCAAGCTATTTGTTTAAAAAAATTATTAATGATGATAATTTTTTAGTCACCAATATTCAAAATCACCATCGCTAATACATATTTTATATTTAAATATTATAAAATTATTTAAAAATTTTAAATAATTTTAGCAATGACTCTTGCCATCGCTAATAGTTAACGTTGCCATCACTAATAGCATGTTATTAGCGACGGTCGGTTCTTTATCGCTAATAATCAAAATATGCCATTACTAATATTTTTATTATTTTTAAATATTTTAAATAATTTTTTAGATTTTTAGAGATGGCATTTGTTGTCGCTAATAATATTACTGATGGCAAATTTTTTAGTCGGTGTTGTGATTGAAAAAATTATTTTTAGCGATGGAACATTTTGCCATCACTAATACCATCGCTAATATTCATTTTTCTTATAATATATCTCTTTAATCTTTGACTACATTCATCTATTTAAAATAATATGGGTATCCACTTAATAAAACATAAAAAAGATTTTCTTGAAATAAGAAATGACTTGCTTAATCAGCTGAGTTTAATGGATTAGGTAAGACAAATATGGGAGGAGAAAGAAGATAAATGATTACTCTGTATTTATGATCATTATTTTTATATTAATTAATATAAAATTACTTTTTTGAGAGAACTTTGAATTTTTACATGATCTTTCACATGCGGTGCATGTATTAAACACTAGTAAAAAAAAATGTATAAGAACTTTCATTACCATTATTATACCGAAAAAATGCAAATTACAAATAGACTATCATGTCCCGAATTTAGCATTCGGATTGAATACATGATAGCCATATATTTTTTAGAACAAGACTCTAAAAAATATACAAGATCTTAAAATCCATTATACCCTCAAGATTCTACAAATACTATTGTTCTCAATTCATAATAAATATTTCACATTAACAAATATCAAATCTTGTACAATTTTGCTTTAATATTCATGCTGAAAATTTTTTAAAAAAATATGGGTCCTTACACTAATGATCGCCACATACTCCTTAGAACAATGCCCTAAAGAATATTCAAGATCTTAAAATTCATTACAACCTCAAGATCCAATAAATATTATTAATCTCAATTCATAATAAATATTTCATATTAACAAACATCAAACCTAGTATAATTTTGCTTTAAGATTCATGTGAAAAATTAAAAAAAATCTGGGTCCTTACATTCTCCCTTCCGTTAAAATAATTTCATCCTTAAAATTAGCACAATGCAAAGTCGAAACCTTAGGAGTACTAAAATTCTTATGTTATCCTCGAGCTCCTAAATAACCCCTTTATTGAGAAAAAAAACTCAAATCTTTTACTGTAGCACCTTCATTTAAATTATGATGCTTTCACTGTACACTCTGATTTAATCAATTTAATTTCTTAGATTTACTAAATGATCTTTGAATCAATAAGATTATAGATTATCAATTCCTTAAATTACAAAATGAGTTACAAATTATCCATCCAAATTCTATGAATCATTTCTATTATAAACACTAATGAATCTAAACTTAAGTTTCGATATTATTTATATCATGCCCTAGTCACTTATGTTACAGTCCTTGTTATTTATTATCACAATTTCAATCTAAACTCTGGTACCATTCGGTCATGTCCTAAATTCAACATGCAGATTGGATATCCATACACTTTTTATGGTAAAGTTTTAAAAAATATATAAGATCTTAAAATTCATTACAATCTCAAGATCTTCCAAATATTATTATTAATCTTAATTTATAATAAATATTTTATATTAATAAATATCAAATTTTATTTTAAGATTTATATGAAAAAATTTTAAAAAATTGGGTCTTTCAAGGCTTGCAAATGTATTGGATAAAGGTGGCAAGATGGATCATGAAGCGTACATGTAAAGAAAATGTAATGTGGTCTATATATCATTCCACATTGTTACCATTATTATGGTCTAAGCGCAAGGTCCTCATCCGAGTCTAGGAAGTATAAAGGGCAAGGTTATGTGTGCTTGCGAGTGCTATGGCCCCCACTCACCCTCATTTCCGGGAAAAAAAGGCCATGGGTGCTTGTTTTGTGAGCTGTAATCTTTAACTCCTTTCCGTTCTGTTAGACTTCGGATGCCTAAGAGTCTATTCACAAAGTTTGACCACCACTGCTACAACATCACTATAAAATTAGCAAAAAATCTTTTACGTCACATGTAAAAGAGGTCTCAGATTTTCTTTCAACATAGCTCACTGAAAAATATGTGTATAATCCTTTGTAGGAGCTCTATTTTACGGCATGTTGAAGGCTACATTTTACCTTTTTATTATTTTAACCCAACTGCATGATCCTTTTGTGTTATTTTCTCTCTGCTTTATCATATAAATAGGCCCAAAATATATTGAGAATCATATGTGAGGTGTAGTTTATATAGAAAACTAACACCACGACAAAGGATTTATATAGATGTTTGGGCTCAAAATTTTATAGTTTTAGATCAAGCTGACATCTTCACTGTAACACGCTAGTCCAGAAGGTTTGACCATCAATTGGAACCGATATACCATACAACAAGAAATTATATTCTACGTTTAGGTGCACCATATCAAAGGTGCACCACAAGAACAATTCGAGACGAGACAAGACGAGGTGGTAAGGGGAACAATCTAAGATGAGCGGCATGATGAATAAGATTTACAAGAACAAGAATTTTGATCGGCATGATACACTGCAAACATATTATATCTAGTGTAGGGTATAATTTTTCTCCCATACAACTAGCTACCGGGTTTCACAGAAGCCTAGTGTCCTAATCGGGAATAGGAGAAATTATTGCATGCACCGGGTGCAATTGGATCGTGGAAATCCCATGGTGGATAGCACGCCACGTTACCCTTGTATTTCACCACTTCCCGTGCCTTCCACCATGCATATGCCTCGGGATTTTCCCTGATTCAGTTGCACCCGGTGCATGCAATAATTTCTCCAGGAATAAGAGTCGTGGAGTTGAACCTCTCTATTTGAAGTTGGAATGATGGACAACAATTCACGGAAGTTTAAAGTGAGTTTTTGAGCATCAAATAATCCATAGCATGAAAGGATATTATTACTAGTTTCTAGAATTCTTATTTTATCAAAATTTTGATGAATTGGCTTCGTGACTTGAGATAGATTCACAATTTGTTACTTCGGTAAAAAAAATCAGACCGTACATGCGAAGAATGGACTTTGTAGTTTTTCCTTCCTAATTAATATAGGACTTGTATAGCCGTTTTAGGTGAATTCTATGCCCTCCTCTCTCTCGGGAGTTGCTAGAGTGGATTCCGTGCTTTTTTCCCATCACAAAGTGTTGCGAGGTAGATGGTGGGTGACAGTGGGTCACATGCCTTTGCGCAGGACCCTTGCTTGTGAGGCCAAAGAGGTGGAGTACGGATGGAGGATTCCTTGCCTCGTCAGTAGGAAATTACTACCAAAACCAAAGACAGGCCCCTTTTCAAACACCTTGTTTTCTTCCCCCATGTTCTTTCCTGCCCTACCTCCACTCCCGTCTTTATCCTCCTTTCTTTGTTCCCCTAATTATTTCCGTATTCATTCTTCCCTTCCAACCCACAAAGTAGCTTTACCATAGGCTAGCTTTTGAGTTTCATTAGCGTATGTATGCTGCATTGAACCTCTAAAGCCATCGCTAAAACTTCAAACAGATCACTTGAATCAGCACAACAACTTCACTCAAAAAAAAAAAGAAGAAGAAATGTTCGAACTCAGATGATCGATGCAAGTTATCCAAAAAAGCTGAGACCGACCTTTAAATTCATGGTCCATTTCGTAGTTCAAATCAAAATCAAGTACCTGTAGACTGGCAACTTGCATGTCCTCTCTCACCATCTCATAACCAAGTTGGCATGCTTTAAGGCTTTTGAGCTTTTGTAGTGGTTGTGTGCTGAGCTTTCCTCCGACACCTGAACGGATACATATTCTTGGCTTTTTAATAATGAGGGCAACAATGTACGAACAGATGGAGATAAACCCTATACTTCATGCCCATTCAACACAAACCATCAACAGAATCCATGTAAACTTGGTTTTGATCTCATAATATTATTTCACATCTTTAGCAACATGGGAAAAAAGTTGGTGTGACTTAGAAATTCCACAAACATCAAAGATAATTTATTCCTCTACTAAGTCCCTCCCCCTAGCTGACTCATGTAGTGGTATGTTCTTTCATACAACCATTTGTCTACATTCAAAGCCCAAGATTAAGTCTATCCAGAGAATGGAGACTGATCAAGTGGGCAGCACTCGATACATTGATTACTAATGAAATCAATTGAATAGATCAATGGAAACCTTGGTGATCTGACCATGGCCAGAATGAAGCTTGTTCTTCCATGCTGCATAACAAGTTACCAAAGCTTCCATCAGGGATGCCTTGTTCGATCTTGGGGCATTGGAGCTCTGGTCTGGAAGAGCTTTGGAGGAGCTGATCTATGTCTGATGGCCTAATCGATGGGAAGAAGGGGATGCTTTGGTGAGGATTTAGGGGACTTTCGGTGGCCGATGTTCTCGAGATATCTAAGTTGATCTCCGAGCTGTTCTCACTTCTATTGCTGCAAGAACCTTCAGTTTCCTTATTGAGGTTGATGAGTTCTGATGCTTCTCTGCCCTTGAGAGCCAAGATCTGCCAATTTTAAATGGTAATTCAGTTCAAATGCAAGAGGGATTTTTGAATGAGCTAATTAATGAGGTGATGAATTGTGCTATGATTCTTGTGAAAACTACTTGAACCGAAACATAACCTTGACGGCCATGAATATAGAAATTAAAACAGACTAAAAAAAAAAAAGGTTCATGTTGTGCAACTTTGATTAAGTTGCCAATTTAGAGACCAAAAGATGTGTCTTTTATTATTATATATGTAAAGAGGAAGCATAGAAAATGTCCAGAAAAGGTGTGATCCCATCATTCATCCCATTTCTCAAAACCATTATACGCCCAATCATTAAAAGAACACATAATATATATGTGGCACCTTTCTCAAAAGACTCAAAGCCATCTAACAAACATAATGATTTGAAACAGGCCCTTAATTCTCAAAGACTCAAATCAATTAAAGGATTTGACAGTCGCATGCACCAAATAATTTTAAAACAAAAAAACTACTTGTAGCCCACAAGAAAAATTTAACAACCAAATACTTGTTTCGAGCCATCAATGCAACAACAAGGAGAAAAACGCAAGAACCATGAATTCCAAAGAGATGTGGGAATACCTCAGCTTGTAGTTTCTTGTTCTGGGCTTGTAGAGCATCATTCTCCGACTTGATGGCCTCAAACTGCCTCTTAAGCACATCATAGTCTTTCTCCATTTGCTTGGTCTTCCACCTGGCCCTCCTGTTCTGGAACCATATGGCCACCTGCCTTGGCCGCAGCCCAAGGGCTCTGGCCAGCTGTATCTTCCTCTCGGGCTCCAGCTTGTTCCCCAGCTCGAAGTTCTTCTCCAAAGTCTTCACCTGCTCCATGTTGAGCCTCTTCTTCTTCTCCCCTGCCTGCGAGCACTCATCGGATAAGTCATCGTCGGCGTTCATCTCCTCGCAGGCCTCGATCCCTGAAAAGGACATGGATATCTTCCCCAGCATTGGGGCCACACCTGCACCACCAAAACCAGAAGAACACCAATTGAGTCGGTGCCAATTCATCAAGAGCTTGGAATGGTTGTCATGGTTACTACTCCTTGTCACCTCTGAAATCCTGGAGGTTGGTGCATGAGGTGGTAGGGAGGATGGGGTTGAGAGAGGTTGGGAATGGGTGCTCCTCTTCATGGGGTGTTTGCATCTGAAGCATGAAGTTAGGAGGAAAGGAGGAGGAAGCCATCCCATTGCAGGCCATTTTCTTCAGAGACGCATGGGGTCACCGGCATAAGGACATCATGAAAGAGAAAGGAGGGGGTCTTATGACAACGATGGGAGGGGTGGAGGTTGAAAGAGATTTGAGAGCGAGTGAGGATGGAAATATATCATAGGATATTCAATAAGAGAGAAGAAAAAATATGCATCATGTTGAAAGAAACAAAGGGCCCAGTTGACATGAGATGAAAAAAATGATCAAGTAAATGGTATATGACGAGTTTTACTCTTACTCCATCCTCTCTCTCTCTCTCTCTCTCTCTTTCTCTCTCTTCTTCTTTTTCTTCTTCTTCTTCTTTTCCTTTTGATGAAAAAGGAGGCTATGGAAAAGGAGTTTTACTTTATCTTCTCATTGTTGAGTCGTAGGAAAAAGAAACGTTAGGCTGCTTTCTTTAGTTTTGAAATTGAGACTATATGGGTAAAAGGCTGTCATTTTGGGCTTAATTGATATGATCAACTGTTTTGCATCCATAAAAATAGACCATCTCTACTCTCAATGATGATTTTTTTTTTTTTTTTTTTGTTTACCAAAAAAAAGAAAACATCATTTATACGTGCCAATCAACTTGGACAAAAATCCACACAAAATCATGTTACTCCACAGGACCATATATATATAGCATAAAAATTTTCTGTCTACCACGGATACTCTCATTTATCCGAGAAGTTATGGTAAAATTTTCCAGCAGCGAACTCCATGTGTGTAGGAGCATAGTGGCATTATATTACATAAAAACCGCAGACCATGCTCCACATCTGGATCTAAAAGCCGGTTGTCGGAGCAATTCCCGGCCGATTTTATCATTGTTCCAAATGATGCAATCATTATACACTGACCGAGGTTTATTCTTCTTGGGAAGCATAACTTGAGATAGATGGTTAATTATTAATCCATGCTTTTAATGCAGTACAGTGAACCATGTTAGTTAATTTGCCACACAGGTTAAACTCTAAATTCTTCGAAGATGAGAGAGGTTAAGATCCTTCCATTAGTTTGTTCTCTTCCATGCAACGGGATGGGCAGATGGGGACTTCGTTTACTTTAAATAATATCTTCGCACCTCTATGTTTATTGGCAGAGCTTGGACATTTCCGTTTCCACTTGGTTATATTTTATGCTCAAGAGTGAGAAGTGGGCTGTCATATAAAAGAAACAGAAGGCCTCGTATCTTACGGATATTCATAAAAGATATTCATGGATTGGTGTGATCATGGGAAAATAAAATTGGGCAAGGAGATTCTTTGAAAGGTGGTTTTTTATTTTTTATTAATTGATATTATAGAGAGAGAGAGAGAGAGAGAGAGAGAGAGAGAGAGAGAGAGAGAGAGAGAGAGAGAGAGAGAGAGAGAGGAATATAGTGAAGGAAAAGGAGAAAGGGACAGGCTCTAGATAAATAAATATATATGGTAGTACCAAGGTGATATATAGAGGGAGAGGGGTGGCAGGAATCTAGGATGGGTCCTCTAGGCTGCAGGGTTTGCCACCTAACCTACAAACAGCTATCGTGCCTCCGGCTTTCTCGCCATCTCGCCCATCGCCCTCTCACCCAATAAGGGGCAAGGGTTGGAAAAATCCTCACGCTACGACCTAACACCAAAGGGGAGTTGGATTCTCTTTTTCTTTATTCTTTTATTATTTTTCTCTTTTTATGAGCGAGCGCCGAGCGCCCCGCCGGCCGTCTCGATCCGAATGCCGACTTCCACCTCCCGCCTGCCACCTCCGAGTAGCTTGTCTCCCTCATCTTTCTAATTCTTTTCTTTTCGCTAACGGTCGGTTCTCGGCCACTCTATCCTTTCCAAAATTTAAAGACCGAGCGCGTCACCTCTTAAATTTGAAAGTAAATGGATTCTTCTTTCCTAATCCTATCAGTATATTATCTTGAATCTATCGAAATAAAGGTTTCTAATTTACTTTCTTTAATTAGAAATTTCATTTATCCAAAAACTTTTTTTATTAGAACCAATATTCTATAACCAAAAAAATATATGAATTAAAATATAAATTAATATATATCATGTTTAAATAAAAATATTTTTATATAAAAAATTTACCATTGCACATGCATCATACATGTGAAATACTAGTATTATGTTAGATAGTTTCTCAAACATTTCTCTTTCTTAATCCCAAATATTTGTTTTCTTTTATATAGGAGGTGGAAGAGATCTACCTCTTGCAAGATTTTTTTTTTTCATGATTATTTGCACTAATTCTAGCTATTAAAAAAAATATATCATCTTTTAGCTAGAAGAAAAATTTGACTCTACTTGTGAAAGATGGAAGAGAGCTTGTTGAATTGGAAAGCTTAGTGAGAAAAATTTAAGTAGAGTTCGGAAGTGTTGTACGAGATTGAAGATGTAAAAAGAAGTACGATGAAAGAAAAGAATTTAGTTGGATAAGATATTTTTAAGAAGCTTTCTTAAAGATATTTAAATGCAGTAAGACTTTTGAAAATTCTATCTAAATATAATTTTCAAGGTGATATAAGATTGCATTTCTTAATCATCTTTACTCAAGAACCCACATCCAAAAAGATGAAGTACAGAAAAAAAAGGTTTAAAAAAAGTATAAAATAGAAAGTCTGAATAAGAAAGTAAGCTATTTTTCTTGATTTAAGATATCTATAAATTTATTAGAGTGTAAATATCATATAACTTCATAAATGATGAACTATTCTGAATCCGTTGTATATGAAGGTGTAATTCTACAGAATGTTTTAAATGTTGTAAAAATTTTTCAATGGCTAATAACTACCTAAAAGTTTTAATTATTTAAAATTTTAGATAACACATATTTTATTAAAAATAAATTCTTAATGAAGTTTTATCTATTTTAAAATTACTTATTGTTGGTGCAGAATCTGATCAATACCGGATTAAGTAGGAGTGGTGGAAGGCGAGGTCGCCATCGGTGATCTGCAAAATAAAATTCTATTCGAAGTTGGTGGTGGTGGCTCCGAAAGGATCCTCCGACGATCAAATCAGCTCTTTTGGCCAACAGAAATGGAGTACTCAGAAAAAAAAAGTAAGTTTAGAGCTTTAGAGGGGAGAGGTGAGCCCACCAAAAATATATCTGGAGGATCTCTTTTATAGACGGAGCTTGAATGATCGTGACGACCATACTATCTGATAGCGGACCGCTCGAGATCGCATGGGATTCGATACGGAGAGAGAGGTATCGTCAGGCTGGTAGTGGCGGTCATGTCGTCCGATCATGGATCGCATGGGGCTTGTTATGGAGAGAGATATATCGTCAGACTGGTAGTGGCAGCCATGTCGTCTAGTGGAAGCATGCATTCGAAACTTGACTGTAGGAGCAATCCAAAAGAAATTTGGCTTTTGGAGGAGTTCGAACTGCAGGAGCGATTCAGAAGGAGTTTAGCTCCTGAAGGAGTCCAACTATAGGAGCGATCTGGAAGGAGTTCAGCATCTGGAGGCTCCTGAAGGAGTTCGATTGTAGGAGCGATCCGAAAGAAGTTTGGCTCCTAGAGGCTTTTGGAGGAATCTGATTGCAGGAGCGATCTGGAAGAAGTTCGGCTCTCGGAGGAGTTCGACTATAGGAGCAATCCGGAAGGAGTTTGGCTCCTGGAGGCTCCTGAAGGAATTCGATTGCAGGAGTGATCTGGAAGGAGTTTGGTTAGGGCTTGATCGCTGAGGAGTTCGACCGAGGCTCGGCCGCTGAGGAGTTTGGAGGGAGTTTGGCTCCTATAGGAGCCTAACTGAAGGAGAACCTTGGAGGGAGTTCGGACTGTAGGAGCGATCCGAAAGGAGTTTAGCTTCCGTACGAGTTCGATTGGAGCTCGATCACTGAGAAGTTTGACTGATTGAAGGAATTTGGCTAAGACTCGACCGTTGGAAAGTTTGGAAGGGGCTCGACCGCTAAGAAGCTCGGTCGGTCGAAGGAGTTTGGCTAAGGCTCGTCCGTTGAAGCTCTTCCATAATTACCGATTGCATTAGGCTGAGCATCAGATTGAACTTTGGCGGGAGTGGAGTTTATCCTTAATAATAGTCCCCCCACTTCTGAGTTTAAAATTCGAAGGAAGGAAAGGAAGGGAGTACCAAAATAGGCGACTACCGAAGTCCTTTTTCGGGCTCTGCACTTGTTAAAGTTGAAGCTCGGAGAAGATCTTATCTCCAGCCGAGGTGTAGGGAGATCTTGTCTTTTGCCAATATTGTGGTTGAAGCTCGGAGGAGATTTTATCTCCAGTCGAGATTAAAGTTGAAGTTAAATCTCGGAGGAGATCTTATCTTCTGCAGTCAAGGTTGGCTTGGTCGCTCAAGAGAGATTTTATCTCTGACCGAGGTTGAAGTTCGAGGAAGATCTTATCTCCTGCAGTCGAGATTGAAGCTCGGAAGAGATCTTATCTTCTACAGCCGAGGTTGGCTCGGTTGCTCGGAAGAGATATTATCTCTATTCCTAATGGACTGTGGGGGCACATAAGAACCGTTGTTAGGGCCTCTCCCTCCATCTTATCTAAAATGAATGACATCTTCGACTTTGCTCGCATTAGGATGAGGTTCTCCTTCTATTTCGAATGGACTATGGGGGTACATAAGGGCCATTATCAGAGCCTCTCCTTCCATCTCATCTAAAATAAATAAGGTCTTCGACTTTGCTCGTGTTAGGATGAGGTTCTCCTCCTGTTCCTAATGGACTGTGAGGGCACATAAGGGCTATTGTCAGGACCTCTCCTCCCATCCCGTCTAAAATGAACGTGGTCTTCGACAGCCGAGGTTGAAAGAGATCTTATCTCCTGTAGAGGCTCTGGGGAGATCTTATCTCCTACAGCTGAGGTTGAAGCTCAAAAAAGATCTTATCTCCTGCAGCTGATGTTGGTCCGATTGCTCGAAAGAGATCTTATCTCTAGCCAAGGTTGACACGGGCGCTCGAAAGAGATCTCATCTCTAGCCAAGGCTGACTCAGTTGCTCGGGAGAGATCTTATCTCCTACAGCTGAGGTTAAAGCTCAGAGAAGATCTTATCTCCTGCAGTCGAGGTTGGCTCGGAGGAGATCTTATCTCCTATAGTCGAGGTTGGCCCGATTGCTCGGAAGAGATCTTATCTCTAGTCGAGATTGACACGGACGCTCGAGAGAGATCTCATCTCTAGCTGAGGCTGACTCGGTTGCTCTGGGGAGATCTTATCTCTTACAGTCGAGGTTAAAACTCGAAGAAGATCTTATCTCCTACAGCCGAGGTTGGATCGGGGGAGATCTTATCTCCTACAGCCGAGGTTGAAGCTCGGAAGAGATCTTATCTCCTATTGACGTAGACTTTGAAGCTCGATCTTCAACTTTAGTCGAGGTTGGCTTGGGGGAGATCTTATCTCCTATAGCCGAGGTTGGCTCGGGGGTGATCTTATCTCCTGCAGTCGAGGTTAAAGTTCGAGGGAGATCTTATCTCCTACAGTCGAGGTTGGCTTGGTTGCTTGAAAGAGATATTATCTCTAGTCAAGATTGATACGGACGCTCGGAGAAGATCTTATCTCTAGTCGAGGTTGACACAGGCGCTCAGGAGAGATCTCATCTCTAGCCAAAACTGACTCGGTCGCTCGGGGGAGATCTTATCTCCTGCAGTTGAGGTTAAAACTCGGAGAAGATCTTATCTCCTGTAGTCGAGGTTGGCTCGAGGGATTTCTTATCTCCTACAGTCGAGGTTGAAGCTCGGAGGAGATCTTATCTCCTATTGAGGAAGACTTTGAAGCTCGATCTTCGACTTTGCTCATGTTAGGATGAGATTCTCCTCCTGTTCCCAACACGACCACTTTCGATCATTTCTTTCCTATCATTACATAATTCTTGCACCAAAAAATAATAATGCTAAAATAAAGAAGTTTTATTGAAGGTAGATTACTGGCAATACATTCTCAGATTTTCTGAGTTCCAAGATCGTGGAAGCATCATCCCTTCGAGCTCCTTCAAATGATAAGTTTTGGGCCAGATGACCTCCACCATTTCATACAGGCCTTCCTAATTTAGGATGAGCTTTTCCTAGCTCTGAGGCTGAGAGACCGTGACTCATCGAAGCACTAAGTCTCCCACTCTGAATGTCTTAGTTCTAACTCTAGAGTTGTAGAACCGGACCAGCTTTCGTCTGTAGGCTGCCATCCGAATGTGAGCTTTCTTTTTTTTTCTTTCAATAGGTCGAGGTTAACTCTAAAGTTCTATGGGTTGTGCTGCTCGTTGAAGGCCATGACTCATGCTGATGGGAGCTTAAGTTCAGTCGGGATGACTGCCTCCATGCTAAAGATCAAGATGAATGGTGTTTCTCTGGTCGGCAACCTTTGTGTATTTCGGTATGCTTAAAGGATGCGGTAGAATTCATCTACCCAGACCTCCTTTGTTCTGTCAAGTCTCGTCTTGATGCCTTGCAGCAGAGTCTGATTGGTCACTTTAGCTTTCTCATTGGCCTATGAGTGAGCCACCGATGTGAAACGATGGAAGATGTTTAGATTTTCATAGAACTCGGTGAACCTCGCCCCAACGAACTATCGCCCATTATCGATTATGAGAGTTCAGGGAAGACCAAATCGACAGACTAATGACCTCCAGATGAAGTCCTATACCTTGGCCTCGGTAACCTTCGCTAGTGGTTCGATTTCGACCCACTTGATGAAATAGTCGATCGCGATCAGGAGAAACTTTCGCTGTCCGGATGCCATCGAAAAAGAGCCAAGTATGTCCATTCCCCATTGCGCAAATGGTCAAAGTGCACTTAGCGGAGTAAGCTCGGAGGTCAGCTGTCTTTGTACATTTGCGTTCTTCTGACAGTGGTCGCATTTCTTAACATACTCCACGAAATCATGAAACAAGATCGGCCAATAGTATCCTTATCGAAGTAGTTTTTGCGAAAGGGACCTGACTCCTATGTGACTTTCATAGAGTTTCTCGTGCACCTCCCACAACGCGAGGTCAGCCTCTGAAGGTCGGAGATATTTTAGCAGCGGGAGTGAGTACGACCTCTTATACAATCTGTCCTTGTACAAAATATACCGGGAGGCTTGATTCCTGAGTTTTCGAGCTTCTTTCGAATCATGAGGAAGGACTCCCTCCTTGAGGTAGGCGACCAATGGGTCAATCCAGCTCAGCTTGAATTCCATCTGCAGAATGACTTAGGATTTCTTTGGACTTGGGCACTTTCGAGTCTCCAAAAATACTTCTTTGGGTAGTTCGACTGGAGCTGAAGTGGCCAACTTGGAGAGAAGATCGGCTCTTGCATTTTTTATTCTCGGAATCTATCGAATGCCGAAACTATCGAAGGTCAGAGTCAAATCCTTCACTTTCCCAAGGTAGCTTACCATGCTTTCCTCCCACGCCTCGTAGCTGCTATTAACTTGGCCGACCACCAATTGAAAATCGTTGTAGACTTGAAGTCAATTTATTTTCAATTCCCTTGCTATTAATCCGATGATCCCCATTATTGGTCGCAAGAAATTTGAAACATAGTGCGTACTTGACGACGACTCCCTCAAGGCTGACCAGACCAACCCCACACCAGCTCCAGTGGAGTTGGACGAACCATCCATGTGCAGAGCCCAAAAGCCTTTAAAAAGGTCGGCACTTTCCTCGGGGAGGTTCGGCCGTGATAGTAAGGCACCGATCTTGTTCTATTCAAGCTCGGCTTCAACTAGAATGGTGCATTCTAACATAAAATCTGCTAATATCTAGGCCTTGATCGATGGTCAGGGTCGATAGTTGATGTCAAACTCTGTGAACTCGATTGCCCATTTTATAATTCTCTCGAAAGCATCCATTCGGTGAAGGATTGCTTTTATTGGTTGGTCCATAAGGATCGTTATGGTGTGCCCCTGAAAATAAGGTCGGAGTCTCCTGGTAGCAATTAGAAGAGAGTAAGTCAATTTTTCTAACCTAGAGTATCTGATCTCTGCATCCCTCAAGATCCGGCTTATGTAGTAGATCGATCGCTGTATCTTCGCCTTTTTCTTGATCAGGACTGCCGCCAGGGCCATCGAAGAAATAGCTAGATATAAGAATAATTTCTCTTCGAGTTTGGGCTTTGCCAGCAGTCGGGATGAGCTGAAATAGTTTTTAAGCTTCTCAAATGCCCGTTGGCATTCCATCGTCCGGTAGAAGTTCTTTGGTTGCCTGAGGACTCGAAAGAAGGGCATACATCATTCGGCCGACCTTGAAATGAAGCAATTTAGGGACGCCACTTTTTCAATCAGGCGCTGGACTTCTTTGATCATTTTTGAAGCGGTCATCTCCTAAATGGCTCAGACTTTCTCAAGATTTGCTTCAATTATGTGCCTCGACACCATGAATCCTAGAAACTTTTCAGAGGTCACACTAAAGGCGCATTTGGTCGGGTTCAGTTTCATCTTATGCTTTCTGAGTAAGGTCTCTTCAAGGTCAGCGAGATGATCTTTAGAAGCTCAATTTTTGACGAGCATATCATCCACGTATACTTCTATGTTGTGGCCGATCTGCTCCTTGAAGATCTTATTGATCAGATGCTAGTATGTTGCCCCTGTATTTTTGAGTTCAAAGGGCATAACCCTATAACAATAAAGACCACAGTCAGTAACAAAAGCGATTTTCTCCTCATCCTCAAGCGCCATCCATATCTGATTATAACCAAAGAAGGCGTCCATGAAGGTGAGAAGTTTATGGCCTGAGGTCGTGTCCACCAGTTGATCAATCTCGGATAGAGAGTAGCTATTTTTCGGGCAGACTTTGTTCAGCTTTTTGAAGTCAATGCACATCCTTCACTTATTGTTCGTCTTTTTGATGAGAACCACATTTGAGATTCAGATCGGATAATTAACCTTCCGGATGAATCCGATTTTAAGGAGCTTGTCTACTTCTTTGGTGATTATTTTCTGCCTCTCTGAGGCATGGTGGCGCATCTTTTCTTTTATCGATCGATGCTTCGGATCAATGGCCAGCCGATATTCCATGATCTTGGCATCGATTCCCGGCATATCCATTGGGGTCCAGGCAAAGACGTTCACGTTTCGCCTGAGGAAGGCAATGAGTTGCTCCCGAATCTCGTCTCCCAAGTTGGAGCCGATCTGCACTGCATGTTCCATATTCCCATTATTTAAGGGTACAGAGATGAGGTCTTCCATAGGCTCACCCTACTCCTCAGTGAGGTCATCGCGGACATCCAACCCATCAATAGGATTAGGGTCAGACATCTCTTCCTTATATAGGGCGATTGAGCATCAGTGCCTCGCCAGAGCCTGATCTCTTCTGACCTCTCTAATTTCGTGACATGTCGAAAACTTCATCTTCAAATAGTAGGTTGATACCACCATCCGAAGTGCATTTAGACTAGGTCGGTCGAGAATAGCATTATAGACAGATGGAGTCCTCACGACTAAAAAATCGACCTATGCCTTAGCCAATTTTGGACGTTGCTCTGCAGTCACAGTCAAACTTATCATGCCCTCAACTGGTACGGTATTGCCAGTGAATCCTACCAGTGGGGAGTTCATAAGCCCCAAATGGTCATCGGATAAGGACATTTTTTAGAAGGCATCGTAAAATAATACATCGATCGAGCTTCCATTATCCACCAAAATGTAGCGTACATCATAGTCGGTAATGTTCAAAGAGATTACAACCGCATCATTATGTGAAAATTGAACCCCCTGGGCATCCGCCTCGATAAAGGTCACAAGTTTCTCGATCCTCCGTCTCTTCACCAATCCCTCGAATCCGCTGGCCTCTCCTTACTGAAGTCCCTCCGAGATGGTATTGATGACGTCGAAAGGTGGCCGATCTTCTTGTTGGTCCTCCCTCCTGGATGGCTCAGGCTGCGGTAATGCCCTCGACTGATCTTTCTATCCTTTGGGCCATCTCCGTAGGAATCAACCAAGTCTGCCTCATCTGATAAGCTCCTCGATCTCATCCTGGAGTTGGATGTACTCCTTTGTATCGTGACCATGGTCACGATGATAAAGACAGAACTTGTTGGAATTACGCTTGTCGGGACGAGAACGTATCCTCTCCGACCTCGATAGCTGTTCCCTGATTTTCATCAGCATTTGGATTTTTGGAGCATTAAGGGAGGCGTAATTATGAAATCTTCATTGGGGAGAACCTTGGTGCGCCCTTCCATCGGGGCTTCCCTGCCTCCGAGCTCTTTGGGAGTTCGGACTCGCTTACACCCAAAAGGAGTCCGAAAATGTGGTCGAGCTTCACTCAGCTTCTTCTTCGATGGGCCTGTCCGATCCGTCGATTTGCCACTCACCACAGGCTTCATCGTCCTTGGCCTTGAAGGCCTCTTCAGCCCGGGCATAACCTTCAGCCCGAGCTAGCATGTCGGCAAAGTTTCTAGGATACTTTTTCAGAAAAAATAGCAAATCATTCTTTTGGAGGCCGCCCTTGAGAGCAGCCATGGTGACTGATTGGTCCAGATCCCGGACCTCCAATGTGGCAGCATTAAATTGGGTGACATAAGTCCGGATGAATTTCTCCTCCTTCTGCTTGACGATCATCAGAGAATCCGAATCTCGACATGGACGTTGGTTGCTGACGAAGTAGGCTACAAACTGATGGCTCATCTGATCAAACGATAAGATGGTACTCGACTTAAACACCAAATATTAGTTTCTAGCAGCTTTCTTAAGGGTAGAGGAGAAAGTTCGGTACAAAATAGCATCTGGCACACCATGGAGCAACATCATTATCCAGAAGGCTTTCAGATGGTCGATCGGATCGGTGGTCCCATTGTAACTCTCAAACTGTAGGAGCTTGAAGTTCGACGGGATCGATTCCTGCATAATTTTTTGCAAAAAAGGAGGGTCAGTACAAATGTCATTACTGTGTGAGGAGGGAGTGTGACAGAGCTTTTTAATTCGTCGGCTCATTTTTAAGAGCCTTTGATCCAAGAGATCTTCATAGTCTTTGATCTTCAGGATTTTCTGATGGAATGGGTGCGAAGCTTCCCCCTGGGTCGAGTCATGATCTGAGTAGGGGCCCTCCATCCTCTACTTCTTTTCGGGAATCAGAGGCTGGGTAGCCCAAGTTGGTCATTCTCGGATCGGACCACAGGGCTTTGGAGAATCCTGTGCCAATCGAATTGGTGCCGGGGCTTGTCGATGCATGGCTTGCATTACCTCCGTGAGGCTATGAACCTACTGGACAAGCAGATTGAACTGCTCCGCATCTACCGCGGCTACAGATGGAACCTGAGTTGCCAGAGCTGAAGCGGAAGCAGATGGATCTGGACAGGATCGGACCATCGAGGCCATCGATCATTGGGTCGAAGCTCTCCTGAGAGGCATTTTCTCTCGAAAAAGAACTCTAGAGAGGAAGAAGGAAGATCTCTCGAGAAGGAAGAAAGAGGTCATCGCTGAGCACTCCTTTAAGAACAAAAAAACCTCAAAGGTAGAAAGCCCTTCCTCTATCGCTAATTCTATTAGTGCAGAATCTGGTCGACGTCGGATCGAGCTGAAGTAGAGGAGGATGAGGTTGCCATCGATGACCTACAAAATAAAGTTCTATCCGGAGTTGGTGGTGGTGACTCCGGAAGGACCCTCCGACGATCAAGTCAGCTCTTCTGTCCAACAGAATTGGAGTGCGCAGGAAAGAGAAGTAAGCTTAGAGCTTTAGAGGAGAGAGGTGAGCCCACCTAAAACATATATGGAGGATTCCTTTTATAGATGGAGATTGAATGATGGTGACGACCATACCGTCTGATAGCTGGCTGCTCGAGATCGCATGAAATTTGGTACGGAGAGAGAGATATCACCAGGTTGGTAGTGGTGGCCATGTCGCCCGACCGTGGGCTGCATGAAACTTATTATGGAGAGAGTGATGTCGCCAGATTGATAGTGGTGGTCATGTTATCTGGTAGAAGCATGCGTTCGAGGTCCGACTACAGGAGCGATCCAAAAGGAGTTTGACTTGCGGAGGAGTTCGAACTATAGGAGCGATTCGAAAGAAGTTCGGCTCTTAGGAGTCCGACTATAGGAGCGACTCGAAAGGAATTCGGCTCCTAAAGGAGTCTGACTGTAGGAGCGATCTAAAAGGAGTTTGGCTCCTAGAGGCTCCTGGAGGAATTCGATTGCAGGAGGGATCTGGAAGGAGTTTAGCTCTCGGAGGAGTCCGACTGCAGTAGCGATCCAAAAGAAGTTTGGCTCTTGGAGGCTCCTGGAGGAATCCGATTGCAGGAGCGATCTGAAAGGAGTTCGGCTAGGGCTCGATCGCTGAGGAGTTTGGCCGGAGCTCAATCGCTGAGGAGTTCAGAGGAAGTTCAGCTCCTACAGGAGTCCGACTGAAGGAGAACCTTGGAGGGAGTCTAGACTGCAGAAGCGATCCGGAAGAAGTTTGGCTCTCATACGAGTCTGACTGGAGCTCGGCCGCTGAGAAGTTCGGTCAGTTGAAGGGATTCGGCTAAGACTCAGCCGCTGGAGAGTTCAGAAGGAGCTCGACCGCTAAGAAGTTTGGTTGTTCGAAGGAGTTCAGCTAAGGCTCGTCCGCTGAAACTCTTCCGTGACTACCGGTTGCATTAGGCTAAGCATCAAACTGGACTTTGATGGGAGTGAAGTTTATCGCCAACACTTATTATTAGAAATTATTGTACGAGAGGAAGATGGCCTTCAAAACCAATATGCCATGCAAGCTATAGTAATATAAGCCATCTTACTATTCCTTACCTTTTGATAGCACCGAGCCCAGGGACTAGTGCAGATAGTCCTTGGATTCACTTTCTCATAAATCTTGAAGGCAATGAACTTTACTAGATGGTAAACCCACTAATTCCTAGTTACATTGTTCTCTAGATGGTAAACCCAACATTGCCCACTATACCAGCATGTGATGGCAAGCCTCTAAAAGAGATTGATGAAGCTATAACTTTTTAAAGTTATCTTCCCTAGTCTTAGAATGTTGATAAGCTTATAGAGATTTTTCTACCTTTCAGGCGCATTCGGTAAAGCAATGTGATGCAGGACAAAACTACAAGTCTAAGCAAAGGATATGGTTTTGTTAACCACACTGATCCTACTTTGCTAGTGAGGCAGTGGCAAGCATGCACGGGTATACTCTGGAGAGGAAGAAGCTAGCTGTTTCCTAAGAAAGATGGCCTCCATTTTATTGTCGAGTAATTTCTTATGCACCACGAGCGGTATAGTAAAATTAATAAAAAGCGCATCATCCAATCATATTAGACCACGTAATATAAGTAATAATAAAACAACATTTAATATTGCTCAACTTTTTTTATTAAATTTTTGTTGACAAAAATGTCATTTCCTTCTCTTCTAATTTTCGATGCCTTGACTTCCTATAAGTATATATGATATTCTAAATAATATATATGACTTCTTATATTTTTATACGATACATTGTAATTATTATGACTTCCTGAACAATATATATGACTTTTTGATGCTTTACATCATAAACAATATATAGGACTTTCTGTGAATATATATGACATCTTAAACATTATATATAACTTTCTTAGTTTTTTTATGATATCCTGAATAATATGTATGGCTTTCTAATGCTTTATATGACTTCCTGTGAATATATATGACATTCTAAATAATGTATATGGCTTCCTAATATCTCATATGATTTTCTATCAATATATACAATATCCTAAATAATATATATGATTTCTTATGAATATATATAACATCCTAAATAATATATATAACTTCCTATGTCTTTATATGACATCTAAATAATATATATATATATATATATATATATATATATATATATATATATATATATATATGGCTTTTTGATGCCTTATATAACATCTTGAAAATATATATGACATTTTAAATAATATATATGATTTTTTGTGAATATATATATAACATCTTAAACATTATATATGATTTTTTCTATCTTTATATAACATTTTGAATAATATATGTAATTTTTTATGAATTTATATAATATTTTGAATAATATATATGACTTTCTGATGTCTTATATGACTTTTTGTTAATATATATAATATTTTAAATAATATATATGACTTTTTGTATTCTTATATGACTTTCTATTAGTTATTATGACTTTATGTTGCCTTATTATGACTTTTTGTTGCATTATATGGCATGAGAAAATCATAATACTATTTTTTCATTATTCTATGGAAGGAAAGGACATTTTTGTTAACAAAAATTTGATAAAAAAAAGTTGAGCAATATTAAATATTATTTTATTATTACTTATACTATATGATTCAATGTAATTGGATGGTGCACTTTTCATGTTAATTTTGCTATATTGTATGCGGTGCATAAAGTATTACTCTTTATTGTTAATACCAATATGAGGCCATGCTAAGTAGCCTCCTAGCATAACCCTTGTACCACTTATATAAATTATGGCTTGCAACTCAGTTTTATTGTTCATTAATGAAAGAAAATAGAATCTAGACTCTATATCATTATTTTTGTCTATTTTTTATTTTTTTAAGATTTGAGTCCAATGAGTTGAAAAAATTTTCTTCTTCTTTTTGATTGGATAAGAAGATAAAAAAGCTAAATTTGAAAAATAAACTAGCAAAGAATCTAAAGTGAAGCACAAATAAATAAAAGAAGAAGAAGAAAACATCCAACCACTTGTCTCTCCTTCTCCATTATTATTGCTTTGATTTGAACTCCTTGAAAACAAGTCATATGCATCCTTATTCTTATGCTACTTCTGTCCTTGATTGGATGTATGACTTGAGCGGTCTAATTAAAATCTTGATCTATTTAAAATAATACATAGTTGCTGCTGCCTTTTTCTCCTGTTAAAAAGATCCATTGTGGTAATTTGATCTAACTAGACTAACCCATCATAAATTGGTCCACACCTAGCCCACATGAAACAAAAAAAAAAATTGAGATGAAGACTCTCGATGAAAGTTTTCTTCTCCATCGAGTTTGGTATGAAATTGGACTCCTAAAGTTGCCAAAATCCTAATAAATCCTCTATAAATCTTTTTCTCCACCCCCACCAAAGCAGTCTACGATGAACCCGGCCCTCCTCTCTTCTTCCTCTATTCTTGTCTATTTCGCCAATCTCTCTTTCATCGTGTCGGCCTAAAATCATGGCTAGAGATATTACTGGAGATTGAGGTAAGCCTTGGCCCTCTTTTTTCTTACTTCCCTTTCTTCCACTGGCTTCACCAAAAATCCATCAAAAAAGAATCTTCTATTTTTTTTACTTTTCTTTTGCTTTTTTCGGCTATGGACGCTACCACCACTTGATGTTGGACTCTCAATCAAGTTACCTGGCCTCCCTACGACCACAGCAAGTCCATGACCGTCGAGGAATGGCTAATGGCCAAAAACTAAGAAAAGCCTAGATACCCAGTTATTCTAGCCTATTTTCCTTTGATATCTCACCACTCAGTCCTCGCCGCTGGCCATCCATGCATCATTGCCCATTGCCACCCATCGTTGGCCATGTGTCATCACCCATTGTCGGTCTTCTAGCCACTTACCACCATCCTTATTCCTCCCCTGTTCGATCAAGAAAAGGAAGAAGGAGAACAAGAGAAGAAGAAAAGAAAAGGAAAAAGAAAAAGAAAAAGAGAGAAGGGCTCTCTCTCTTGCATCTCTCTTTACTTCTCTCTAAGATTTCTTTCTTTACCTTCTCTTTTTCTCTCTCTATCTGATCCATAAATCCTAGTATGAACTTAAGATGACCTTTTCAAAGTGATCTAAAATTGCTTTGATATCCATGTAGGATGTCAACCCCACTCCGATCTTTGAAATCCACTATTAATGAATCATATCGATTGATCCTTACTTTGGTCCAATCATGTTGCATGATTGCTTGATCGAGTTGCTTAGATCTAATCCTCAACTAGGAGACCCTGAATTGCTTCGATGCTCAGAGAGCTTATCGGACCGACCATCCAATCCATAGTCCTCTTTTCTTATAATTTAATTATGTTAAATTCATCGAAAAAAAATTGATCATATTTTTGATATTATAAATAGAATTATCTAATTCTTCTAACGAAGTCTAAAGATTTAGGATGAATAAGATAAGTGGATCTTACTCTTCTTATTTATTTTTAAATTATCATATTTTTCATATAAATGATTTATTGATGATAAAATAACATATTTTATAAAATAAGAATCAGTATATGAGATATAACAAATCATGTTTTATTATGACAAGTGATTTCATGAATATGTTTTATGAAATAATATATTTATGAAGCATAAATCTAATTATTTTTCCATCTACGTATATGTATATTTAAAAAAAAAGATATAAAGATTTTAAAGGTTCTCATATAATTATAAATGAATCTCTAGAATTGAAAAATTAATATTTAAAGCTAGCATCGATATAAACATAGGCTTCGTCAATGGGTACAAAGCTGACATACAAAATAAAATCTTTGTTGATTAAGAACACTGATCCTATCATGTATAAAATGACCATTGCACAAATATCTGAGAGCAATGCTTTGAAACATGATATAAATATATGACAAGAATAATTTATGAATCATGTTTATAAAATGTTCATTGTTGGGGATAAACCCCGCTTCTATCGAAGTCCAATTCGATGCTCAGTCTGATGCGGTCGGTAGCCACAGAAGAGCTTCAACGGATGGATCTTGGCCAAACTCCTATAGTCGATCGAACTGCTTAGCGATCGAGCTCCTTCAGACTTCCAGCGGTCGGGTTTTAGCCGAACTCCTCAGCGGTCGAGCTTCAGTCAGACTCCCGCAAGAGCCAAACTCTCTCCGCACCCTTCCAGCCAGACGTCTGCGAGAGCCGAACTCCCTCAAAGCTTCTCCTTCGGTCAGACTTCTTCAGAAGTCGGACTCCTCCCAGACATTTCCTTCGGTCGGACTTCTTCAGGAGCCAAACTCCTTCCAGACATCCCCTTCGATCGATCGAGCTCCTTTCAAACTCTCCAGCGATCGAGCCTTAGCCGCACACCTCCAGCCAGATGCCCACAGGAGCCGAACTCCTTTCGAGCTTTCTCTTCAGGAGTTTGAACTCTTTTAGAATCGATATATGCCGAAGTCCACCAATCAATGCCTACTTTCTAAGAGCCATGACTATTAAAGCTGGACGAACGGTCACCATCAGTCTGCCACAGACGATGCTACAGACGACTCCGTCAGACCTCGAGCAACCCACCACTATCGAACGGTATGGCTATCGCTTTCGATCTGATGATACCATCCTCTCTGCATCAAACCCGGTGCAGTCTCGAGCAGCCCACCATCAGGCAGCTGCAGTTGTCACCATCAAGCTCCGCTTAGAAAAAGGATCCTCCAGATACGTTAACTCAAAGCTCTCCTCTCCTTCTCTAAGCTCTATGGAACTCATTTTCGAGCACTCCATTTCTATTGGTCAGAGCTGACTTGATCGTCGGAAGATCCTATCAGAGTCACCCCCCCACCGGCTCTGGATAGAACTTTATTTTGCAGATCCTCGACAGTGACCTCGTCCACCTCCGCTCCAGCTGATTTTAGCGACGATCAGTTTCTGCGCCAATAGATTGGTGCTAGAAGGAGGGCCTGAACCTCCGAGGTCTCCTTATTTTTAAAGGAGTGCTCGACGATGATTTCTCTCTTCCCTCTTTGGAGATCTCTTTGAGTTCTTTTTCGAAGAGAAAAAACTCTCCTCTCCTTCTCTAAGCTCTGCGGAACTCATTTTCAAATACTCCATTCCTGTTGGCTAGAGCTGACTTGATCGTCGGAGGATCCTACCGGAGCCACCCCTCCATCGGCTCCGGACGGAACTTTATTTTGCAGGTTTCCAGCGACAACCTCATCCACCTCCGCTCCAACTGATTCCGACGATGATCAATTTCTGCACCAATATTCATGATTTATGCATATATGATTATTTTTATGACTAATTTTATTATATGCTCTATAAATATTTTATTTTATAATATCTATTATTTTCTAAATATTGCATTATCATTATAAATTTCTTATGATTGATTCGATAATGAAGTATAGATTTTACTTACTAAGCTGATGTAGCTTATATTTTTTTATTTTACTTTTTCTTTTCTAGAGGAATAAGATTAAAAACAATGAATGATCCCAGCTTGGGGATTTTATAGCAAGCTTAAAAATTTTGTAGTTGAAACTTAGTTATTGGATGATTATGGACTTGTAGTCAATTATTTATGAATTATGAGACATGGGTTTGATATTTAATTTTGGATTTAGATGCTCTAAACTAATCTTGATTTATTTGCTTAATGAATGATATAATTAAATATTTTAGTATATTTTATTTATGATGAATTTTAGCTAATTATGATTGATAGACTTCACATTATATATTAAGGACAATATCCCTCAATAGCATGGCTATATTATGTCCTATATTTAGGGCATGACGTTTCGTGATATTAGAGCAATATGTTTGATTGTGGGTATAAAATTAGGCTGAGGTTTATAATTTATAGGGTTAACAAAAATTAATCTAGAGTATTGAGTTCTAGTTTAGCATGGGTATAGATTGTGGTTGCAAAGTGGAAGTATAGTAAAGATGATTTGAAGATTAAATATCCTCACTTGTTTGAGAATGAAGGTACCTTAAGTTTCGAGAATGAAATACTTTTAAGAAGGGTAAAATGCGATAACATGATCTAATTGAACTAGCCCATGTAAATCGGCCCACAACTAGTCCACATGAAAAAATGGGATAATTATATTTTTTCCATTTGAGATTAGGCCCAATTTCATTATACCTCTTGTAGTTTGAAAAGTAGCACTTAATCCACCTATGATCAAATTCATCAAATACCTAATTACTCCATTACCCATCTTCATAGTAGAAAAGGTATTAGGATTTGTTTTTAATATTTGAATGCTCTATTCTTCCCCAAATCTCTCAAACCATGTTTTGAAGGAAAAATCGGATTTTTCTATCACAGGATGCATCTGATCAAATTTGATTTATAGTAAAATAATTTAAAATTTTTTTCATAATTTGATCAGATCTGAGAGTTTCAAATTTGATTAGATTGATCTAAAAATTTACAAACAAAAATAAAAAATAGTGATATCTTATATCATCTGATCGGATAAACCATTTACCTGTTGTGATGATCTGACGACTGATCCGAGGTTCTGATTGAGCCGCGCACGCATTCGATCTCTATTGATATCTACTCAGATTAGATTTAGAAGTCTTCTCCTTTTGGATTCAATCTCCAAAGATTAGATCTGGTGTCTTCCTGTAGAGCCTTCAAATCAAACTTTGAAGGCTGCACGTTCGTCTCACAAACACCGTCGTCTCTTGCTGATCTTCGCGCTAACAGAACTTGATCTTTGCTCGTTGGTTTTGTCCAACTCTTAAGCATAGAGAAGAGGGAGAGGATCAGATGAGGGAGGTGTAGAGATGAAGATTTTGATAGGACTTCACCATGGAACAATTTTTATGTGAAATAATTTATGTAGGATCTTATTTATAGACCTAGTCAAAAGTTTCTTTGTATATAACTTTGAACAGGTCAAAGTTAACATGCAGAAGGACTCTCCCATGAAGCCCATGCCATCTACATTCTCTTCTAAATATTGTCATACAAAATCTAAGGAAAAATATGCCAAACTACATAGGATAAGGAGAAGGTGGCATAGATAACATCTCTCCCAAGAGTTTGAACTATTCAAACTTTTGACCCATTCAAACTTTGTTTGAGTGGGGTGCCTCCAAATTTATCCATAAGGATGCACACCATAAGGGGCGTGGCCCTCTCTCCCTCACATAAAAGGTGCGTGCCCCAAGAAAGTCTTTAGGGGGCGCACGCCCCTCTTCCTTTCTTTCCTGCAAATTCAATCAATATTTGACCCTTATCCTTTTTCCATCTTATGGGATTTAGGACAAAACCTTTTCAAGTCCCATCCAATAAATTTTAGACAAGTCCTTATCAAGTTAGAATAAGCCTTGATCAAGTCAGGACTAGGTCCAGTCACATCAAGAAAAATTCATCTAGAACTTTTGGGAAAGGCTTGTCCAAATTTTATCTCATCAGTTTAGGACAAGCCCTAATCTTGCAAAGATAATCCTTATTTTATTCCCATCTTATGAGATTTAGGATAAGCCTTGATCAAGCCAAGACAAGATCCAATCAGATCAAGATAAATCTCTATAGAGTTTTCGGATGAACCTTGTCCAAATAGTTTTAAAAATTAGTAGGTCTTATCCTATTTTCATTCGATGAATTAGAATAAGGCTAGATTAGGTTAAGACAAGACTTTTTTGATCTGGATAAGTTCTAGTCAAATTAAGACAGAGCCATACAAGGCTTTCGCATGAGCCAAATCTAATTTGGCTTAGTCAAAATGAATCAAAAAGATGACAAAAAGAGAATATTAGGCTTAATCGTGTGCTAGCATAATTTTCTTAAACCTAATTGGATCTAATCCAAATCAATCAAACTAGATTAGCCCAATTGATGACATCCAAATCTAAATTCTTATTTGTGTGATCCAAATAGATTCAGTTCTATATGATAATGGGATATAGTCATGATCTTTACCATTGACATCATCGAAACACCTTTCAATGGACTAGAACTTTTTCGATTCATCCAATTAGAATTATCGATCATCAAGATAATTCTAATTGATCCCAAAATCCATTAGTGACACCTAATAGTATATGGTGGCAATCCATCAAAATTAAATAACGAACATTTCTGTGTAGTTACCTGTATGATTGGATCTTCTATCATGAGCCCCAACAGGATTAGGGTTAAGATGAACTCGTCAAACCCAGCACCCATCATATGAATGAATCATTCAATTCGAGTCCGACGTAAAATCCTAATAGAAACTTTTTTCTATTATATTCACACTATCATGGCCATGGGTTTTAGGATTTGATCTCATGATCATCATAGGACCACTCATCTTCTACTGAAGTTGATAGATCCTATCTTGGTGCGATCCAATTTCTATAATGAATATGCTATAGCCAACATATATCTTAGGATTTCAAATGGCTAGGAGATCGAGTTATGGTGTAGTCAAACTACAACACCCTCAAGATGAACTATTGATATACCTTAGGTCAAAGAATTAGACACATGCTACAGCATCAAGCTAGGCATCGATGAGAAGATAAACTTTCTTATGACTGCTCGAGGTGGTCACGCTCAGTGCCTTTATTCTCAATAAGTATCTATACTCTCGCTCTAGTATCTCCACACCATAGACTCAAAACTTATCTATCCTAAGAAAGTGATTGTACACCAATCTTTCGGATTGATCACCATCCTCGTAATGATCCTACGATCGAAAGTAATTTATGAGTTAATTATGATAACACTTATCTTAAATTCTTAACTCTTAAGATATGTGTTATCATGCCTATTAACTCAATGGATATATTATAGATACTTTAATACACAATATGATAGAATAATTAATCTATTTATTAATTTTAAATCAAAATTATGAAAATGCTTCTAGAAAGTATTTTATAAGTATCGGTCAATCTGACTTCTATGACACCCATCTAACAAACTACCACTTGACCAAAATCTAGTTGGCTACAAATCTAAGTTCCATCTTCTTAAGATGTGCTTGGATCTTCTGCAAGCCTAAAGGCTTCGTTTTGAGTCTACATATCTCTGGACCTAGAGTTTATTATTGCTGAACCTCTTTAGCACTTCTTCTATATAAAAGATCAGCATCCTCTTCAGTTTATCCTTATAGACCTAAAATAAAGGATGCCTTATCAAGATCTTTCAGAGAAAATTCTTTGAATAACATACTTTGACCTATGTCAACATGGAAATATCATTTTCAATCAGAAGGATGCCATCTACATACAATACAAGGAAGACAATGCACTCCCACTGACCTTCTTGAATGCACTTGATTTTTTCTCATTTTTCATAAAACCAAATGATTTAATTACATCAAGCATTCCAACTTCGAGATGCTTGCTTAAATCCATAGATGAACCTTTGCAGCTTGAGATCTTTGTGATCACCATCACTGGATGTGAAAATAAATGACTGTTCCATAAATATCTTCCTTAACATATCCATTTATGAACTTCATTATCACGTCCATCTACCATATTTCGTAATTAAAATATACTACAATGACAAGTAATGTGTGGATGGATGGCCACTGACGAGAAGGTATCCTAATATTCTTTCACCACTAGCCAAGCCTTGAATGTCTCTACATTCCTATCTGTATCTATCTTTCTCTTGAAGATCCATTTATACCCAATAGGTACTATACCTTCAGGTGGATCTACCAAGATGTAGATTTAATTCGAGCACATCAAGTCAATCTTTGACTTCATTGCCTCTAACCAATTCTTGGAGTCGATATCTGATATCGTCTTATCATAGATTCTGGGATCATCATCATGAACCTCATTTTTTGTGAGAAAATTTTTTCTACATTCTCTGAAATAGTATCTATGTACCTTTAGGAGGATGGAAAATCCTATTTAACCTACGAGATGGAGGAGGTAGTGAGTTGTGGATTGGCTCAGACTAACTGAGTTTCTCAGATTTTTTGGCTCGTTGCTCTTTTGAGACTTTCTTCTCGAGCCTAATCTATCTTTCGATACCACAAACTATTTTTCAAGAAAATGATGTATCAATCCACAATCACATTGTGGCTTCCGAATGATAGAAATAATATCCTAATAACATTTTAGGATATCCAATAAATCAATCTCTAAGGAACCTAGACTCTAACTTGTCTGCCATTGGATAACCCAAATTTTGAGATAACTCAAACTTGGTTTCTTACCATGTCATATCTCATGTATAGTGTCAGAAATAATTTTAGATGAAATCTTATTTAGTAATTAGATATCTATCATTAAAATATATTTTTAAAAAAATTCAAAAAGATCCATGAAGCTCATCATGAATCAAACTATATCTAATAGAGTTTGGTTTTTTCATTCTGAAAATTGTTGAGTTGAGGTGTTCTAGACAAAGTTCATTATGAGACTATGCTATTTTTTTTGAGATAGTTCAGAAATTTTCGACTAAGATATCCACCTCCTTGATCTAATCGAAGAACCTTAATGGGCTTTTCGATTTAATTTTCTATGTCGTGTCTAAATTTCTTAAACTTTTCAAAGCTTTAGACTTATATCGCATTAGGTACACATATCCATACCGAGATAGATTATCAGTAAAGATAATAAAATAGACACAATTACCTCTGACCGGCATATCGAATGGGCCGCACACATCTATAATATACCAGGGCAAGTAGGTCTGTGGTCTTTTTTCATGCCTACAAAAAGAAAGCTTGGTTATTTTGCCTAGAAGGTATGATTCATAAATCGGATAGAACTCAAAAGTCAACAGACCCATTAGTTTAGGTTTCTTCAATTTGTTAATCCTATCTTTGGCTATATGACCTAACCTAAGGTGCTACAGAAACCTTTTATTAATATTATCTCTAGACTATTTTGGTCCTTCTTCCTTCTTGTTCTTTAGACTAGGCAGGTATACAAGATAGTTTTGCTTCCAATGATCATTGGAGTTGCAATGAAAATATTTTTTTTTTGCGGTCTTCTTTTTTGGCTCTCCTCACCCTTCTTTTCTTTTTTATTTTCTACTTCTTCATAGACTTCTTCTTCTTTCCAAAAGAAAATTTTCTCTTGGAAGAAGTCTGCTTCACAGCAAGAATGATCCCTTTGAACCCTTTAAAGTCTGCTAGTAGTAACCAGCTATTCATTGACTCGGCCAAGGTGCACTGGAGCTTATTCATATGGAAGTTCATGATGAATTGCCCATACGAATCACTCAAAGATTGCAGAATCACATCAATCTGTAGATCCTTATCCATCAAGATATCGAGCTTCTTAAGCTTTTCTAGGTCCTTGATCATTGCTAGGCAATGATCTTTGATCGACTGTCCATCACACATCTGCATCTTAAATAGTCTCCTGGAGACTTGATAATACACTGTGCGACTCTGATCATCAAACAACTCTTATAGATGAGTCAACATTTGACAAGCAGTCCTAATGTCTTCATGTTGGCACTATATCTCATCTGATATTAAGCCCAACATATAGCACCGAGCTTTGTTATCATCATTCGATCACTTTTCATGAGACGCTCTCTGATCCACGATCGAACATGCTAGTAATGTGGGGTTGATCCTGGTCTAATATATAGGTCAGCTTTTTTGAATCCAAAATAATTTTGAAGTTCTTTAGCTAATCATTGTAATTTAGATTCGATCAACTTATGGGTATCTAGAATTCAGGCTAGGGGATTTGATACAGATATTTTTCTATAGAGAGTCAAAATTTCTAGTTAGACTTATAATTTGACTTAATCAATTTATTTAAAAATTTTATTTTTAAATAAATTTGGCTCTCACTATTTTCTCATATTTCTATACTTTCTTAACAGAGATGTAAAAAATCTTCAAGATCATTGATTTCTATTGGGTGGTGCGATCCCACCGATTGATTCACCACCTCACCTAATAGTTATTGGTGATGGATTAACTAATGAGTGGACAACTCTTGTCCAATATTTCTCTAAACATGGTGCATCCAAACTTGATCTCTAATTCATGAAGCTCACCGTATTCAAAATATTGCTCCACTCCTTAGTTAAGTCAGGTCCACCATTTGCACGAATTTAATTCTTGATTGGATCTCTCACCATATCCAAAATATTGAGCCCAACCTATCCTCTAATCCATAGCATCCAATGCCTAATAGATATGGTTGTATCTTTTCGGTGCAACTGAACCACTATATCCAGCCAAGAATAATCAACTCTGGGAAGGGCTCGTACATCTAAAATGATGGAAGACCTAGGACTTAATATTTTTTTAAGAAGATTTGATTTGGTCTCTTAGACTCAACTAGTCATAATATTTATGATTAACCTAATGACATAGGTTAGCTCGAATCGTTAGTCACCTCAAATTAGAACTGGATCGACTCAATCGATCAGGTAAGTGAGATCGGTGAAAGAAATATGCCATTAACAAGTCCTGAACGTATTTAGATTGAGTAGCTTTTAATTAAAGATTACTGATCGTATCTGCCATATTTACCTTAGACACCGACTTATCTGATCAAAATTGATTGGATTGGTCTACAATGTAGGCTCGAACCGTAGAGCCAAATTAGGTCTTAACTTGATCAACCACATGAGACTATGAGTCGACCTTGACCAAGACTTACAACTATTAGGCTGGTCAATTATAAGCACTTTTGATCCCACCTAACCAACTCTTGATTTGGTTTAATTAACTGCTAGACCTAATTGAGCTATTCATATCTGAATCTATGTTTTATGAAGGTGTCTTAGATCTTAAAATTCATAATTTTAAGATCTAATTAATTTTATAGAATTAATTCTTAATTAAGTCCAACAGTTTAAAAATAAAATATGTATAAAAAATTCTAAAATTTTAGGATCTAAAATTTTATAGAAAATTTAATTTTAATTTTTGATTATAGACAAATATGCAGTATCCCTACATGCCATAAGAGCATCCCATCGAATGAAAAGAGAGGGCTTTTAAATTCTTCTTACTCTTATGATGGGATGATCAAGAGGAATGTCTTAATCAGAAATATAAACTATACTACAAAACTATTAGATCTAGAGCATATAATTATTACATGATTTAAGACCTAATCTATACATATTTTGCATATATCTCATGTATCAAATTTAATATTTAAATTTATATTTCAAATCTAATTACATCTGATGTAATATCTAAAAATAAAATTTTAAATAATTTCATCATAAAAAAATTTTAATCTAGACTATTCATGACATAGATCTATGGAACTAGTCTAGACATGCACTGTATATGTCATACACATGAAATTTTAAATGCATCTCATGCTTTCAAATCTAATTATATCATATATAATATCTAAAATTTAACTAATTAAATCATATTATTTTTAAAAAATTAAATAAATATTTCATAAAAATAATTTGATCTACACAATGACATGAAACTACAGATCTAGTCTAGATGAGTGCTGCCTATATCATATATATCAAAATTTTAAATTAGATCTTATGTTTTAGATTTGATTACATCTAATATAATATCTAAAATTTAAATAATCAAATCATAAAAATTAAATCAATTCTAATCTAAAACATATTTGAATGACTATCATGATATAGAACTACAGATTTAGACTAGAACATGCATTGTATATATCAAATATATAATTTTTAATTTTAGATCTAATTATATCTCATGTAACATCTAAGAATCAAAAATTAAATCATAAAAAATAATTTTAGATCAATCTAAAAATAGATCTAGAAGTAGCAACCTCGCTCTGATACTAGTTGAAGAAAAAATTGAATTTTTCTGCAGCAGGATGCATCTAATCAGATCAGATTTATAATAGAATAATATAAAATTTTTTTTATGATCTAATCAAATCTAAGAATTTTTAAATTTGATTACATTGATCTAAAAATTTATAATAAAAAATAAAAATAAAATAGTAGTATCTAATATCACCTGATCGGATAAACCATTTATCCGTTGTGATGATCTGACGACTGATCCAAGGTTTTGATTGAGCTACTCATGCATCCGACCTCTATTGGTATCCACTCAAATCAGATATGGAAGTCTCCTCCTTCTAGATCTGATCTCCAAAGATCAGATCTTGTGTCTTCTCGTAGAGCCTTCAAATCAAACTTTGAAGGTTGTGGGTTCGTCTTATGAACACCATCATCTCTCGCTAATCTTCGCACCAACGAAACTTGATTTTTGCTCGCAAGTTTTGTCCAACTCTTGGGCATTAAGAAGAGAGAGAGGATCATATGAGGAAGGCATAGAGATGGAGATTTTGGCAGGGCTTCACCATAGAATAATTTCTATGAGAAATAGCTTGTATAGGATCTTATTTATAGACCTAGTCAAGAGTCGCTTTGCATATAACTTTGAACAGGTCAAAGTTAACATGCAGAAGGACTCTTCCATGAAGCCCATGCCATCTACATTCTTCTCTGAATTTTTTCGTACAAAATCCAAGAAAAAATATGCCAAACTACATAGGATAAGGAGAAGGTGGCACAGATAACATCTCTCCCAAGAGTTTGAACTATTCAAACTTTTGACCTATTTAAACTTTGATTGAATGGGGTGCCTCCAAATTTATCCATAAGGGCACACGCCATAAGGGGTATGGCCCTCTCTCCCTCACGTAAAAGGTGCATGCCCCAAGAAAGTCTTAGTGGGTGCACGCCCCTCTCCATTTCTTTCCTGCAAATCGGGTCATCATTTAACCCTTGTCCTGTTCCCATCTTATGGAATTTAGGATAAAATCTTTTCAAGTCCCATCCAATGAATTTTAGGCAAGTTCTTATTAAGTTAGAACAAGCCTTGACTAGGCTAGGACTAGATCTAGTCAGATCAAGAAAAATTCATCTAGAATTTTTAAGAAAGATTTGTCCAAATTTTATCTCATGAGTTTAGGACAAGTCCTAATCTTACAAAGACAATCCTTGTCTTATTTCCATCTTATGGGATTTAGGATAAGCCTTGATCAAGTCAGCAGATCAAGATAAATCTCTACAGAGTTTCTGAATGAATCTTATCTAAATAGTTTCAGAAATTAGCAGGTCTTGTTCTATTTCTATCCGATGGATTAGAACAAGCCTAGATTAGGTTAAGATAAGACTTTTTTGACCTAGATAAGTTTCAGTAAGACTAGGATAGAGCCATATAAGGCTCTCGAGTGAGCCAAATCTAATTTGGCTCAGTCAAGATAAACCAGAAAGATGATAAATGAAGAATATTAGGCTCAATTGTGTGCTAGCATAATTTTTTTGAATCTAATTGGATCTAGTCCAAATCAATCAAACTAAATTAGCCTAATTGATGACATCTAGATCTAAACCTTTATTTATGTGATCCAGTTAAATTTAGTTCTTTATGGTAATGGGACATGGTTGTGATCTCTATCATCGATATCATCAAAATATCTTTTGATGGACCAAAACTCTTTCGATTCATCCAATTAGAATTATCGATCATCAAGATAATTCTAATTAATCCTAAAATCCATCAGTGATACCTAGTAGTATATGATGGCAACCTATCAAAACTGAATAGCAAACCTCTCGGTGTAGCTATCTGTGTGATTGGGTTCTTCTATCATGAGCCCCAATGGGATTAAAGTTAAGGTGAACTCATCAAATCCAACACCCATCATATAAATGAATCATTCGATTCGAGTTCGATGTGAAATCCTAATAGAAACTTTTTTTCTATTATTTCTATACTACCATGGCCATGGGTTTTAGGACTCGATCTCATGATCATCATAGGATCACTCCTCTACCGAGGTTAGTAGATCCCATCTAGGTGCGATCCAATTTCTACAATGAACATGTTATAGCTAACATATATCTCAGAATTTCGAATGGCTAGGAGATCAAGTTATGGTGTAGTCAAACTATAATACCCTCAAGATGAACTACCGATACATCTTAGGTCAAAGAATTAGATACACGCTGCAGCATCAAGCTAGTCATCAACGAGAAGGTAGACTTTCTTATAACTGCTCGAGGTGATCATGCTAAGTGCCTTTGTTCTCAACAAATACCTGTACTCTTGCTTCGGTGTCTCCACACTATAGATTCAAGACTCATCTATCCTAAGAAAGTGATCATACACCGATCTTTCAGATCGATCACCATCCTCGTGATGATCCTACGATTCAAAGCAGTTTATGAGTTAATTATGATAACACATGCCTTAAATTCTCAACTCTTGAGAATATGTGTTATCATGCCTATTAACTCAATGGATGTATCATGATACTTTAATACACAATATGATAGGATAATTAATCTATTTATTAATTTTAAATCAAAATTATGAAAATACTCCTAAAAAATATTTTATAAGTGTCAGTCAATCTGATTTCTAGGACACATATCT
Organism: Cocos nucifera; assembly: GCA_006176705.1. Lineage (NCBI taxonomy): Eukaryota > Viridiplantae > Streptophyta > Magnoliopsida > Arecales > Arecaceae > Cocos > Cocos nucifera. The sequence goes on along the minus strand of QRFJ01000001.1, from coordinate 1,531,517 downwards.
AACATGTTCTTTCGTCGAATCGAACCCTTCTCCAAATCTTAGCAAGCTGTTCTCAAAATGGCTAGGAGAGTATCTAGTGCTCTGGTTCCTCTCCAACATGATCTCCTCTCTCTTTTTCTTCCCATGCTTATCCATCTCAAGGATGCTCCTCATCATGCTCCTAAAACCACTGCCACCATTGCAAGAGCTCCTCGAGCTTACACTACTATTGCACCGCAAAATCTTGCCACCATAGCTCCGAGCTTGCAACTCGAGCCATTACTCCAAAAGGATCTCCAAACCACATCGGCTCCTCCTTTACTACTGCCTTTTTCATGTATGAGGGCCCCTAAATGATCCATGCCTTGCCCCACCTCCCGGACTTCTTTGTAGAACTCCCTTTGCAGGTGTTTGTGAAAGCCGATTCAAAGCTCTCAAAGTGATCATCCCTCAAAGAATTTGAGCTGTAATCTCTTAGATCCTTGTCTAGTAAGCTCTTCGACTGAAAGGGGAAGAACTTGATGCCTAGGCATCAGAGGCCCACTATAGCTTGTTAGTCTCGATGGTCACCTTTTGGACATAGTTAGACCACTTGAAGCTCCACCATTATCAGCTAGATGCATCCGAGTAGTAGTCTTTTGACTACAGAGGTGAAAATGAGCCAGACCGAGTCAGGCTAAGACTTTAAAAGGCCAGGCTTATTATAGAAATTACTAGCCTGAGTATGGTTTGTGGCCTATGATAGGCTAAAAGATTAGGCTTGGCCTGGTTTATTTATAAAATTAACAAGACCTAGCTTGGCTTGTTAGCCTATTAGGCCAAGCCTATTTAAACTATATAAAAATTTCATATATAATTATATGATATAAATTATATTTAAAATATATATTTTATATATAATTAATTATATAGGCTAGTCTAACAGGCTCACGGGTTAGGCCAAACAAAAATAGGCTAAGCCTATTTAAATAAAAAGGCTAATCTTTTGGCCTAAGCCTGGCTTAATTAGATAAATAAGCCAACCCAAGCTAGGCCACAAGTGGCTCAGGAGCAGCCTGGCTCATTTCTACCCCTACTTGCCTGGGTGGATTGCCTAGTGTCACGACATCCTTCTTGATAAGGATCTGGCCGTTCGAGTACTGTACGACTTGGCAGAATCATCCTCGATGATGGAGAGCATGGGAGGGAGGTGAGGGAAAACATGGATTGTCCTTCGATGAGAAAATCATTCTAGGAGGCCCTCGGCTTGTCCCATAAGAGCTAAGGTTCATCGAAGGAGATCTTGCAGGCATCGAGGGAGAAGCATGGGTCAATGTCATAAGACTGCTGGCTGAACACATCGATGGCAATCTCTGATTGCATGTCATGGAATCATCGAGACAACCTGGAGGGCTTTTCTGATGGTGGCATAGTAGATGTGGCCACCTTACTACTTATTGAACTTTTGCTTCCTCCACCACTTTTGGAGCTTGTTGCTGAAGATGGAGGTGGTGAGCAAGAAGTTGCTGGCGATATCCTTGAGGTATTTGGGAAGGGCTTCTTGGTTTGGGCAGCAAACTCAAAACCTATGTGGTCCTTCAATGGCTTCAGCTTTGCCTCTTCCCACTCACCTCCCTCGATCTCCCCCGATGTTTTGATGATGAGGACGGGGTCCATGCATGACACTGATTGCACCCACATTATCTCTCACCTCCTCCTCTTCCCAGGTTTCAAGCACGAGAGCCACAACAGACGAAGATGGGGGAGGGAATCGTATGTTACAATATTCACGCTCGACCTCCCTACCCACCTTGGTGGAGGTAGAGGAGGAGGCCGATGGGAGAAAAGTGTCAGGCACCTAGCTTTTGTGCCTCTCACTATTGTCCAATGGAAGAGGGATCAAGGGGTGTTATCCAAAATGCTTAATTTGGAGAAGCAGTCGATGGATCGAGGGATTTAGAGAAGAATAGGGCATTCAAACATGGGAAAAATAAATCCTAAAATACTTTTTACCATGAAGGTGGGTAATAGAGCAATTAGGTGCCTGACGCATTTGACTATAATTGGGTTAAGTGCTACTTTTCAAACCACAAAAGAGAGTAAAATTAGACCTAACCTAGAGTGGGACAAACATAATTATCCTCAAAAAAATTAAGATAAATAGTCTCGATGGCAGTCTTCTTCTCCATCGAGTCTAGCATGGAACTGAACTCCTAGGGCTGCTAAAAATCCTAGGAAACCCTATAAATCCTTTACTTTCCCTTCCAAAACATCCATGATGAGCCTGGCCCTCCCTCTCTCTTCCTCCTCCTTTCTTCCCTATTTCACCGATCTCCCTTTCATCATGCCCACCTAAAATCATGGTCGGAAATGTTGATGGAGCCCGAGGTAAGCACTAGCCTTCCTTCCTCTCTTGATTCCTCTTCTTTCCATGGCTTTGGGCACCATTGTTGACCATCAATTTCGCCAGAAATCCATCACAAAAAGAATCCCCTAATTTTTTGGCTTTTCTTTTGCTTTTTTCACCAACTAGTGTTACCACCACTTGATGACGGACCCTTGGTCAGGTTTTTCAGCCTCCCCATGATCCTTCATAGCAAGTCCACAATAATTGATCGATAGCCAATGGCCAAAAATGAAGAAGAGCCCAAATCCCCTATTTTTCGAGCCTATTTTTTTTTATTTTGCGCTGCTTAATCCTCACCACCAGCCATCCATGCATTGCCGCCCACTACCACCTACCACTAGCCATGCATCGCTACCCACTGTTGGTGTTCCAGCCACCAACCACCACCCCTATTCCTCTGTTCGGCCAAGAAAAAGAAGAAGAAAAAGAAAGAAAAGAGAGAGAGAGAGAGAGAGAGAGAGAGAGAGAGAGAGAGAGAGAAGGGCTCTCTCTCTCTTATGTCTCTCGCTCATTCTCTCTAGGATTTCTCTCTCTATCCTCTCTCTTTCTCTCTCTATTTGATCTATGGACCCCAAACTGAACTTAAGATGATCTTTTCGAAGATATCTGAAACAACTTTGATATTTGTACAATATGCCAATCTCACTCCGATCGTGTCGAGTATCTTTGAAGCCCACTATTCATGACCCCTATTAGTTGATCTTGGTCTTAATCCAATCGTGCTTTACGATCGTTTATCGAGTCGTTTAAATCTAACCTTTAATTAAGAGGCCATGAATTTCCTAATGGTTGGACAACCAGACCGACCACTTAGCTAATGGTCCTCTTTCTTTATGATTTAATTATATTGAATTCATCAATTGATCGCGTTTTTGATATTTAAAATAGGACTACCTAATTCTTCTAACAAAAACTAAAAATTTAGAATGAATGAGGTAAGTGGATCTTATGCTCTTTATTTATGTTCAAATTATCATATTTTCATGCAAATAATTTGTTGCTGATAAAATCACATATTTCATAAAATAGGGATCAATATATGAGACATAAAAAATTATATTTTATTATGATGAGTAATTTCATGAATATATTTTATAAAAATAACATATTTATGAAGCATAAATTTTATTATTTTTCTATCTACGTATATGTATATTTTTTTTAAAAAAAAGTTAAAAATTTTAAAGGCTCTCAGATAGCTATGAATGAGTCTCTATAATTAAAAAACTCGATATCCGGAGCTAGCATCTATATGAACATAGGCCCCATAAATAGGTACAAAGTAGGCATACGAACTAAAAAACTCTATTGATTAAGAACACTAGTCCTGTTATGGGTATAAAGTAACCATAGTATAAATATCTAAGAGTAACGCTTCGAAATATGATGTGAATATATAACAAGAATGATTTATGAATAATGTTTATGAAATATTCATAATTTATACATGCATGATTATCTTTATGACTTATTTTATTATATCCCTTATGAAATATTTTATATTATAATATCTATTATTTTTTAAATATTTTATTATCATGAAAAAAAACTTATACTTGATCTTGTAAGGAAGTGTATATTTTACTTACTAAGTTAGTGTAGCTTATATCTTTTATTTTTTTTATAGAGGAATAAAATTAAAAATAATGAAGAATCTAGACTTGGAGATCTGTGTAGCAAGCTTAGAAATTTTATAGCTAAAATTTAATTTATTGGATGATTATGATCTTGTAGTCAATTATTTATGAATTATGAGATATGAGTTTGATATTAAATTATGGATTTAGATACTCTGGATCGATCTTGATTTATTTGCTTGTTAAATGATAGAATTAAATTTTTTATTTTATTTTATTTATGATGAATTTTAGCTGAGTATGATTGATAGCTTCATGTTATTGAGGATAGTATTTCTTAGTAGTATGATTGTATTATATTCTGGATTTAAGGCATGACACCCATCCATGTTTCATCTTGCTAAAGAGACATCCACATCTTGAAATTGCATGAACTTTAATTTCAAGCATTAATATAATTTAGTTAAATTTTTTTCCATTTTAACCTATCCATAGTGAAGATTCTTAACGACTTTCAATTTCAAATAGATATTGTCATCTATTAATATATTTTATTGATGTTTGAAGCATTCTATAATTGTAAAGTATAGGAAACACTCTTGATCGAGAAATGATAGTTGTTTTGTCTCTCAATTATTGCTTTTATATGCATAATTGAATGCCAAAGGCTTGTTATGAACTCCTTGATATATAGATCTACATCATAGGATCCATTTTGAATCCAAGGTGATAGACCTATGACATAGGATTCAGTTCGAGTCTAATGCCTTTTCTTCTCCTCATTTCTTTTTTCTCTGTCTTATTTGAATGTAAAACTACTTACCACATGCAGCCACTTCTCTTCACAAGAGTGATATTCTTGTCAAAAAAACCTTTTGAAATTACGTGGTAACTTGAAGTGATTTTTTTAATATATTATATGAGCATATAAGCTATATATATATATATATATAAAATCAATAATACAGAAATTCAGCTAGAATCTTTCTAAGAGACAGAGAAACAGGTTGTTGCAAGTACTTGGCCTATTGTTAATTCTCCGAGCACATTCATCCTTGGTTGGGAAGCCAATCATTTTTAGCGTTTTCCTCATACAAAGTATGAGAAATCATTTTTTTTGCCGGTCATTAATGTCTAATGCCAAACTGAGTCAATTCGTTGTGAACCTAAGTTCCTCTAACTTGCACTCAAGCATTACTTGCGTCTCCTCATCCTTTTCCTTTCTTCTTGCCGTATCCCTTCTTTGTTAATGGAAGTGTTTGACCTCTTTAGTCTAGGCTTGAGCATAGTCGTATCCAGTCATAAAAAGATATTTGAAGAAATTTTTCTAAAAACAACCCAGAAAATTTAGAAATCAATGGCTATAATTACCGTCAGGATATGGTGAAATTATATTTTTCACCTACGCTTTCAATGTCTTCGATTTTTACATATATTTTGATGCATAATTTGAAAACTTCAGAACTTTTCAAATCCCCAAATATATGTAGCAGAGGACAATGGCTCTAAGGTTTGTTCTACAACCAATGGCCTTTGACAAGATGCGGCTCAGGTCGAATCTATTGCCGCACTGGTGGCTTCTGATAATCTAGGACTCTGATTAGTTTGGTGTCTGATGGCTAATAGTGGTCAAGTGGGTGTCCAAATTTGATTGGAGCATGAAGGTTAGGTTGTCATTAGAATGGTCTAATTAATGTTTCAGTTAATCAGACATGTATTGCTATCACGGTTGTTGGCCTAAGTAGATGCAAACATAAGTAATGCACTGCATGGCAGATGATCGCTTCCACGTCTTAAGATATCTTATCGATCTTGTGGTCGATTTCATCGTTGCCTTCTTACTACAGATTAAAGCATGTGAATGTTGCCGTGTCCCTCAATTTTCCTAACCCTAGGATGGTGGTCCTCCTTCTAGTTGGCACTATGCAAGGCATCACATGGCTTTGTTAGTTGGCGATCTCAAGCAATTTTTTCCATTGGAATGCAGTGGATCTATATGGTTGTAGGCATCTGGCAAATAAATAAGTGGCAGAACCTTCTGTTCTCACATGCCAACTTTATGTGGATTCCATCAACTTAAACAAGGTTTAGCTACGTTTTAGATATGATTTTTCTTTCATATATAGGGCCATAAATAATGAGTTCTTTTGTGTTGGTTGGTGGCTGTGACGCATGACACCCAATCTCACAGCTTTGGTATTGTGGTAGGCTATTGGACCGGTCTGGTTCTTCAGGTTTCCACAACTTGATGGTGAGAGGAACTACTGATCAGAAAAGTTCTATTAGTGTTCTCTTCTATTTTCTAGACGTGGGTTGAGCATATGTAGCAAGGGTAATGCCGGTGTTATAGTTTGCTTGGGCGTTTGATGAGTAGAGTTGATTGGAGCAAACCTTGGCCAGAATGAAATTTTGACTAATAGAAAATCAAATTCTCTTGCATATGACTCCTAATATAAATTAATCACATCAAGAGATTTTTTTTGGATTTTTTTTTGCATATCACCCGATTCATTATAGATTAGTTGAGAAATTTTTTTTTTTTGCTTATTTATAGAATGATATTTTTATCTATGAAATTGTCTAATACAATCACAAATTATTTTCTTATATTTATATATTGTGTTTTTTATGGTAAAGCATGCAACTCACTAGTTCTATTATTTTGGAATTTAAGGTAGAATCTAGATCTTATTTGTAGCATTAAAGGTGGCAAGGAGCTTGAATTCAGTGAGAACGGTGTTGAGAAGCATGAGTAGCCCACTTGCTAGAAATTCTATATAAGAATATATATATATATATATATAGTCAGACCAGAATACATTTGATTGAATTTAGATGCAGATCTGATCAGATCAAAATTCTATAATGGAGATTTTACATCAATGATCCAAGCCATTGGATCTGATCTACTATCTCAAAACTGCTTGCATACCAAAAATAATATGATTTGAAGATTCCTAGCCTATGCATCAAATAGTCAAAAAATGGACAGCCTAAATAAAATTGAATTATATGTATTTTTGGATCACTTGATGCATAGGCTAGGGGTCTTCAGATCATATGATTTTTTGTGTGCAAAAAATTTTGAGATAGTAGATCACATCCAACGGCTTGAATCATTGGTATAGAATCCCTATTATAAAATTTTGATATGACTGGATCTGAGTCCATATCTCATCGAATATATTTTAGTCTGGCTCTCTTTCTCTCTTTATATATATATATAGAGAGAGAGAGAGGGAGAAAATATCATATTATATCTGATGTGGAGTTAACTTGGGCCGTATGAGGAGTTTCTAGAATAAAAGACATCTTGATTTGCAAATATACAAGTATTCAATTGATTTATAAAGAATGATCAGAATGAAGATCCTATTTGAAGCGCATGTTATTATGCTTGCCAGCTCAAGTCTTTTCTCATGTTATATATCTCATTGCTGATATATTTGTTGTAGTTTTACTCCGGTAGAATCCTGTATTCTCTTATGTTTTGTAACACCTGCAATGTTATATCATTTTGGTTGGTTCTCGGTTATCTTCATGGGCCATCTATAGGGTTTGATGTACAGGACGGAAGCTTGGATTTCAAAGCAAGTATTGTAAAATTATAAAATCAAATCCAAACCTTAGGACTATCTTATGAAAATTTAAATCATATAAAATATATTTATAATATAACATAGGGTATAGGAACATACCTTTGATCGCTAAATCCTAATTTAATCATGATCATCGGCAGCAGTCCATCAGGTATTCCATTAGGTGCCCACATATTCATCGTCCAACGTTGATCCACACAGGGATTCGATCAAGCCACTAGCACCTCTGATTATATTAATTGATAAGTACCATAAATTCATCAATAAAAATATTAATTTATCAATTAATTTATATTTATTTTTTAGAATTAATAATTAATTTATATATATTTAAAAAAATAATATTTTTATTAATTATAAAATTAATTAAAAAATAATAAAAATAAAAAATAAAATATTATTATCTATAAAAAGAGCTCAATTTTCTAATCGCAATGAAACAAATTTAAGCCCAGCAAGCCGCATGAATTTTTAAAGAAAAAAATTAAAATAAAAAAGAAAATGGCTTAGCAAGCCGCCCAACCAAGCCAAGCCGTAAGCCAGCAAGCTGCCAAGCCATCCCATGAGTCGCTGACATCAGTTTTATCGCGGCTCACCGTGAACCCTTAAGCGAGGGCATTTTAGTAATTTCAAGAGCAAGAAATGGCTGACTGGCTGGAGTCTTCGGTACGCTTGGTTCACAAGGTCCACATGAATAGTAATTATGCGATCGTACGGTTGTGGTTGTTTGCAGTGAAGATTGGACGGATGGGATTGATTTTCGATTTAAAGAAGGATTCTAGAGCCTTTATTCGACGTAATTCGACGGCCAGATCTCGTCCAAACTTCGATCTGATGGCTGACAGAGCTTTCGGCAGTGATTAAGGCATCCAAGCATGTGATCAACGGTCCAATCTTTTCCATCTTGCACGATCCAACGGCCAGAAGTTAATCCAACTCGATCTGAGCTGATACACATTCATTTTTGGCATTTTTTTGATCGTTGGATTCCTATTGAATGGTCAGACTTCACTGAAACTCAACAGAACGCATTTAGGAGCTATTTTAATTCAATTTTCACTCAAATTTTATTATTTTTGATGATCAAAGTCTTCTTTAGTCCCATGTTGCCTACAACAAAAGACTCCAGCTGTCCAACATCTATTTAAAGAATCTCAGGCCATCAAATCAAAGTATCTTCAATCATAAAAAGAAGTTTGATAAAGGTTAGAGCCATGCTTGGGTTAGAGGCTACTTCAAGACAACGGATGCTGCGAAGAAGAGCGGGCTTCTACACCATCTTAATGCTAACGCCAATCCAAGATTAGAGATCAGCTATTTAAATTTTTATTTTCTTATTCTTTTCTTTTTAATTTTATGTATTTAAATTTTTAATTAATATAAATTTTAATTCTAGCTATTTAAATTTATATTTTTTATTTTTAATTATAATTATATTTTTTATTTTTTATTTTAATTGCTCTTTATTTTATTGCAAGTAGATGCTAAGATCTAACTAATAGATCTTAGTACTAAGTTTAAATTTCTGCACCTTTTAATTTCTACTTATAATTCTATTTTTCAACTTCAAATTAATTTTTAAAATTTTTTTTTATAAAATTCAAAGATTTCAAAAGATTCGACTCGACTCACTACTTACTATCTATTTTTAAATTATTTAAGAAGTCAGATTAAACTAATAAACACGATGTCTTAATGACAACATCGTATTCTTATCAAGTTTTTGGCGTCGTTGCCAGGGATGGCATGAGTATTAATTTTTTTTATTTTTTTAATTTTTTAAATTAATTATAAATAAATTTTTAATTTCTTTAATTTTTGTAACTATTGCTTACTAACATTTTTTTTATTTCTTCTCCAGAAAAATAAGAAAAAAAACAGAGAAGAAAAAGAGCAAATAAGTTAGGACAAGGAGGAAAGCTTTCAATCCTGCTTGATGAGATCAATCCTAACCTTATTTATTTATTTATTATTTATTTTATTTTAGATTAATCTAAAAGATATCCACTTAAATCTAATTAAAAGATTCATGACAAGATTAGAAATCCTAATTGCTTAGAGCATGCATCATATTAGTTTTATTTTTATTTTCTTTTGGTGATTACTGAAAGCAAGGTAAACTTTTTAGAATTCAATTAGTTAGTTGCATGCATCTAGTTTAAATTACATAGAACTTCTTGTCTGAAAATTTTTTTATGCATATTCATATTAAATCAATTTAAGGGCATAACCCATTAATCAATATATGGTGAAAATTTGATCATCTTTTCTTAGCCCACAAACAACCAACCAGTATCTTGCATTGACCTAAGCCTTTAATTTTAAAATCAATTAGACATCGGCCCTAGAAACTCGAGCTCAATAGGATAAAAAATCTTAAAAATTAGATCGAATTAGGATTAGTCAATTTAACTGATATCTAGAAAAATGGTTTAAGGACGATTGAGCCCGAAGGTGGTTTATAATTGATTCTATTAACTTACCTGGCCAAGCATAATTGATGTCTAAGGCAAGCAACGAGGGGACTCCCACCAATTTTATACTTATCTAGCTAGTTGATTGACTGATCTTACACTTAGAGAACTTGAAGATGACCTTAATAGTTAAGAGGTGTCTAGATCTAAGACAATCCTTAGAGAGGATTGTTTGCCTAACTTGATTGCTAACTAAAATATCAAACCTAATTAAAATTAATCTTCTCTCTCTTCTTAGCTCCAGGACTCCGTAGGACCTCTTCTTTAGAACTCTTCTTTCTTTCTTCTTCTTTTCTCCTCTTTTAAAAAATAAAATAATTAAAATAAATTAAAAATAATTAAAAAATAATAATTAAATAATAAAAAATAAAAATAATTTAAAAAATAAAATAAATAAAAATTATAAAAAATAAATAAATAAATAAAATTATAATAAAATAATAAAATCATTAAAAATTATTAATTTTTTAAAAAATAAAATAATAATGTAATAATAATAATAAATAATAAATAATAAAAAAAAATAAAAACTTTAAAAATCTAAAAAAATAAAATCATAAAAAATAAAAAATATATATTTTAAAAAATAATAATAATATAATAAAATAATAAAAATAAAAAAATCTAAAAAAATTTTGAACCACATATTAGAGTTGTACTAATACATGCATTGTAGGAGATCACTTTACCTAACCTAATTAAACCTAATTATAAAAGTAAATGGCTGAATCGTATTAAACCCAATAATCAAATGACTGAAAATTTTAGAGAACCATCTAGATAGATAAAGGAATACTTTATTTCTTCTACCTATAATCCATCGACTTGTATCCAGTTATCTGATATCCATGCTATCCACTATGAGATCAAGCCGACCATAATCCAAATGCTCTCATTTTTTATGGGAACACCAATGAAGATTTCTGTAAGCATCTGGATGAATTTTTAGATATCTGCTCTATGATAAAAATCCAAAATTTGACTGAGGATATCCTTAGACTAATTTTATTCTCTTTATCATTAAAAGACAAAGTCAAGTACTGGCTTGGCACAATAGGGAGATCAATTAAAACTTGGGCTAAATTACAAAGTAAATTTTTTAAGAAATTTATTCCATAAGTCGAACCAACATCATGAGGTGAGCTATCATTGGATTTGCTTAGCTTCCAGGGAAACAAATTCATCAGTCATGGGAGAGACTTAAGAAACTTATTAGAAAATGCCCATACCATGGTCTGTCTAAGTGGCAAATAGTTTAAGCTTTCTATGAGAGTTTAGGAGACCAATTTAGATAACTGGTAGATGCATCCCGTGAAGATGCATTCATGAACAAAAGTAAGGACGAAGCCTATGCTTTATTTAAAATCCTGAGTGAAAACTCAATCAACCAGATTTCGTTATCTTTCTACCAAACCTAGACAGGGATCCATGAATTTAAACATCTAGAATCTAGTCCTAAGGCTGATTTGAATTTGATAAATAAAGTGAACTTTCTTATCCAAAAATTAGATCAACTTATAAACCTAGGTTAACAATCTTCCGCATAATTCATATCACCCTCTAATTATTAGGAGATTTATTCTATCTATGCTAGCCCAACCCATCATATGAGTGAATGTTCCATGGCTGCACAGTTTTTACTTTTTATCCAAGAATAAATTCAAGTTGCACAAGGCTACTCCAAGCTGATTAATGATCCTTTTTTAAATTCATATAATCCAAATTGGAGGAACCATCCTAATTTTTCTTGGATACCCAAACAGACTCAGGCTCAGATCCAATATCAAAATTATGCCTATAATAGTGGTCAGCCTAGTCAGTCCACTCAGTCATTCTATTATAATCAGCCATCATACCTACCTCCTCAATAGACCAATCTAGCTGATGATAGATTTAATCAACTTCAATAATTGATTCTGACTCAACAGCAATCTATCGTCAGACTAGAAGCTCAAATAGAATAATTAGTTGAGTCTAACATGAGGAGAGAACTAGTTTAATTATCGAGCCAACCGAATCTTATAAATAACCCATCTAGTGTCTATCAACCACCTAGACTAAGTCATCAATCTAATGTCCCATATGAGAATCCTCAATTAGAGAATGCTAAAGTAATTTCTGAACTTAAAAGTTATAGGATTCTTGTGGACCCATACCAAGACCAAGTGAGAGAGGCTAGTACTAATGCTAGCCAAGATAAAAATATTGAAAAAAAAGTTAGTACTAAAGCTAACCACATAGAAGAATCTGAGCTCGAAACTTTCTAATTTCAATTAGATAAACATAGAAAAGAAAAGAGCGGATGAGTTACTTGAGACCTATAAATAAAAGTCATGTTTTCTTCAGCCCTAGAAGTCGGTTCTTCTCATAAAAATCAAAAGACATGTAATGAAATATCAATGGAGTTATTTAATCAAGATAATATTAATTTACCTTCATAATTAAAGCCATCTTTAGACATTCTTTCAGTACCCATTGCATTAAAATCAACTCCTAATCCAAAAACTCAATTTATGAGCATTCTAGAAGAATAAATAAAAGAAATTCTTGACAAACAAGGGACTGAGAATGGGGTTACAAATTATATTTCCATAATTAATAGTGAATATATCAATAATAAGATAATAAACTATCTTCCTGAGATTGATAATTTAAAATTATTGGAATTTATCAATCCAGTATTTGACATAGGATAGTAAGCTGAATTGTGTCTGCCTGAAGGCGATAAACTTAGCACTTATTGGAAGGCAATCCAATATTTAGTTTTATTGCATCTAATTTATCTTTTTAGTTTATTTTCTTTTCAGAATATGTTGAATAAGTTGGAGAGAGAGTCAAATTTTTAAAGACATATGCTGAACTACAAAAAATATATTGAGTTAGATGCATTCTTTTCTATTCTTTATTACACTCTTTATTTTTTCTTCTCCATTGAAGACAATATTGATTAAGTTAGGAGGGAAGAATAATAAAATTTTTAAATTTTTAAAGTCCTCGAAGAAGTTAGTATTTAGTATTTAGACATCGATTATACTTAAAAATTGAGTTAAACTAAGTATTTTTTTAAAAAAATTAATGCACAGATCAGAGAATTTGTAAGATATTAAAAGATCAAGTATTAAAAAAACTCAATAAAAAGTTGTCTAGAACATAAATAATTTTTTTAAGCACTTTTGATTTTTCCTATCTACATCAAAAAAAGTCTATTTTTTATGGACTTGTGTAGGATAACTATACGTTTCTTCATATAAATAATAATTTTAATAAAATAATTTTCAAGTACTTCTTACTAAGTAATCAGATCTCTTTGCCTAAGCAAGCATTGAGTTTCACGTCAAAAGATAGGAAGGACGAAGAAGCTCATTGTAAAGCTATTTTTAACTCGTAGCCTATTTTATCTGAGCTAGTAAGCCCAAGAAATATTTTATACCTAATATCCTAAAGTCAACTGATTTGAAAATCATTGGCCCAAGACTCGCTACATGGATCAAATAAAAAGCTTAAGAAATTAAGGCACTAAATAGTGGTACAATATTAAAAAAAATATTAATTTTTTACTGAGCAATTGGATCCTATTACCTAAGCAAGCAGTAATATTCATGTCAAAAAGTGAACAATGTGAATAAAAAAAAATTAATAAATAAAGGATGAAAGTAGCAATACACTTGCCTATACAAAAGTTTAGATGATTCTAAGATAAAAATAAAAATAATTTAGAAAAAATTTAAAAAAATTTAATGTGCTTCACTTAATTTTTATATTGATAAATATTAATATTTCAATGATATGCCTCACTAATACTCTACTGAATATCAATGGCCATTTTGAAACTGCTTAGGTAAAATTCGAAACTTTAAAGTTAAAAGATATCTAAAGCTAAATTCTTTTTTTACTCGAGGATGAGTAAAGCTTAAGTTGAAAAATATGATAAGTACCATAAATTTATTAATAAAAATATTAATTAATCAATTAATTTATATTTATTTTTAAAATTAATAATTAACTTATATATTTTTAAAAAATTAATATTTTTATAAATTAAAAAATAAATTAAAAAATAATAAAATAAATAAAATAAAATATTATTATCAATAAAAGAAGCTTAATTTTTTATCATAATAAAATAAATTTGAAGTAAATCAGAGCTAAAATGGACTAGATATTAATTTTTTAAAAAAAAATTAAAATAAAAAAAAAAGGCTCAGCAAGCCACCTAGCTAAGCCATCGAGCAAGCTACCAAGCCATCCCATGAGCCACTGACGTCAGTTTTATCGTGGCTCACCATGAACACTTAAGTGAGGGCATTTCGATAATTATCATAGCAAGAAATGCGTTGATTAGCTGGAGTCTTCGGTACGCCCAGTCCACACGGTCCACATGAACAGTAATTGCATGGTCGTGCAGCTATAGTTGTTTGTAGTGAAGATCGGATGGCTGGGGTTGATTTTCGATTTAAAGAAGGATTCTAAAGCCTTTATTTGACACGATCCGATGGCTAGATCTAGTCCAAACTTCGATCCGACGGCTGATAGAGCTTCCGACAATGATTAAGGCATCCAGGCATGCGAGCAATGGCCCGATCTTCTCCATCTTGCACGATCCAACAACTAGAAGTTAATCTGACTCAATCTGGACTGATACACATCCATTTTTAGCATTTTTTGGATCGTTGGATTTCTATTTATTGGTGTAAAATCTGATTGTCATCGAAATCAAGGCTAGATTTGGAGAAGATGAGGTCGCCATCGGTGACCTGCAAAATAAGTCTCGTTCGGAGTCGGAGGTGGTGGCTCTGGAAAAACCCTCCAACGATCAAGTCGGCTTTTTCGACCAACAAAAATGGAGTGCTCAAAAAGATTTTAGCAGAGTTTTGAGAAAAGAAGAGCTTAGAGTCTCTAGAAGAAAGTGTATCTAAAGGATCTCTTATATAGACAGAGCCTATAACAAACTGATAGTGACAGCCGTAACCACTTGGTAGTGGGCCATTCGGAATCACGTAGAGTTTGTTATAGAGGGTAGTATCTATTATCGTGACATGCTAGCTTGCTGGAACCTGATGGCTAAAGTCCGGATGGGATAGCTGCAGGCAATAAAGAGTCCTTGGTTACTATCATTTCAGAGGAGTTCGGAGACACTCGGGATCGATAATGCATGAACTATTGTTTGCTATATTGAGTGCATGCGTCGAAGTCCTTTCGGGCTGTTGGAAGGAGTCCGAAAGGAGTTCCGCCAAGAGAATGGTGAAGTCCATATGAAGGAGAAATCCAGACGGTGTTCGACCATTAGAGAAATCCGACTGGAATTAGATTGTTGGAGAAGTCTGGATGGAATTCGACCATCGGAGAAGTCCAACTGAAATTTGATCGTTAGAGAAGTTCGACTGAGGGAGAAGTCTGGTAGGAGTCCGACTGCTAGAGAAGTTCAAAAAAAGTTTGGCTACTGAAAAAGTCTGAAAGAAGTTCGACTACTGGAGAAGTTTGATCGAAGAAAAAACCTAGCAGGAGTTCGATTGCTGGAGAAGTTCGGAAGGAGTCCAACTACTGGAGAAGTCCAAAAGAAGTTCGACTGTTGGAGAAGTTCGACTAAAGGAGAAGTTCGGATGGAGTTCGACCATTGAAGAAGTCCAGCTGCAGGAGGTCTGTCGCTCATAATGAAACATAGAAGCTCGTCTAAGACTGGTTATCATGCCAAACTTCGATGGGAACGGGTTTATCCCCAATAATAGTCCCCCTACTCCTAAGTTTGAAATTCGAAGGAAGTACAAAAGTGATCGTCGAAGTTTCTTTTGGCTTCCTGCACCCATTGGATGAGACATTTTTGGGCATCTACCGCAGTGGCGCCGAAACATTTTAAATACCAAGTGATTTTGAAAAGACAGCCCTTCATATTTTCCGCCGAAGCTCTGCCTTAGGTATGGTGCCATAAAGACTCTGTCTGTCACCACTTCTTTGTCATGATGAGTGGGACACGCGGTGCATGCTGATCAGCCGAAGTCAATCCATAATCATAACTACCTCGGATTGCCTCTGACTATTTAAGACTTTCTCCTCCCATCCGAAAGTCATTCTTTTTCGAGTCTTCTTCTTCCTCCAGTCCCTATTCTTCTTCCATCCAAGGGTTTTAGATTCCTCCCTCATCTTCTCGAGTTTCGGACGCCCTTTCGATTGGTTCTCATTGCACCCATCATCTTTTCATCCTCCCTAAATAGCTTAGGTCAGTTTTTCAATCCTTCTCTTTGGGTATTTATACTTTTTTAGCTTCTTGCTCTTTTGATTTCTTTATAGTAGTATTTGCCCTATATTTTTTCTTATTTTTTGGGGGTTTTCTTGGGATCTTATTTTGATCTGAAAGTTTTTTGAAACCTCCCACTACATCGGTTCTTGGGGCTCGCCTGGACCGACCTTCATAGACCCTGCACCCTTGATCGAGGTCGAACCTAGGAACATGTCTCACTCGTCCTTTGTTCAAGACACCATCCCATCCATTCTTACTTCGAATGATCTTTCTCTGATCCGAATTCAATATGGGATCCCCCAGAATATGACCTCAAACTCCTTAGTTCAGATGACCGAGTTAGTTCTCCTCCGATCGGTCAATTTTGTTTGTACTTAGAGACCTTGCGTGCTAGATTTTGGCTTCCACTGCCCTCATTTGTAGTTGCCCTCTTCCAATTTTTGAACATCTCCTTCGTCTCCATTGTACTGAACTCCTTTCGGTTCATCTTAGGTTTTCTTTTCCTCTGCCATCTGACTAAAGTTCGACCGACTATCTCGTTATTTCAAAATTTCTACACCTTCAAATGCCACCCTTCCACAAAGGACTGGTGGTACTTCTTCTCCCAATTTGGTAAGAAGGGGTTGCTGAAAGGCGCTCCTTCTTTCGTTCATAACTGGAAGGAGAAGTACTTCTTCATCCGATATCCCACCTTGTTGCTTGACCTTTCTCCTTGGGACTTCCATAGGAAATCTATCTGTCAAGCCCCTAGTTTAGATGAACCTGATCTTGAATCTTCTAATCGACTCAAGGCGTACCGAGCTCCTCCTCTTTCAGACCTTTTGAGGGAACAAACTTTGTTCGACTTTGGTTTGAGTCCTCTCGACCTTACCAGTATTAGTCGTGCATACGTGCATGCATATGAATTCTTATAAAATTTCGTATGTACCTCGATTGACTATATATTTTTCTTTGTCACAGAAATGGATATCGATGCCATAGAGAGACTCGCCAAAGGTCTATATGCCCAGAAGAAGAGAAAGGAGAAGGCTCCAGGCGAAGGCTCGAAGCAAGTGAAGGTCGGCACCTATGACCCTGCGGCTCCTGCTGCCGCCAATGTCACTCCCGAGGTTTGCCCCAGAGGCGAGGTTGTTCCAACCATATATGCCGACATCGTAGGAGGAGAATCTCTTCCCTCCAAGCCCACGAATCTTCCCACTGGGGATTGCGCGCCCGATCCATCCGCTGATGAAGGGAAAGAGAAGAGGAAGGGAAAAGTAGCCATTACAAAAAAGGCCCACAAGACATGTCAGGATGAGCCCAGTCGGAGCAGCGGTGATGATCAGGGGATGGACCCCTTCGATAACCTAGATATCATCTGAAACCTAACAAACAAGTTTGCCCTGCCAGAGGAAGTGGACCACCTGGTCGACCTTGATCAGAGGTAGCTCATCTAGGAGTCTCTCGGGACTATCCTTAGGGTAATTATCTTCCCATACTTTTTTTTTATTTTTTTATCCTTTTTTTTTTCATCTTATAGCGATCTGTTCATGACAATCGGACCACCACATACTTGCCCACCTGAAGAGGGCAAATCACCCAGAGGCGGAGATGCTGAATGTTCGGAAAGGCCTTCAGGCAGAGATCAATCGCCTTCAGGCGATGGCTGTTGAGGCTGAGCACCTTGCGGGGAAGAAGATGGTGGAAAGTGAGAGCCTACGCAGCACACTTCGAAAGGAGGAGTTCATCTTGATCGGACTCAAGGCAGCGCTAGCTCTGAAGGAGGAGAGGAGGCAAGAAGCCAAGGGGAGGGTCGCTAGTCTGGAGGCCCAAATGTCGAAGTCGATCTCGGAGGCAGCGACCCAGGCCGTGGAGGAGTTCAAGGCCTCCTCTGAAATGAAGGACCTAAATATCGCCTTCGGCCAACAGACGTTCATCAAGGGCTTCGAGCTCTACGAAGGCAAGGTGGCCCGGAGGTTCCCAAGCTCGACCTCAGATTTTTGAAAGAGGAGGACGACGCAGAAGCGGGACCGTCCAATGCTGCAGTCGATCCTTCCTCCATTGAGCCTGCTTCTGGTTCGTCCGAACCTACCACGAAGGCGCCTGAGCCAGTTTAGGAACCCAAGGCGATCGAGAGTGCTCTGGCTTCGTCTATTGCCGTCCTTTCCGATGTTGAAATTCTTGAGTAGTTGTACATTTTTCTTCTTTTTTTACTTTATACTCAAATTTTTTTATTAAATAAAAATAAATTTCTTTTTTATTTATACCTTTGAGTATTTTTCATACTTCGAATGTAGTCTTTCATCAACGTTGATCCACTATCTCAGGGGGTTCTCCTAAAACCTTTAATAAAAAGCCTGAGGAAGGAAGTCCATCATTTGAAGAAAAAGTTGAAGAAGATGGAGGACAACCTTCAAGCTTCGTGGAAGAATGCTTCGAAAGTGACTAAAGAGGTTACTCACCTCCGAAACTTACACATGAAGGACTCTGCGAGTTTTAGCATTTGGAAGGGGAGCTAGCCAAACTCCGAAAGAATGCAAGCGATAAATTCTAGGCGCTGATGGTAAAGATTGGCTCCCTCAAGACTCAACTCAAGGCGGTGAAGGAGAAGATTCAACTTTTGGAGGGAAGCTCGCCATGGTCCTCTGACAAGACGCGATTCAAGTGGGACTGGTCGACAAGGTTCTCCATACTTTAAAAATAGCTGCATGATGCTGAGCTCATATATGAGACTTACCGATAGGAATGGAGTGATAAGATATCCAAGCTAGAATAAAAGCTTCATGCCTCTAATGATGAAGTAGCCCAGCTCCAGTGGTGACTTGATGACGACTTTTAGGCTGGTACAAGCAGGGAGGCTGAGGAGATCGCCTCCTTGAAGAGGATCATTGGCAAACTCTTAGAGTTGATCGGTGCAGAAAAGGCTGAGGTGCAGTGGCTGAAGCTCAAGCTGACTTGTGAGCATTAGGCTACCAGGAATGTGGAGGCCAAGTGTGAGGTCCTGAGTAGGAGGCTGCGAGAGTCAGAGAAGAATTACTGTCGAGCCGATAGGATATTCTGCGATAACATAATGAGACCGAGCAAGCTCGAGGAGGAGGTCGATCATCTAAAGAAATCTTTGGTAATGGCCACCAGTTTGAAGTCTGAGGAGTCCGGCTCTTCTTAGAATTTTGGCAGCCTTTCTCTTTCTCTTTTTTTCAGTATAATCAATCTTGTCGACCTGTGTTTTACTTATAATGAACTTATTTTTGTAATGAAATGGTACCTTTTTTGTTACTTTTGTTTCATACGAATTCAAAACTTACTCATGGCTTTACTTTCTTCACTTTGTTTTTCTTTACGTTGTCTTCTAATAAGATACTTGTTGTGGATGCTGAGCTGAGATCTCTTCTACGAACTAAGATAGAATTTTACTTTTCATATTTGACGTAGTCAGGTAGTCATAGAAAGAACACGTATAAGGATAGTCGATAGGGCTTCTTCTTTCCTCTCATCTTTAGTCAATGAGGTCCTGACTTTTGCTCACGTTAGGACAAAATTTTTCTTCTGTTCCTAACGTAGCTTATGGGGGTACATTAGAACCGTTGGTAGGACCTCTTTCCTTATCTCGTCTTAATTTCACGAGGTCTTCGACTTTGCTCACGTTAAGATGAGATTTTTCTCTTATTCCTAATGTGGTTTGTGGGAGCACATTTGGGCCATTGACAGGGCCTCTTCTTCCATTCCATCTTAAATCAACGTGACCTTCGACTTTGCTCATGTTAGGATGAGGTCTTCCTCCTGTTCCTAGCATGGTTGTAGGAGCACATTAGGACCATTGTCAGGGCTTCTCTTCTCCTCTCGTCTTAAGTTAACGAGGCCTTCGACTTTGCTCACATTAGGATGAGGTCCTCCTCCTATTCCTAATATGGCTGTAGGGATATATTAGGATCGTTGTTAGGGCCTCTTCCCTCATCTCATCTTAAGTTAACGAGATCTTCAACTTTGCTCATATTAGGACGAGGTCCTCCTCCTATTCCTAATATGGCTGTAGGAACATATTAGGGCCATTATCAGGGCCTCTCTCCTTATCTCATCTTTAGTTAATGAGACCTTCAACTTTGCTCATGTTAGAATGAGGTTCTCCTTCTATTCCTAACATGGGTGTAGGGGTACATTAGGACCATTGTTAGGATCTCTTCCTTCATCTTGTCTTAAGTTAACGAGGCCTTCGACTTTGCTCATATTAAGATGAGGTCCTCCTCCTGTTCCTAACATGGTTGCGCTTGTCGCATGGTCAAGTTCGGACTATAACTCTCTATCATTATAGATGTATAATAAAAATTAGGATGTTAAAGTAGGGGATTTCATTACAACCAAATCATTGGTAATACATCCTTAGATTTTTTGAATTCTATGGTTGGGGTAGATCTGCCTCTCCTTGCCCCTTCAAATAGTATGTCCCTGGCCAGATGATTTCTTTGATCTCATAGGGTCCTTTCTAATTTAGGATGAGCTTTCCCTAATTCTGAGGCTGTGCAATAGCTACTCGTCGAAGTACTAAGTCTCCTATTTTGAATATTTTGCTTTTGACTTTAGAGTTGTAGTAATGAACTGCTTTTTATTTATAGGCTGCCATCTGAACTTAAGCTTTTTTTTATTTTTCCTCCAATATATCGAGGTCAGCCCTAAGATCTTGTGAGTTATACTGCTCATTGAATGCCACGACTCGTACTGATGGAAGTTTGAGTTCTATTGGGATGATCGCTTTTATTCTAAAAGCCAAGGCAAATGGGGTCTCCTCAGTTGATAATTTTTGGATAGTTCGGTATGCCCAAAGCACATGATAGAGTTCATCCATCCAAGTCTCCTTTGCTCTTTCAAGTCTTACTTTGATACCTTACAGTAGGGTTCTATTTGTTACCTCGACTTTGTCATTTGTTTGTGGATGGACAACTGATATAAAATGATGAGAGATGTTCAAATCTTCACATAATTTAGCAAATTTAGCTCTGGCAAACTATCATCCATTATCTATTATGAGGGTTCGTGGCATGCCAAATCTATAAATGATCAACTTCTAGATGAAGTTCCATACTTTTGCTTCAATGATTTTCGTCAGAGGTTCAGCCTCGACCTACTTTGTAAAATAATCTATTACCACTAAGAAAAACTTACGTTGTCCAGATGCTATGAAAATAGGTCCGAGTATGTCCATCCCCCACTGAGCAAACGGTCACAGGGCGCTTAAGGGTGTAAGTTCGGAAGCTGGCTGTCTTTGAATATTTACATTTCTCTGACAATGATCATATTTCTTGACATACTCTACAGAATCATAGTACAAGATTAACCAATAGTAATCCTGCCGAAGTAGTCTGTGTGATAAGGATCTGACCCCCACATGATTTTTGCAGATTCCTTCATGCACTTTCCACAACACAAAGTTGGCTTCTGAAGATCTGAGACATCTCAAGAGTGATAAGGAATATGACCTTTTATATAGCTTGCCTTCATACAGAACATATCGAGAGGCTTGATTTTTAAGTTTTCGAGCTTCCTTCGGATCATGAGGAAGAGATCCATCCTTGAGATAAGCAACCAATGGATCAATCCAACATGGCTCACGGTCAACTTGCATCACAGACTGTCACTCTTCCAAACTTGGACATTTTAAAATTTAAAAAAAATACTTTCTTAGGCAGTTCGACTGGTGCTAAAGTGGTCAATTTAGAGAGAAGGTCGGCTTTTGTATTTTCTGTCCTTGAAATCTGTTGGATGCTAAAACTGTTGAAGATTGGGGTTAAGTTCTTCACCTTTTTAAGATATTTTATCATGCTTTCCTCCTGGGCTTCATAACTATCGCTAACCTATCTGACCATCAGTTGAAAATTACTGTAAACTTAGAGCCGATCTGCTTCTAACTCTTTAGCTATCTTTAACCCTGTGATCAGAGCTTCATATTCGGCCTCATTATTAGTTACAGAAAATTCAAAGCGCAGTACATATTTGGTGATGACTTTCTCTGGATTAACCAAGATCAGCCCTGCGCTTACACTAGAAGCATTGGATAAGCCATACATACACAGGGCCCAAAAATCTTTAGGAAGGTCGGCTCTCTCTTCAGGGGAGCCTGGCTGCAACCATTGAATACTGGTTTCGTTCTGTTCAAGCTCGGCTCATCTGGAATGGTGCATTCTATTATAAAATCTACTACTATCTAGGATTTGATTAATGGCCGAGGTTGAAAGTTGATATCAAATTTTGTAAGTTCGATTGTCCATTTGTGATTCTTCCAGAGGCATCCGTTCGATGAAGAACTATTTTAATTGGTTGATCAATGAGGAGAGTTATAGTGTGCCCCTGAAAATAAGGTCGGAGCCTCCGAGCTACAATCAGTAGAGCATAAATTAGTTTTTCTAACTTAGTATACTTGATCTCGACATTCCTCAAGACTCGACTTATATAGTAGATCGATCGCTGTACTTTCGCCTCTTCTTTGACTAGGATTGCCGCAAGGGCCACTGGGGAGACTGCTAGGTACAAAAATAATTTCTCTCTGAGTTCGAGCTTTAGTAATAGGGGAGGTGAATAGAGATAGTCCTTGGGTTCTTTAAAGGCTTGTTGATATTCGGTGGTCCAGCAGAACTTTTTTAGCTATTTTAGGATCTGAAAGAAGGGCATGCATCGCTCGATTGATCTCAAGATGAAGTGATAAGCATCATAAATTCATCAATAAAAGTATTAATTTATTAATTAATTTATATTAATTTTTAAGAATTATTAATCAATTTATATATAATTTTTGAAAAATTTATATTTTTATTAATTAAAAAATTAATTAAAAAAAAATAAAAAAATAATAAAAATTAAAAAATAAAATTTTATTATCAATAGAAAGAGCTTATTTTTTTAATCATAATGAAATAAATTTCAAGTAAAATGAAGCTAAAATGGAAAAGATATGAATTTTTAAAAAATATAAAATAAATAAAAATTAAATAAAAAAGAAAACGGCTCAGTCGGCTCCGCAAGCCGAGCCACCAAGCCAAGCCGAGCCACCAAGCCAAGCCAAGCCATCAAAGCCGACTCAGCCGTTGAAGCCATCAGCCGGTCCACGATCCAGGCGTGGACCGCCAGCTCAGCAAAATTCGGCGAATCAGAGCTTGCCACGTGGTGGACCTAGACCCCTAAAGGGTCTACAGAAATTTATCGCGGCTCATAAGGGTAATTTAGTCTTTTCGCTCGGCAATAGTGGCGCTGATTGGTTGCGGTGTGCGGTGCGGTCGGTCTACGCGGTCCATGGGAACAATGATTGCGCGATCGGACGGATGTGGTTGTTTGCGGTCAAGATCGGACGGCTGTGGTTTCTTTCGGATTTTATTCAGCTACAGACATCACGCGGATCACCATCGAACGGACGGTAGCGCTCGATCCAAGCGATGATCCGACGGTCCAGAAAGCTCCCGACGGCGATCAAACTCTCAGGCGCGTGATTTGCGGCCAGATTTCCTCCATCAAGCGCGATCCAATGGCCAGAATTTAATCCGACCCGATCTGAGCTGATCTGCATCCGATTTTGATGATTTTTGGACCGTTGGATTCCTATTGAATGGCTGGATTTTATCAAATTTATTAGAGATGTATCAGAGCTATTTTGATTCAAATTTTACTCAAATTCTTTTGTATTTTGATGATTACAAAGGCTATTAGTCCCATATTGCCTTTAGAAAAAAATATCCAGCCCTCCTAGCTCTATAAAAAGGACCCCAGGCCATCAAAAATCAACATCTCCGATCAAGGTGAAGCTTTGGTATAGGGCAAAGCCAGGCTATGGGTTAAAGGCTGCTTCGAAGCAACGGGTGCCGAGAAGAAGAGCCGAGCTTCTACACCATCTTTCTGCCAATGCCGATCCAAGATCAGAGATCAGGCTATTTTATTTTATTTTTTTTTCTTTTTAAATTTTATGTATTTAAATTTTAAAATTTTAATTAATAAAAATTTTATTTTTATATTTTAATTTCTTGCTTTTTATTTTTATTATAATTTAATTTCTGCACTTTAAATTATTGCTTTGCAAGTAGATGCTAAGATCTAACTAATAGATCTTAGTACCAAATTTAAATTCCTGCATCTTTTAATTTTTATTTTCAATCTTCCGACTTTAGTTTTTATTTCAAAATTTAAATTATTTTCTTTTTCTTCTAAAAAAAATCAAAGATTTCAAATCTAAAAACACTACCTTCCCTGTGGATTCGATCCGACTCACTACTATCTATGCATTTTCAATGATTTTAAGAAGTCAGATTAAACTGATAAACACGGTGTCTTAACGACAGCATCGCATCCCTATTAAGTTTTTGGCGCCGTTGCCAGAGAATATTTTTGACTTTTGATTTTGATTTTTTTGATTTATTTTAAATAAATTAAAAATAATTTTGGTAAACGCTCCCTATCAAGTTTTTGGCGCCGTTGTCGGGGAAGGAATAAATGCTATTTTTTTCCTTTGATTTCTTTGATTTTTTTTTTGTAAATTAATTATTTTTTTTAATATTGCTTACTAATTTTTTTATTTATTTTATAGAAAAAAAAAGAGAAAACAAAGAAAGCATCAAATTTTGGTGAGATCAATCCTAACCCTAGTCCTCTTTTCTTTTTATTTATTTATTTATTTATTTTATTTTTAAATTAATTTAAAAAAATATTCATTTAAACCTAATTAAAAGCCTCATGATAAGATTAGAAACCCTAACTGCTTTAGAGCATGCATCATATTAGTTTTATTTTTATCTTTATTTTTATTTTTATTTTTTTTGGTGATTGCTGGAGGCAAGGTAAGCCTTTCAGAATTCAATTAGTTACATGCATCTAGTTTAAATTGCATAGAACCCTTTGATTGAATTTTTTTTTGCATATTCATATTAAATCAAATTAAGGGCACAACCCAATTAAACAAGATAAGGTGGGGATTTGATCACCCTTCCTTAGCCCACAAACAACCAACCAACATCCTGCATTGACCTAAGCCTTTAATTTTAAAATCAATTAGACATCAACCCTAGGAACTCGAGCTCAATAGGATAAGGAATCCTAAGAGTTGAACCGGATTAGGATAAGTCAATTTGACTGGTGTCTAGGAAAGTGGTTCAGGGACGACTGGGCGCGAAGGAAGGTGGTTTTTAATTGGTTCGTTCGCTTACCTGGCCAAGCACAATTGGTGTCTAAGGCAAGCAACGGGGGGACTCCCTCCGACCTTACACTTACCTGGCTAGTTGATTGGCTAATCCTACACTTGGAGGGCTTGAAGGTGACCTTGACAGTTAGGAGCTGTCTAGATCTAGGATAACCCTTAATCAGGATTGATTGACCAACTTGATTGCTAACCAACATCAAACCTAATTAAACCTAATTCTTCTCTCTTCTTCTTAGTTCTAGGACTCCTTAGGACCTCTTCTTTAGAACTCTTCTTTCTTTCTTCTTCTTTCTCCTCTAAAAATAAAATAAAATAAAATAAAATAAAAATTAAATTAAACTAACTAAAAAAATATTAAAAATAATAATTAAATTAAATTAAATTAAATTAAATAAATAAAAAATTAATTTATAATAAAATAAAAATAATAAAAAAAATATTCTAAATTTTTTTTTGAACCATACATTAGGGTTACACTAATACATGCATGGTAGGAAATCACTTTTTCTGATTTAGTTGAACTTAATTGAATGGTTGATTCACATTAAACATAATAATCAAATGGCTAATATGAATCTAATAGTCCAAAAATTAGATAAAGTTGACCTTCTTGCTCAGAAAATAGATCAACTCCTAACCCTAGGTCAACAATCTTCTAATTATCAGGAGAATTATTCAATCTGTGCTAGTCCAACCCATCATGTAAGTGAATGTCCTATGACTGCACAGTTTCCATATTTTATCCAAGAACAAGTTCAAGCTACTCAAGGATACTCCAAATTGATTAATGATCCATTTTCAAATTCATATAATTCAGATTGGAGTAACTTTAATTTTTCTTGGACATCCCAACAGACTCAGGCTCAGACCCAAATTTCACTTGAGCAAAATTATCAAAATAGATCCCAATACCAAAATTATGCCTATAATAATGGTCAGCCTAGTCAGTTTAACCAGCCATCATATTATAATCAGCCTTCATACCCACCTCCTCAACAGACCAATCTAGCTGATGATAGATTTAACCAACTTCAACAATTAATTCTAACTCAACAGCAATCTATCGCCAGACTAGAAGCTCAAATAGGATAATTAGTTGAGTCTAACATGAGGAGAGAACTAGATCAACTACCGAACCTACCAATTTCAAACAACCCACCTAATGACCACCAACCACCTGGATTAAATTATCAATCTAATGTTTCATCTAAGAATCTTCCAATTTGAGAATACCAAAGTAATTCCTGAACTTAAAAGCTATAGGATTCTTATGGACCCATACCAAGACCAGGTGAGAGAGGCTAGTACTGATGCTAGCCAAAATAAAAATTTAGAGGAACTGGTTAGTACTGAGACTAACCACATAGAAGAACCCAAGCCAGGAATTAGTACTGATGCTAGTTCCAGTTTAAATGAGATAGAAATAAAGGGAAAAGAGAATAGATGATTTACCCGAGACTTATAAACCTAATGTCCTATTCCCTTCAACCCTAGAAGCTGGTTCTTCTTATAAAAATCAAAAGGCATGTAATGAAATGTCAATGGAGTTGTTTAAGCAGGATCACATTAATTTACCTCCAGAATTAAAACCGCCTTTAGTCACCATTCCAGCACCCATTGAATCAAACTTAACTCCTAAAACTCCATTCATGAGCATTTTAGAAAAACAAATAGGAGAAATTCTTAATAAACATGGGTCTGAGAATGGAATCATAAATTATATTCCTAAAATTAACAAAGAATTATATCAATAATGGAATTAAAAATCAACTTTCTGAGATTGGCAATCCAAAACCATTGGAATTTGTCAATCCAATATTCGACACAGGATAGTGAGTTACATTGTGTCTGGCTGAAGACGGTAAACTTAGCGCTTGTTGGGAGGCAACCCAATATTTAGTTTTTATCTAATTTATCTTTTTAGTTTATTTTTTTTTAGGATAATTTGAATAAGTTGGAGGGAGAGCTCAAATTTTCAAAGGCATGTGCTGGACCAAAAATATATATATATATATATATATATATATATACTGAGTTAGGTGTATTCTTTCATGTTCTTTATTACATCCTTTATTTTTTCTTCTCCATTGAGGACAATGTCGATTAAGTTGGGGGGAGAGAAAAATAAAATTTTTTTTAAAATTTTAAGTCCTCGAAAAAGTTAGTATTTAGTATTTAGATACCTTGATTATGCTTAAGAATCGAATTAAACTAAGCATTTTTAAAAAGAAAATTGATACACAGATTAGAGAATCTATGAGATATTGAGGAATCAAGTATTAAGAAAATTCAATAAAGAGTTAAGTCTAGAACATAAAAAAATTTTTTCTTGGAGCATTTCTAATTATTTCTACTAGCATCAAAGAAAAGTCTACTTTTTATAGGCTTGTGTAGGGTAACTATACGTTTCTTCATATAAAAATTTATTTTAATAAAATAGTTTTCAAGTACTTCTCACTGAGTAACCGGGCCTCTTTGCCTAAGCAAGCATTGAGTTTCGCGTCAAAAGGTGGGAAGGGCAAAGAAGCTCGTTGTAAAGCTAGTCTTAACTCGTAGCCTATTTGATTCGAGCTAGTAAGCCCGAGGGGTATTCTATACCTAGTGCCCTAAAGCCAACTGGTTTGGGAGTCATTGGCCCAAGACTCGCTACATGGATCAAATAGAAAGCTTAAGGAGTTAAGACACTCAATAGTGGTACAACGTTAAAAAAAAAAAAAAAAAAAAAAAAAAAAAAAATATTGGTTTCCCACCGAAGTAACCGGGTCCCGTTGCCTAAGTAAGCAATGATATTCGCATCAAAAAGTGGGCAATGTAAAAATAAAAATTAATAAATGAAGGATGGAAGTAGCAATACACCTGCCTATATGAAAGTTTAGACAAATCAGAGATAAAAGTGGAATAATTTAGAAAAAGTTCTGAAAAATTTAATGTTCTTTACTTAATTTTTCTATTGATAAGTATTAATACCCCAATGATATGTCTCATTTAAGCTCTACTGAATATCAATGGCCATTTTGAAAATTGCTTAGGTAAAATTCGAAACTCTAAAGTTAAAAGGTATTTAAAACTAAATTCTTTCTTTACTCGAGGACGAGCAAAGCTTAAGTTGGGGGGTGTGATAAGCATCATAAATTCATCAATAAAAGTATTAATTTATTAATTAATTTATATTAATTTTTAAAAATTATTAATCAATTTATATATAATTTTTAAAAAATTCATATTTTTATTAATTAAAAAATTAATTAAAAAATAATAAAAAAATAATAAAAATTAAAAAATAAAATTTTATTATCAATAGAAAGAGCTCATTTTTTTGATCACAATGAAATAAATTTCAAGTAAAACGGAGCTAAAATGGAAAAGATATGAATTTTTAAAAAATATAAAATAAATAAAAATTAAATAAAAAAGAAAATGGCTCAGCCGACTCCGCAAGCCGAGCCACCAAGCCAAGCCGAGCCACCAAGCCAAGCCAAGCCATCAAAGCCGACTCAGCCGTTGAAGCCATCAGCCGGTCCACGATCCAGGCGTGGACCGCCAGCTCAGCAAAATTTGGCGAATCAGAGCTTGCCACGTGGTGGACCTAGACCCCTAAAGGGTCTACAGAAATTTATCGCGGCTCACAAGGGTAATTTAGTCTTTTCGCTTGACAACAGAGGCGCTGATTGGTTGCGGTGTGCGGTGCGGTCGGTCTACGCGGTCCATGGGAACAGTGATTGCGCGATCGGACGGATGTGGTTGTTTGCGGTCAGGATCGGACGGCTGTGGTTGCTTCTGGATTTTATTCAGCTACAGACATCACGCGGATCACCATCGGATGGCAGCGCTCGATCCAGGCGATGATCCGACGGTCCAGAAAGCTCCCGACGGTGATCAAACTCTCAGGCGCATGATTTGCGGCCAGATTTCCTCCATCAAGCACGATCCAACGGCCAGAATTTAATCCGACCCGATCTGAGCTGATCTGCATCCGATTTTGATGATTTTTGGACCGTTGGATTTCTATTGAATGGCTGGATTTTATCAGATTTATTAGAGATGTATCAGAGCTATTTTGATTCAAATTTTACTCAAATTCTTTTGTATTTTGATAATTACAAAGGCTATTAGTCTCATATTGCCTTTAGAAAAAAATATCCAGCCCTCCTAGCTCTATAAAAAGGACCTCAGGCCATCAAAAATCAACATCTCCGATCAAGATGAAGTCTTGGTACAGGGCGAAGCCAGGCTATGGGTTAAAGGCTGCTTCGAAGCAACGAGTGCCGAGAAGAAGAGCCGAGCTTCTACACCATCTTTCTGCCAATGCCGATCCAAGATCAGAGATCAGGCTATTTTATTTTATTTTTTTTCTTTTTAAATTTTATGTATTTAAATTCTAAAATTTTAATTAATAAAAATTTTATTTTTGTATTTTAATTTCTTACTTTTTATTTTTATTGCAATTTAATTTCTGCACTTTAAATTATTGCTTTGCAAGTAGATGCTAAGATCTAACTAATAGATCTTAGTACCAAATTTAAATTCCTGCATCTTTTAATTTTTATTTTCAATCTTCTGACTTCAGTTTTTATTTCAAAATTTAAATCATTTTCTTTTTCTTCTAAAAAAAATCAAAGATTTTAAATCTAAAAACACTACCTTTCCTGTGGATTCGATCCGACTCACTACTATCTATGCATTTTCAATGATTTTAAGAAGTCGGATTAAACTGATAAACACGGTGTCTTAACGACAGCATCGCGTCCCTATCATGAAGTAATTTAGGATTGCCACTTTTCAGTCAGACATTGAACTTCTTTGATTGATTTTAGAGCAGTCATCTCTTGAATGGCTCAAATCTTCTTTGAATTTATTTTAATTCTATGCCTTGACGCCATGAATCCTAAGAACTTTCCTAAAGTTATGCCAAAGGCGCAC
This sequence comes from Cocos nucifera, assembly GCA_006176705.1. Classification (NCBI taxonomy): domain Eukaryota; kingdom Viridiplantae; phylum Streptophyta; class Magnoliopsida; order Arecales; family Arecaceae; genus Cocos; species Cocos nucifera. The sequence goes on along the minus strand of QRFJ01000001.1, from coordinate 1,501,199 downwards.
TTAGTTGGGTTCAGCTTTATCTTGTACCTCCGAAGGACATCAAAGGTCTCCTCAAGATCGGCAATGTGATTTATTGAAGCTTGGCTCTTGATAAGCATGATCTACATATACCTCCATGTTACGATCGATCTGCTCTTTGAAGATCTTATTGACCAAGTGCTGGTATGTCGCTCCTGTATATTTTAGTCCAAAAAGTATAACCCTATAACAGTAAAGACCATGGTCAGTAATAAAAGCAGTTTTCTGCTCATCCTCTGGTACCATTCAGATTTGGTTATAGCCAAAAAAGGCATTCATGAAAGTGAGGAGCTCGTAGCCCAAGATCGCATCCACCAGCTGATCAATCCTGAGTAGGGGGTAGCTATCTTTTGGACAAGCTTTGTTCAACCTTTTGAAGTCTATGCATATTCTCCACTTGTCGTTCGCCTTTTTGATGAGTACGATATTGAAGATCTAGTTCGAATAGTTGATTTCTCAGATGAATCCAGTCTTGAGGAGCTTATCAACTTCCTCTGCAATTGCTTTCTGCCTCTATAGAGCATGACTGTGTATCTTCTCTTTCACTGGAAAATGTTTAGGATCAATAGTCAGGCAATGTTTCATGACCTCCGCATCTATCCTGGGCATGTCGTCGGGGATCCAAGCAAAAATATCTGCATTTCTCCATAGAAATTCGATAAGCTGCTCTTGTATCTCTTCTGCTAGGTTAGAGCCGATCTGCACTATGTGCTCCGCAGTTTCGTCATTCAATGGGATGAAAATAAGGTCTTCCATAGGCTCTCCCCGCTCTTCGGTTAGATCGTCGTGGACATCCAACCTGTTAATCGGATAAGGACTTGGCCGCTCACCCCTTTGCAAAGCAATTGAACAGTAATGCCTCGCTAGGACATGATCTCCTCTGACTTCTCCGATGCCATAGCTTGTTGGAAACTTTATTTTCAAGTAGTATGTCGACACTACTGTCCGAAGTGCATTTAGATCAGGTCGGTCGAGGATTGTATTATAAGTCGATAGAGCTTTTACTATCAGAAAGTCCACCTATATCTTGGACTATCTTGGATATTATCCTGCAGCCATAACCAAAGTTATTACACCTTCAATTGGTACTGCATCACCAATGAAGCCTACCAATGGAGAGTTCATTAGTCCAAGCTGACTATGAGGTATAGACATTTTGGAAAAGACATCATAAAATAAGATATCGACTGAACTTTCATTATCAACAAGGATGCGACATACATCATAGTCCGTAATATTTAAAGCAATTACAACTGCGTTGTTATGCGAAAACTGAACTTCCTGGGCATCTGCCTCAACGAAAGTTAGGGTCTCCTTAGTTCTTCGCCTCTTTGCCGATCCCCCAAATCCACCGGCCTTCTCTTATCGAAGTCCCCCAGAGATGGTGTTAATGATGCCGAGAGGCAGCCGATCTTCTTGCTGTTCCTCCCTCCTTGGTGGTTCTAGTTGCGGTAGTGCCCTTGGCCGATCCTCTCTTTCTTTGGATCGATGTTGCAAAAATCAGTCAAGCTAGTCTCGTCTGATGAGCTCCTCGATATCGTCTTGGAGTAAAATACATTTTTTAGTATCGTGACCGTGGTCACGATGGTAGAGACAGTATTTATTAGGATTGCGCTTGCCAGGGTTAGTGCACAACCTCTCCGACCTTAGCAATTGCTCCTTGATTTCCATCAGTACTTATATTTTTGGTGTATTGAGGGGGGCATAGTTTAAAATCTTCTAGGAGAAAAACCTCTTCGCACCCTTCTGTCAAGGCTTCTTTGACGACGAGCTCGAAGAGGAGTTCGGGCTCGCTTGCACTCGGGAGGAGTCCAGGAGCGTGGCCGAACTTCATTCGGCTTTTCTTCAACTATAGGCTTACTAGATTTACTCTCCTGCCGCTCTCCTATGGCTTCCTCATCCTTCAACTTGAAGGCTTCTTCAGCTTGAGCATATCCTTCAGCTCGAGCTAGCAGATTGGCAAAATTTCTAGGGTACTTCATCTCTAGGAAGAACAATAGATCATTCTTTTGAAGGCCATCCTTCAGCACGGCTATAGTGACGGATTGGTCCAGATTCTGGACCTCAAAGATAGCAGCATTGAAGCAATTAACATAAGCCCAGATGGATTCTTCCTCTTTCTATTTGATGTTGATGAGAGAATCCAAACCTCTCCTGGGATGCTGGCTACTAATGAAATGAGCCATAAACTGATGGCTAATCTGGTCGAAAGAAAAAATCGTGCCCAGCTTCAGTTTCTTGCTGCTTTCTTCAGAGTAGATGAGAAAGCTCAGCATAAGATGACGTTTGGTGTGCCATGGAGCAGCATCATAGTCTGAAAGGCCTCCAGATGGTCGATCGGATCAGTGGTCTCATCATAGCTCTTGAATTAAGGGAGCTTGAAGTTTGGCAAGATCGATTCCTGCATGATTTAATGAGAGAAAGGAGGGTCGATGCAGATATCATTACTGTGAGAGAAGGGAGCATGGCGGAGTTCCTCAATCCATCGTTTCATTTCTTGTAGCTTTCAATCCAAGAGATCTTCACGGTCGTGGATCTCCAAAATTTTTTGGCTGAACGAGGGCAGAGTCCTTCTAGGAGTAGAATCATGTTCAGAGTAGGAGCTCTCTACCCTCTACTTTTCTTTTTTGGAGGTGATCGATTGACTCGCCCAAGTCGATCGTCCCCAAACTGGGTCCTAAGATTTCGGAGAAGCTTGCTCTGATTGGACTGACATCGGAGGTCGCTGCTATTGCATGGCCTACACTGCTTTAGTGAGGCCCTTAACCTACTAAACTAGCAGGTTAAATTGCTCTGTATCCACCATTACCGCCGATGAAACTTGAGATGCCGGGATGAGATGGAGGCAAGTAGATCTGGATAAGATCTGGCTGTGGAGGCGGTCGACCGCTTGGTGGAAGCCTTTTTGAGAGGCATCCTCGTGAGATCGATTGGGGGAGAGAAACTCCGAGGGGGGAGGAGAGAGATCTCTGCTGAGCACTCCTTTAAGAATAAGAGAACCTCAAGAGAAAGAGGTTGCCCTTCCTCCAGTGCCAATCCTATTGGTGCAAAATCTGGTTGTTGCCAGAATCGAGGCTAGAGTCGAAGAAGATGAGGTTGCTATTGATGATCTGCAAAATAAGTCTCATCCAGAGTTGGGGGTTGTGGCTCTACTAAGATCCTCCGACGATTAAGTCAGCTCTTTTGGCCAACAAAAATGGAGTGCTCAGAGAAATTTTAGCAAAGTTTTGAGAAGAAAAGGAGAGCTTAGAGTCTCCAGAAGAAAACGTATCTAGAGGGTCTCTTATATAGGCAGAGCTTATAATAAATGAATAGTGACAGCCATAATCACCTGGTAGTAGGCCATTTGGGGCCACGTGGAGTTTGTTACGGAGGATGGTGTCTGTTATCGTGACATGCCAACTTGCTGGAATCTGATAGCTAAAGTCCAGATTGGATAGCTGTAGGCAATAAAGAGTCCCCAATTACTATCGTTTTAGAGGAGTTTGGAGACACCCGAGATCGATAATGCATGAACTGTTGTTTGCTATATTGAAGGCATGCGGCGAAGTCCTTTCGGGCTGCTGGGAGGTGTCCAGAAGGAGTTCCACCGAGAGAATGGTGAAGTCCATCTGAAGGAAAAATCCAAATGGGGTTCGACCATTGGAGAAGTCCGACTGGAATTTGACTATTGGAGAAGTTCGAATGGGGTTCGACCATTAAAGAAGTTCGACTGAAATTCGACTGTTGGAGAAGTCTGGCTGAGGGAGAAGTCTGGCATGAGTCCGACTGCTGAAAAAGTCTGAAAGAAGTTCGACTGCTAGAGAAGTCCGAAAGAAGTTTGGTTACTGGAGAAGTCCAGTTAAAGGAGAAGTCTGGCAGGAGTCCGACTGCTGGAGAAGTTTGAAAGGAGTTAGACTACTGGAGAAGTTCGAAAGAAGTTTGACTATTGGAGAAGTCCGACTGAAGGAGAAGTCCGAGCAGAGTTCAACTATTAAAGAAGTCTGGCTATAGGGGGTCCGCCGCTCATAATGAAACATAGAAGATCGTCTGATTGGTTATCCTGCCAAACTTCGATAGGAACGGGTTTATCCCCAACACTATTGAACAACCAAACTTCACCAGAACTCAACAGAACATGTCCAAGGGCTATTTTAATATGATTTTCATTCAAGTTTTTGATGATCAAAGTCTTTCTTAGTCCCATATTGCATGCAATAAAAGACTCCAGCCATCCAACATCTATTTAAAGGATCCCAGGCCATCAAATCAAAGTATCTTCGATCATGGGAAGAAATTTAGTAAAGATTAGAGCCATGCTTGGGTTAGAGGCTGCTTCAAAGCAACGGATGCTGCGAAGAAGAGCTGGCTTCTATATCATCTCAACACCGACGTCGATCCAAAATCAGAGATCAGCTAGTTTAATTTTTGTTTTCTTATTCTTTTCTTTTTAATTTCATGTATTTAAATTCTAAATTAAATTTTTAATTAATATAAATTTTAATTTTTAGCTATTTAAATTTATACTTTTATTTTTAATTATAATTTAAATTCATGTTCTTTATTTTAATTGCTCTTTATTTTATTGCAAGTAGATGCTAAGATCTAACTAGTAGATCTTAGTACCAAGTTTAAATTTCTACATCTTTTAATTTCTACTTATAATTCTATTTTTAAATTTTAAATTAATTTTTAAATTTTTTTTTTATAAAAATCAAAGATTTTAAAACTAAAATACTGTCTTCTCTGTGGATTCGACCTGACTCACTACTTGCTATCCATTTTTGAATTATTTAAGAAATCAGATTAAACTGATAGATATGGTATCTTAACGACAACATCATGCTCTTATCATTAATTAAAATTCTTATAATAAAAGCTTTAATTTATTTGGATAGAACCTTCCTTAGCCTTTGCTATCACTCTCTTGGTCTACACTTTTCTTTCTTTCTATTCTCCTTGTCTTTCTTTACTCTCTTCCTAAGCTCTTATTCTAAAGCAGACCTCTTATTCTTTAATGGAACTTTTGTCTTAACAAGAAAAGGAAGGGAGAAATTAGGCAATTAGGAAGAGTTTGTAAGAAAGAAGGAAGAATTTTTTGGATGATCTGGACTCCTGAAGTGCGCCCCTATTTATAATGTACGTAGGGGTGCCTCCTCTAATTTCTCATGCCTTCTCAAAAAACATTTTTCATGCTCATTAAGTATCTCATGCCCTTCAACAAAAATTAAGACACCTGGAATTGAGTTGAATTATCCCAAAGAGATGCCTTGCAACAAAAGGACTCTTCAAACTAATTCAACGTAATTTCTTTCGAAGAGTCACAATCCTTCTTATTGGCACCAATAATTTTTGCCATTTATTTAGATAACATAGCCATCCAATGGCCAAGAATTGATGCACCAAATACCAAGGAGGCATGGAGATAAAATATGGAAAAGTCAAAGGTTCAAAACACTTTGACTTGGTCCAAGGAGCACTTACAAGGGAGGGGATGGCAAGGACTCCTTAGTTATCCAAATACCAAATAACCAACGAAGTGATTTATTAGCAGAAGGACTCTTCTGCACCCTCTCTTCATATCTGAAATCACGTAACAAAATTTATGTGAAATAAAGGAAGGTAGATGGCGTCAAAACACATCCATGCGCCACATGTCCCTAGCATATGGACCAAATCCCATGCGCCAAAGAAGGAGAGTCTCTGGTGCGTGGGTTGCTGATTTATGACACCCAATCCCTTGGTCAGCAAGCCAAGATTCAATCTAATTAATTAGCCAAAATTGATTTGATCAAAATTGAATTTAATTAGCCCAAATCGAAATCTGATTCAAATTCAATTCGAATATAAGTGCTAGGATTTGCAACATGTGCTACCATATTCAACTTGCAAACATGGTCTAATCCAATTAGACCCTTGATCAATTTTTTTTGTATATGACCTATTAGGTTCTACATCTATCCAGTAGTGGGTTCAGATGCGATTTGACCTAATCTGGTTAGAACTCAACCAAACTGATTGAGATCAAAATTAGCTAATCTAATTTGATTAATTAGAATATTTTTTAATTAATGATCAAATTAAACTCTTTAATTCGATCGAACCCATAAAATAAGATTAATGTCTAGCAACGTATCATGTCTACCTAAAAGATATGAAATTTTGATAGAAATATCTAAAATATTCTTTAGTAGAAAGTTACCGTGCAACAAGATCCTTCGATCATCCTGCATCCCGAATAAAACTTTGGATATGAAAATATGTCAAACCCAATTTTATATTTATATTTCTCTTAATCACATGATGATGATTCGATTAATGAAATATTAGAAATTATTTCTAATTTTCATCATGCTTTGATCAAAGTCTTCTTAAATCATCATTTAATTGAAGCAAGTAGGATGCAATCTCCTCCTACTAAGAGTGATTGATTTCATGTTGACCTACTCACAACCTCCATATACAATCCATCATATCCAGAACATTCCATACATGACTAAATCATGAATAATATGAACCAAAATATGGTTTCTTGCATGTAAGGTTCTATGGTAGTCTTAGATCAAAGGATTATATGCACAACTCTCACTATGAGAACCATCTATTGACATGTAGATAGGACTCCATTAGATGTTCTCAAGTTGGAACAATTCAGTGAACTCATTCTCCAATGAGCACCCATATTCTTATATTAGTGTCATATACAAGTGACTGAGAGATCAATCACCCTCTCCATCAAGCATACATAGGATGTGCCAGTCTTAATGGAAACATTAATATTCTAATCAATATTTCATCGACTAGAAATATTTAAAATTAAGATTTTAAGATTTTAGATCTCACTGGTATAATTTCATCATAATCCTAAAATCATAGTCCTAATTTATGATGTTGGGGATAAATCCTACTCTCACCGAAGTTCAGTCTGACGCTTAGCCTAATGTAACTGGCAATCCCAGAGGAGCTTCGATTGAAAATTCTTCCTCCAGCGGTCGAACTCCTTTCAAACTTCAGCTGAACTATTTTCAGACTTCTCCACCAGTCAGATTTCTACAGGAGCTGAACTTCTTCCGGATTTCTTTTTCAGTCAAGTCCCTCCAGGAGCCGAACTCCTTCCGAACTTCTCCTTCAGTCGAATTTCTACAGGAGCCGAACTTCTTTCGGACTCCTCCTTCAATCGAATTTCTTTAGGAGTCAAACTTCTTCCGGATTTCTCCTTCAGTCAAGTTTCTATAGGAGCCAAACTCCTTCCGGACTTCTCCTTTAGTCAAGTTCCTTTATGAGCCAAATTTCTTTCAAACTTCTCCTTCAGTCGGATTCCTCTAGGAGCCAAACTTCTTCCGAATTTTTTCTTCAGTCAAGTTCCTCTAGGAGCCGAACTCCTTCTAGACTTTTCCTTCAGTCAAGTTCCTCCAGGAGCCGAACTCCTTCCAAATTTTTTCTTCAGTTGGATTCCTCCAGGAGCTGAACTCCTTTCGAATTTCTTCTTTAGTCAAATTCCTCCAGGAGCCAAATTTCTTCTGAATTTTTCCTTCAGTCGGATTCCTCCAAGAGCTGAACTCCTTCCGAACTCCTCCTTCAGTTGGATTCCTCCAGGAGCCCAACTCCTTCCAGATTTCTTCTTCAGTCAAGTTCCTTCGGGAGTCAAACTCCTTCCAAATTTTTTCTTCAGTCAAGTTCCCTCAGGAGCCGAACTTCTTTCGGACTCCTTCAATCAAATTCCTTCAGGAGCTGAACTCCTTCTGGACTCCTCCTTCAGTCCGATTTCTTCAGTGGATTACTTTCAGATTTCAGCTAGCATTCCTTTCGGATGATTCTTTCTAGACGCATTTTCTTTAGGAGTCCGAACTCCTTTGGAATTGACATATGTCAAAGTTCTTCACCAATCAATGCCTACTTTCTCCGAACTTTGACTATTAAATCTCGACGAACGAGCATATCATGACAGCTCTCCCTCCGTAGCAAATTTCATGCGGCCCCAAGCGATCCACTATCGGATGGTTATGGCTGTCACTATCAGTCTGACGATATCTCTCTCTCCATAGCAAATCCCATGTGACCCCAAGCGGTCCACTATCAGACGGTTATGATTGTCACAATCAGTCTGGCGACACCTCTCTCTTCGTAACAAGCCTCACGTGGCCTCGAATGGCCCACGGTCGAACGGTATGGCTATAACTATCCGTCTGCTACAAGCTCCATCTATAAAAAGGGATCCTCTAGATATATTTTTTTTAATCTCTCTTTTTCTTTTTAAAACTCTGCGGAACTCTTTCATGAGTACTCCATTTTTGTTGGCTAGAAGAGCTGACTTGATCGTCGAAGGATCCTGTCGGAGCCACCACCACCGACTTCGAATGAAACTTTATTTTGTAGGTCATCGATGGCGACCTCTTCCTCAGCTTCAGCTCGATCCGACGTCGATCAGATTCTGCACCAATAGGATTGGTGCTAGAAAAAGGGCTTTTATTTTTTAGGTACCCTTATTCTTAAAGGAGTGCTCAGTAGCGATCTCTCTTCTTTCTCTATAGAGTTCTTCTTCGAAAAAAAATACCTCCTAAAAAAGCTTCGACTCGACGATCAACGGCCTCTGCAGCTAGATCCTATCCAGACCTATCTGCTTCCGCTTCAGCCCCAGCAACTCAGGCTCCACCTACAACTATGGTAGATGCAGAGTAGTTCAACCTGCTGGTCCAACAAGTTCGCGATCTCATGGAGGCGGTGCAGACTATACATCAGCAGGCCTCGACATCGATTCAGTCAGAGTAGGCTTCTTCGAAGCCTCACAGTCTGATCTGGGGATGGTCGACTTGGGCTACCCGAACTCTAATCTCCAAAAAAGGAAAGCGGAGGATGGAGGGCCCTTGCTCGGATCATGACTCGACCCAGGGGGAAGCTTCACATCCGTTCCATCACAAAATTCTGAAGTTCAATGATCGTAAAGATTTTCTAAATCAAAGGCTCCTAGAAATAAGCTGACGAATCGAAGAGCTCCATCATACTTCCTCCTCACACGGTAATGATATTTGCATCGATCCTCCTTTTTTTCCAAAGGATTATGCAGGAATCGATTCTACTGAACTTCAAGCTCCCATAGTTTGAGAGTTATGATGGGACCACCAATCCGATCGACTATCTGAAGGTCTTTCAAACAATAATGCTGCTCCATGGCACGTAAGATGCTATTTTGTGTCGAGCTTTTTCGTCCACCCTCAAGGAAGCCGCTAGAAATTGGTACTCAGTACTTAAGTCAGATACCATCTTTTTCTTTGATCAGATGAGCCATCAGTTTGCAGCTCACTTCGTTAGCAACCGGCATCCCCATCGAAATTCGAATTTTCTGATGAACATTAAGCAGAAGGTGGAAGAATCCATCCGAGCTTATGTCATTCGATTTAATGATGCTGCATTGGAGGTCCAGAATTTGGACCAGTCAGTTGCGATGGCCGCACTTAAGAGCAGCCTTCAGAAGAATGATTTGTTGTTCTTCTTAAAAAAGAAGTACCCCGGAGACTTTGCTGATATGCTGGCTTGAGCTGAAGGTTATGCCCGAGCTGAAGAGGCCTTCAAGGCCAAGGACAAAGAAGCTATTGGGGAGCGATGAATCGATAAGTCGGGCAGGCCCACTAAGGAAGAAAGTCGAGTGAAGCTCGATCGTGCTCCTAAACTTTCTTTGAGCGCAAGCGAGCTCGAACTCCTCTCCGAGCTCGGAGGGAAGGAAGCTCCGATAGAAGGGCGCGGTGGGGTTCATCCCTCCGAAGATTTTACAACGATGCCCCTCTTAATGCTCCAAAAACTTAAGTACTGATGAAAATCAGAGAGCAACTATCGAGATCAAAAAGGATGCATACTCACCCCGATAAGCGCAATCCTAATAAGTTCTGTCTTTATCATCGTGACCACGATCACGATGCTGAAGAGTATGTTCAGCTCCAAGATGAGATCGAAGAGCTCATCAGGTGAGGTAGACTCGGTCGATTCCTACGGTGTCGGTCTAAAAGATGGAAAGATCGATCAAGGGCACTACCATAGCCTAAACCACTAAGGAGGAGGAACAACAAGGAGATCGTCCGCCTCTGAGCATCATCAACACTATCTCGGAGGGACTTCGATGAGAAGAAGCCAGCGGATCTGATGGATCGGTGAAGAGATGGAGGACTGAAGAATCCATAATCTTCACTGAGGTAGATGCTCAAGGAGTCCAGCTCCCACACAATGACGCGGTTGTAATCTCTTTAAATATTGCTGACTATGATGTACGCCGCATTTTGGTAGATAATGAAAGCTCGACTGATATTTTATTTTATGATGCATTCTCAAAAATATCCTTACTCAATAATTATTTGGAACCTATGAACTTCCTGTTGGTAGGCTTCACTAGCGATGCCGTACTAGTTGAGGGCATAATAACTTTGGCTATGACTGCAGGGCAACGCCCAAAGCTAGCTAAGGCACAGGTCGAAATTTTAGTTATAAAGGCTCCATCTGCTTATAATGCTATTCTCGATCGATCTGATCTAAATGCACTTCGGACAGTGGTATTAACTTATTATTTGAAGATAAAGTTTTCGATAAGTCATAGGATCAGAGAGGTCAGAAGAGATCAAGCTCTGACAAGACACTGCTACTCAATCATCCTGCAAAAGGAAGAACAGTTTGACCCTTATCCTGTTGATGAGCTAGATGTCCACGATGACCTCATCGAGGAGTAGGGCGAGCCTATAAAGGACCTCATATCTATGCCCTTAAATGATGAGAATGCAGAGCACGCTGTACAGATCGGCTCCAACTTGAGGGATGAGGTTCGGAAGCAACTCGTCACCTTTCTCAGGAAGAACGTGGACGTCTTCATCTGGGCCCTAGTAGATATGTTAGAAATTGACGTCAAGGTCATGGAATATCGGCTGGTCATTGATCCTAAGTATCGGTTGATAAAAAAGAAGATGTGCAACCATGCCCTGGAGAGACAGAAAGCAATCATAGAAGAAGTAGGCAAGCTCCTCCAAGCTGGATTCATCCAAAAAGTTAACTATCTAACCTGGATCTCAAACGTGGTCCTTATCAAAAAGGAAAACAACAAGTAAAAGATGTGTATAGACTTTAAAAAGCTGAACAAGGTCTACCCAAAAGATAGCTACCCTCTACCCAGAATTGATCAATTGGTAGATGCAACCTCAGGCTATGAGCTCCTCACCTTCATGGATGCCTTCTCCGATTATAATCAGATACGGATGGCATCAGAGGATGAGAAGAAAACTACTTTTGTTACTGACTGTGGTCTTTATTGTTACAGGATTATACCCTTTGGACTCAAAAATGCAGGAGCAACGTTCCAACGCCTAATCAACAAGATCTTCAAGAAGCAGATCGACCGCAATATGGAGGTGTACGTGGATAACATGCTCGTCAAAAGTCGAGCTTCTATAAACCATCTCGCCGACCTCGAAGAAATCTTTAGTGCACTCAGGAAGCATAAGATGAAGCTGAACCCAATCAAGTGCACCTTTGGTGTGATATCAGGAAAGTTTCTAGGGTTTATGGTGTCAAGGCATGGAATTGAAGCACATCTAGAGAAAATTCGAGCTATTCAGAAGATGACTGCTCCAAAAATAATCAAAGAAATTCAATGCCTGACCAAACAAGTGGCATTCCTGAATCGTTTCATCTCGAGATCGACCGAGCGATGCATGCCCTTCTTCCGAGTTCTCAGACAACCAAAGAACTTCTGTTGGACGACAGAGTGCCAACGGGCATTTGAGGAGCTTAAAAAATATCTCGACTCACCCCCACTGCTGGCAAAGCTCAAATTCAGAGAAAAATTATTTCTATACCTAGCAGTCTCTCCGACAGCTTTGACAGCAGTCCTAATCAAGGAGGAAGCGAAGATGCAGCGATCGGTTTACTACGTAAGTCGGATCCTGAGGGATGCAGAGATCAGGTACTCTAAGCTAGAAAAATTGACTTACTCTCTTCTAATTACTGTCAAAAGACTTCGACCTTACTTTCAAGGGCACACCATAACGGTCCTCACGGACCAACCAATAAAAGTAGTCCTTCATCGAATAGATGCTTTTGGAAGAATCGCAAAATGGACAATCAAGCTCATAAAATTTGACATCAACTATCGACCTCGGCCATCGATCAAAGCCCAGATATTGATAAATTTTATAGTAGAATGTACCATTTCAAAAGATGCCGAGCTTGAATAGAATGAGATCGGTACTCTATTGTCACAATCGAGCCTCCCCAAAGAGAGTGTCGACCTTTTCGAAGGTTTTTGGGCCCTGTACGTAGATGGTTCGTCCAACTTTATTGGAGCAGATGTGGGGTTAGTCTTAGTCAGCCCTGAGGGAATCGTCACCAAGTACGGGCAATGCTTTGAATTTTCTGCAACTAATAATGGGGTCGAATATGAAGCGCTGATCATCGGATTGAAAATAGCAAGAGAGTTAAAAATAGACTGGCTTCAAGTCTACAGTGATTTTCAATTAGTTGTTGGCCAAGTTAGTAGCAACTATGAAGCACGGAAGGAAAGTATGATGAAATACCTTGAGAAAGTAAGGAATTTGACTCCAGCCTTCGGTAGTTTTGGCATTCGATAGATTTTGAGGGTAGAAAATATAAGAGCCGACCTTCTCTCTAAATTGGCCACTTTAGCCCCGATCGAACTATCCAAAGAAGTATTTTTTGAGACTCTAAAATGTCCAAGCTCAGAGAAATTATAGTTCGTTATGCAGATGGAGCTCAAGCCGAGCTGGATTGACCCGTTAGCTACCTATCTCAAAGAGAAAGTTCTTTCTCATGATCCGAAAGAAGCTTGGAAACTCAGAAATCAAGCCTTCCAGTACGTTTTGTATGAAGGCAAGTTATATAAGAGATCGTATTCGCTACCGCTGCTAAGATATCTCCGACCTTCAGAGGCCGACTCCACATTATGGAAAGTGTATGAGAAAATTTATGGAAGTCATTCAGGAGCTAGGTCCCTGTCATAAAAACTACTTCGACAATGGTACTATTGGCTGACCTTGTACCATGACTCTATCGAGTATGTCAAGAAATGTGACCGCTGTCAGAAGAATGCAAACATACAAAGATAGCTGGCCTCCGAGCTCACTCCACTTAGCGCACCTTAGCCATTTGCGCAGTGAAGAATGGATATACTTGGCCTTTTTCCGACGGCATCCGAGCAATTGAAGTTCCTCCTGGTTGCGATCGACTCTTCACCAAATGGGTCGAAGCCAAACCACTAACAAAAATTACTAAGGCCAAAATACAGGACTTCATCTGAAAGTCAATCATCTGTCGGTTTGGTCTACCCCGAACTCTCATAACAAATAACGGGCGACAGTTCACTGGGATAAGGTTCACCAAGTTCTGTGAAGATTTAAACATCTCCCATTACTTCACATCGGTAGCTCACCCACAGGCAAATGGGAAAGCTGAAGTGACCAACCAGACCCTATTGCAAGATATCAAGACATGGCTTGAAAGAGCAAAGGGAGCCTAGGTGGACGAACTCTACCACATCCTTTGGGCGTATCGAACTACTCAAAGGCTACCGACTAGGGAAACACCATTCACTTTGGCCTTTGGAATAGAGACAGTCATACCAATCGAGCTTAAACTCCCATCAGCATGGATCGTGGCCTTCAATGAGCAGCATAACCCATAGGACCGCAGAGTCAATCTCGATTTATTGGAAGAAAAAAGAGAGGAAGCCTAGATTCGAATGGTAGCCTATAGATGAAGGGTGGCCCAAAACTATAACTCCAGAGTCAGAAGTAAAATGTTCAAAGTGGAAGACTTAGTGCTTTGGCGAACCGCCATCTCTTAGCCTCAGAGCTAGGAGAAGCTTGCACCAAATTGGGAAGGCCCGTATAAAGTGGTGGAGGTCGTCCGATCCAAAACTTATCGTCTAAAGGAGCTCGAAGGAACAACGCTTCCACGATCTTGAAACTCAAAAAATTTAAGGATGTACTACCAGTAATTTTTCTTCAATAAAACTTCTATATTTTAATATTATTATTTTCGTTGCAAAAACTATGTGATGATAGGGAAGAAGCAATCAATAGTGACCATAATCGAAATTGGAGGAGAACCTCGTCCTAACATGAGCAAGTCGAAGGCCTCGCTCATTTTAGACGAGATGAGGAGAGAGGCCCTGACAATGGTCCTTATGCGCCCCTACAGCCCATTAGGAACAGGAGGAGAACCTCATCCTAACATGAGCAAAGTCGAAGGCCTCATTCATTTTAGATGAGATGAGGGGAGAGGCCCTGACAACGATCCTTATGTGTCCCTACAGTCCATTAGAAATAGGAGGATAACCTCATTCTAACGTGAGCAAAGTTGAATACCTCGTTCATTTTAGACGAGATGAGGAGAGAGGCCCTGACAATGGTCCTTATGTGCCCCTACAGTCTGTTAGGAATAGGAGGAGAACCTCATCCTAACATGAGCAAAGTCGAAGATCTTGTTCATTTTAGATGAGTGAGGAGAGAGGCCTTGACAATGGCCCTTATATGCCTCTACAGTCCGTTAGGAGTAGGAGAATCTTATCCTAACGTGAGCAAAGTCAAAGACCTCATTCATTTTAGATGAGATGAGGGAGGAGGCCCTGATAACGGTTCTTATGTGCCCCTACAGCCTGTTAGGAATAGAAGGAGAACCTCATCCTAACGTGAGCAAATTCGAAGGCCTCATTCATTTTATACGAGATGAGGGAAGAGGCCCCGAGAGGAGGGATCCTTCAAGCTCGACTGAAGATAAGATCTCTCTCGAGCTTCAACGCCAACCTCAATAGGAGATAAGATCTCCTTCAACCTCGATCGGAGACAAGATCTCTCTCGAGCTTCAACTTCAACGTCAATCTCGGTTGGAGACAAAATCTCACCCGAGCTTCAACATCAACGTCAACAGGAGATAAGATCTTCTTCAACCTCGATTGGAGATGAGATTTCCACCGAGCTTTAATGCCAACCTCAACAGGAGATAAGATCTTCTTCAAACTCGGTCGGAGACAAGATCTTCTCCGAGATTCAACTTTAACGTCAACCTTGACTGGAGATAAGATCTCTCCCGAGTTTCAACATCAATGTCAACAGAAGATAAGATCTTCTTCAACCTCGGTTGGAGATGAGATCTCCTTCGAGCTTCAACACCAACCTCAATAGGAAATGAGATCTCTTTCAACCTCAGCTGGAGATAAGATCTCCTCCGAGCTTCAATCTCAACGTCAACCTCGGCTAGAGACAAGATCTCCTCCGAGCTTCAACTTCAACGTCGACCTCGGCTGGAGACAAGACCTCCCCTGAGCTTCAACTTCAACATCAACCTCGGTTGGAGATAAGATCTCCCCCAAGTTTCAATGTCAACGTCAATAGGAGATGAAATCTCCTTCAACCTCAGCTGGAGATAAGACCTCTCCCAAGCTTCCAGGAGCTTCGACCCCAATAGGAGATGAGATCTCCTTCAACCTCGGTAAAAGATGAGATCTCCCCCGAGCTTCGACCTCAATGGATGCAGAGCCCAAAAAAGGACTTCAACAATCGCCTTTTTTGTACTTTCTTCGAATTTTAAACTCGAAAGTGGGAGGACTATTATTGGGGATTAACCTCGCTCCCGTCAAAGTCCAGTCTGACGCTTAGCCTAATGTAATTGGCAATCCTGGAGGAGCTTCGATCGAAAATTCTTTCTCCAGTGGTCGAACTCCTTTCAAACTTCAGCCGAACTATTCTCAGACTTCTCCACTAGTCGGATTTCTACAGGAGCCGAACTTCTTCCAAATTTCTCCTTCAGTCAAGTCCCTATAGGAGTCGAACTCCTTCCGGACTTCTCCTTCAGTCGAATTTCTAAGAAGCCGAATTTCTTTCAGACTCCTCCTTCAGTCGGATTCTTTTAGAAGCCAAACTCCTTCTGAATTTCTCCTTCAGTCAAGTTTCTATAGGAGCCAAACTTCTTTCAGACTTCTCCTTCAGTCAAGTTCCTCCAGGAGCCAAACTCCTTCCGAACTTCTTCTTCAGTCGAATTTCTTCAAGAGCCGAACTTTTTCCGAATTTTTTCTTCAATCAAGTTCCTCCAGGAGCAAAAATCCTTTCGAATTTCTCCTTAGTCAAGTTTCTACAAGAGCCAAACTCCTTCCAGATTTCTTCAGGAGCCGAACTCCTTTCGGATTTCTCCTTTAGTTGGATTCCTCCAAGAGCCGAACTTCTTTCGAATTTCTTCTTCAGTCAAGTTCCTCCGAAAGCCGAACTCCTTTTGGATTTCTTCTTCAGTTAGATTCCTCCAGGAGCCGAACTTCTTCTGGACTCCTCCTTCAGTTGGATTCCTTCAGGAGCCAAACTCCTTTCAGATTTCTCCTTCATCAAGTTCCTCCAGAAGCCGAACTCCTTCTGGACTCCTCCTTCAGCTGAATTCCTCTAGGAGCCAAACTCCTTCTGGACTCCTCCTTCAGTCGGATTCCTCCAGCAGATTATTTTTAGATTTCAGCTAGCATTCTTTCCGAATATCCTTTCTAGCCGCATTTTCTTTAAGAGTCCAAACTTCTCTAGAATTGACATATATCAAAGTTCTTCACCAACCAACGTCTGCTTCCTCCAAACTTCGACTATTAAATCTCGATGAATGGGCACATCACGACACCTCTCCTCCCATAGCAAACTCCATGCAGCCCCGAGCGGCCTACTATCGGACGGTTATGGTTGTCACTATCAGTCTAATGATACCTCGCTCTTTGTAGCAAACCCTATGCGACCCCAAGCAGCCCACTATCTGACGATTATGGCTGTCACTATGAGTCTGATGACACCTCTCTCTCTCCATAACAAGCTCCATGCGGCCTCGAGCGTACCACGGTCAAACGGTATGGCTATCACTATCCGTCTGCTACAAGCTCCGTCTATAAAAAGGGACCCTCCAGATACATTTTTTTCTAATCTCTCTTTTTCTTTCCAAAACTCTGTGAAACTCTTTTCTGAGCACTCTATTTCTATTGACCAGAAGAGCTGACTTGATCGTCAGAGGATTCTATCGGAGCCACCACCATCGACTCTGAATGAAACTTTATTTTGCAGGTCACCGACGGCGATCTCTTCCTCAGCTCCAGCTCAATCCAGCATCGATCAGATTCTGCACCAACATATGGGATTCATCATAATCTTAAATAAATAAATAAGATGCAGCATATGATGAAATAAATATCTTTATTTATTTAAAAAATATCATTACATAAGTTTGGAAGATAAAGAATATCTCATCAAAATACATATTTCTATTGGCTTGTAGGGCATATTCCTTTCATCATCCTGTATTTCTATTTATGGGCCTATTCGTCTTATTTTGAAGCCTACTTTTGGTTCCCCTGAAAAATCTATCTTGTAAATGTTGCTATATCTCTAGTAATATAGTTTATGTCATACCTCAAACCCAGCATCTGGATTGGATCATGATGGCTGCACAAATCTTAGGGCGATGCTCTAGAGATCATGTAAGGTCTAAAATATAAAATTCAAATATTCTAAAATAACCAAATAAATACCAAATGTGTCAATCGAGTTGTTCCATCAAAATAAACAATCAATTTGCTCAATTATAACTATTCAAATGTTCATTGGTATTAGAAAATTTAACTATTTAAGACTCTAAGAGTTTCAAAACTCATCCTCTCGCCCACACATCCGAACTAAGCTTCTTGTGTTTCTAAAATGAAAAAAACAACATAAGAGTATGAGCTTTTATAGCTCAATAAGAATTACCATACATCTATATCAAAATAATAGCTATATTGAAAATATCAATAAGCATATCAAGATAAAATCATAAAAACTCATAACATATATCTGAAATAACTTAAATACTGGCATAAACATGCATCAAGCATATAGTCAAGAAATAGATCATCACATGCCATCATGTAAAGTATCTTATTGAACAATAATTTTTTGGGTCTTAATATTCGTTTTCTCTTTCCATAATTTCAGTTTGTTAATCATTAACTTTTTGAATTTGGACTAATCAAGATCATGCAACGATCTTTTATTCGGATCAAATTTTTATGATCTTCCTCGGATCAAATTTTTATGATCTTTCTTGGATCATATTTTTCATAATCTTTCTTGGATCAAATATTCATGATCTTTCTCAGATCATATTTTCACACATAAACCCATAGAAGCTATTCCACATGACGAGGCTAGTTCAAACCATATCATTTTCATATGATTATTATAAGTTGATTTCATCATATCAATTTCAGATTATAATGTGATCAGGATAAGTGTATCATACTCATATAATCATACCATCAATCATTGTTACACACACAAACACATACACACACACATATATATATATATATATATATATAGGCAACATATAATATATTTATGTTGAAAGACCATACAAAAAAATAATAATATCTCAAACATAACAAAGTCATCAAGACGAATCCAACGATGCAAAACCAAGAAATAACATACACAATGATGATTATGTGCAAGAATTCTTACCTCTTATTAGTTTCAAAACTCAAGCACAGTAATCGATCAACCTCTCGATCCACGAATTCTAGATCAAAATGCTCCACTCGACATCTTGTGTAGATAATTGCATCTCTACATAATCAAAATCAATCATAGACGATCACAGATGATGAAAATTATGGAGAAACATCTAAATATTATAGATCCAAGACTCTTCCTATGGTCAACTAATTATTTTGAGTATCTAAATCCTAATCTAGAATTTTTAGAGAGAGAAATCAATGAAGAAAGAGAATAAATAATCTTGAAAGAGAAAATTCTAAAATAAAGAGAGAATCTTGTAAGGAGAGAAAGTAGAGAAAGAACATAGAGAGAGAAATTTATCATGCTTATAATTTAGATCTTAAGAATCTTACTCAATATGCTCTCGTTTAAAAAATTATTCTCTTATATCTTTAAATTAATATTTTAAAATAAATTAAATTAAATATTAAGAATCTTCTATTGGAGTTCATAGGCCCAACCACCGTTTCCAAAATTTCTTCTTCAAAAATCTATCCTAATCCATCTAAAAGAATAAAATAAAAAATTAACTACTAATTAATTTATTAATTACTAAAAAAATCAGAGAATAGAGAGAAGAGTCCACTCTTCTCTCTCTCTTTTCTTTTTCTTTTTTTTTTTTTCCAAAATAGGGGATTCTTTCCCCTTCTCTTCCCCTCCCGCACGCGTCCGTGGAAGACCAAGGCCGGCCTTCATGGCAGCTCCTACCGGCGGTGAAACCATGGCCCCTCCAGCGGTGGCCCAACGGTACTGGCTGTTGCCAATGGTGGTCAGCCAAAAACAAAGGAAAAAAAAAAAAAGCTTTGAAACAGAGGAGCCCTATTCATGCCCAAACCAGCGGCTCGCCGGTCCAAATCCATGCGACGGGAGCTACTTGAAGGTCGGAAAAAGAAAGGAAGAGAAAAGTAGTTGGTTACCTCAATCCAGCGATGCCAAACGGAAGATATTCAACGATACTTCTGGAGTAAAATCCAAGAAAAAAAATATAAAGAAGATGAGAAGAAATCAAAGGAATTTCTTAGAGATCCGGTGATAAAGCTTGAAGGAGGAAGAGGGCATCCTTTTATGATTAATCTAAGTTTTTGAACCCCAAAATCCCTTTTTCTCCCGGTCATATTCGGAGACGGGGAAGACTCCGATTGAGAGTCTTCCTTCTCCCTGCCTCGCATGAGGTTTTGAGGGGGGGGGGGGGAAATTGAGCTTTGAGATGCGTGCTGGAAAGTTCCAAGTGTTCAAAGGCTGAGTCGCTCCTTGTTTTATCAAAAAAAAAAGGAAGGAGTAAAAGTTAAGGTTTCAGGAAAGAACGACTCAAGGAGTCAGCCATAATTAGAAGATAACTAAATTAGAAGGAATGGGAAACACCTCCATTGGCTGATCAATCTACATCTTGGTTGCCTTCTCTAAATGCATGTGGCACTAGGAGCACAAAGAATTCTCTCGATTTGCTGGATATCCTTATGAAGAGATAAGGTTTAGATCTTCAGCTGAAATTTTGGTAATCCAATGCACCACACCATCATAGAGCCCCCCTCCATCGAAATTCACGAGTGGCTCCCATGGCACGGTATTGTTAGGATTACTACTTGGTTGCCATACAAGACTTCTCAATTGGACTCGACTTTGCCCATCGTTGAAGGCTCTCTCCTTTTTTTTTTTTTGGTAGAAAATATATAATTTGATTGGGTCACAGAAAAAGATGCACAGAGATGAAGAACCATTTACGCTAAAAGTAGAGAGACCATTGTGAGAAATTGATAACATAGAGGACCTGAAGACTTTCACAGTACAAAGAGACATTGAAGATGATGAGATAAGGGACCATGTTGGTTCTCATAGTATCTTGGATGGGTGTTAAGCAAGCATCTCAAAAGGTTCTTGAAGCGGTATATAATCAGCAGCAATAAAAGATTATGATGCAGTTGAGAAGAAGTTGAGAATGTAGGCCTTAAAGAATACGGTATGTAGTATAGTCTTGGCTTGGTACGGCCATATAAACAAAGTAGCTGAATATAGCTAATATTATAAAACATTATGATCTGAGGAGTATCAGTATGCAGCATCCTTGCATCAGTGCTCGCACATCAGTTTGAGTGATACAGCAACATAACACCCATAATTATCGATGAAGTCCGAGTACAGCAAAAGTATTCTTGCAAGAGGCTAAAGATAAAAACAGTATCATAATGGCTGACACAGGCTTGTGGATGTATAATCCATAAATCACCAAAGTTTAAGAAGCCATATCCAATATACAGGTGCAATAAGAAATTAGTGCAACGGCCAAACTGATCAGTACCAAACCTTTGAAGTGTAGGTAGAAAATTTATGATAGAATATGGACATGATAAAGTAATTTGAATCTCCGAGCAGAAGTAAGAAGTCTATGCAGAACTCGTACATCTTGAGCACTTGCAGGAAAAATGATGCTCCATAAATATATTGAAGAAGATAGCATATAGAATGTATATTTAATAAACCAGTCAGATGCAATATGTGGGCCCAGAGAAGTTGGTGACGCACCCAAGTAGAGAAGTTAAAAATGAAGTATCATAGGTAATCTTTAACTTTTGGAATGAATAGAAACAAGAAAAAACCTGCACAAAGTAGAGAAACATTTCTTTCCTCACCTTCCTCAATCTTTGCCCTTTTTTTTTTTTTCTTTTCTTTTCTTTTTCTGCTCTATTTTGTTTGGTCCTTTCACTTTTTTGACTCTACGTACCACTGCTTTGCATAGATCTCATTTTTTCTCCTTTTCCACCTTTTTCTGTTTTGCTATTTCTTTCCTTCTTATTTTGCTTTCTATAAAAAATGTGCTAAAAACCATTGCTAAACATTATTTGTATCTAGCACAGCAACGTTATTTAGCAAAATCAAAATCAACTAGAAGATAGGGTTAAGGCTGCCAAAATCATTACAAGTGGACAAGCACCAGAACCACATCCATAGGGAGTCTTGAATACACCAACACAACAAGTCTATCGGATAACCTTCCTCCGAGTCTTTTCCAATAAGTAGATTGTATTGCTCGAACAGATATAGGAAATGAAAAGGCCTTCTCAATTTATATTCAAACTCTTTTCCCCAGATTGTAGATAATATTGTCCTGTGCAAACTTCTTCCATCAAGCATAAATAGCTTGTCCAAGACATATAAAATATGCGAGGGGTATTGCTTGGATATTTGCTTTCGACCAAGCAGCAGGAGAACAAATTAACGTCCACTGACATCTAAGTGGGAGCTATGGTCTCATCGGCCAACATCCGAGTATCTACGATATAAAAAACTTGCAGCACATCAAAGGGTCAGGATGTTAGCTATGATCTCAATAAGCAAGCTTCCCTGTTGATATGGCATGTACTTCTTTCAACCTCCCCCGTCGCATTCCATAGTGCTGGTGAAGTAGGAATAAAGGAAACACCTGCTCATCAACTAAAAAACTTATCATGCCATATGAACAAGTGAAATCATCAACTAAAAAACTTATCATGCTTGAAGGTGAGATGTGAGTTCTATGCAGTGATGTGAACAAGCTCTGAACAAAGTGAACCAAAAACGCAAAATAGAATCGACAAGCAAGATGAACAATTAAAACATTATGAGCACTAGACTGTGGAGGGAAAAAGTTACTGCATTTATCCAGCTCGGAAGACCAAAAACTATCGAGTATAGCAAACTCCATGAGCATCAGTTTGTAATAGAGATTTACAATAAGGACCAAGGACCTCATCATATGACCAAGTGAAATCTCCTTACAGAGCCTCATTAGTCATCATAAAATCTGCAATATGATTTGCTTCTCTAAAATCCTTGAAGGCCAGTTTGAAAAGGGCAAAGGTCCTTCACATTTGATCCGGCCCCACTAGAAATTAGGAGCTACCTGTTTGCTCTGTTTGGAAGGAAAGATGGTCGGATGTAGGACATGGGTACATGCCTCTTCCTTATAAAAGGAGGGGCTCCGGCATGCTTTTGTACTGCGCTGCAGTAGGGTCTGAAACACCGCATGCAAGAAAGATTAAGTAAGAGACTAGGAAAAGAAAATTTATTTTCTTGATAATTTTGTATCAGGTATCAATATCTCAGCATCTTCGCTTCGTCTATAGAAGATTTCATTGCAAGGTTTTCTCCGGTGGTAGTCTTTCTTGCATTACTCTCCCAAGTATTTCCTCTCCGTAAATAAATTCGTAAGAAGTCCTGTTCTCTATCCATAATTAGGGGGTGAAAATGGATCCGGCCAGATTGGGTCTTAACCCCAATCCGTTCTAATTTTTTGATCGGGTCTTGAGATTGGATCTAGATCCAATTCAATAAAAGATCAGATTGGATTGGATCAGATCTATGACTAAATTTTTTGATCTAATGGATTATTCGAGTCAAATCAGGTCCATATATAATCCATCCCTAATCTATAAAAGATGGATTCGATTTGGATTTCGATCAATTCTGAATTGGATCATGAGTTAAATTAACCAATAGGCAATAACTATACCTATTCAATATATTCTCATAAGTATGGTTAAAATTGATCTCACAAGTTGACCATCCAATGGTATTGGAGACAGAATAATTTTTGGAATGGTTATTAACATATGACAATTACGTCTAAGAAAAAATGTCAAGATGTACCTCATATATAAACAAAAGGCAAATGGATGTGACCTCTCAAGATTGGTTAGAGGATACAATTAGAAATGAAATTTTTATTTTCTACTTATTCTCTAAATTTCTTGAGTTGGAAATATTGTATAGTTTTGATGTGAAGAATTTCTTGTGAAGGTGGAAAAGAAAAAAAATAATGTTTGTTGGGGACTTTATTGGCTCGAACCTATGAGTGCCATTCAATTATGGGAGTGTAAAAGAAGAAGATGATATTGTATAGATAGGTAGTCCACTGCAATTTATGTCCAACTCATGCTATCATATAATGAGTTCGGGTTCGATCGGATCGTTAAGCAAAAATCCATATAAACTTAGAAATTTAAGTGGATCAAGTCGGATTGGATCAAAATTTAGTAAATCCAGATCCGTTCCAAAAAATAGAATAGATCTAATTTTAGAACCCAATCCGAATCTATGGATTTTTTAAATGGTTCGGATTAGATTTCTGCAAGTCAGGTCGAGTCATGAGTCAACTCGATCCATTTACAGTCTTATCTATAATAGATGAGTCCTAGATCCTTACTGCTCGCTTTGAGAATCATGTTGATGGATGAATAAGAAAGTTTGGAGTGCTTTGAGATATGTACGGTTGGTTGGTGACCAACAGTAGTATTCAACGAAGACGAATCCTCCTTTCGCGTGGAAGATGCAATCGGGGATAGATCTCAATAGGCCTAGGGAGAGGCGGGATCCACTTCCATAAACTTCATCAAGTGACCAAGCTGAGGGTGTCTCGAAATGTGCCATTAAATTTTTAGGAGACAGCAGCCGTCGAGGGCCAAATTAAACCATTAATTCCTACACCTTATGACACCACCGTGCTATTAGAGGCAGTTTAAGGTTTCTAATTGAGAAATACTTTGTGCATTATGGATGGTGCAGTCCACATGCACCACCTACGATGATTGACTCACGTGAAGGACTGAAAGAAAAAAAATCATTCTTCAATCTCAATTTTGGGTTGGATATTAATATCTTACCATCACCTCAACCCCACCTGAAGATATCTTAGCATTTTAACCAAAAAAATATATATATATATATCTTAGCACTGCACCCCAACCTGGACTTTTTAAATGAAAACTTTCATATTTTGAGCCAATTTCCTATCCAAGCCAACCTAAACCAGCCGAGCCAATTCAGCTTCAACAGCACCGGAATCTACAAATTATAGGACATAGAACAAAAATGTTATCTTCCAACTATATCCGAAATGTGAGCCTTTGGTCACAGGATTAAAAAATAAAATAATAGTCATTATAATAGGAAAAAAATATTATAAATGAAAGAAATATGATGATATTATCCGCTCAAGCCAAATACAATTATTTTTTCTTTACTTATATTATGTTCCACTGAAATTTTTTATTTTTTTTATTTTCAACAAAAACTATGATTTCATTTTTTTTGTTTGATAAAAGGGAGGGAAGATATCTCTTGTTATGAATTTTTTTCTTTTTTTTGGTACTTGATTGGGCCATAATTGCTGATTTGGTATAATCAATAGCCCTCCTATTTGGTGACGCATTCACGAGCGTTGTCCCAAACCTCTGTTACCGCAGAGCAAGATAAATTGTCAGCGTGCACGTAATCGGAGCCCCATTGCATTACACCTGTGAATGCGTATGATGCATCCAGGACATTAGGAACAATTATAATACACGTTATAGTGTTGTGACAGCACTTGCTTTAAATATCGCAAGATGTGTGGCCGACCAATCAATCATAAGATGGACCAGACACGAACCAGGATAATTATGGCCCATGCCCAATCTATATGGGCCATCTTTAGAAAAATACGCAATTGTCACCCTCCGTAGCCCACAGGCAGTTCTGGGCAGGTTCGGGTTGCGTCTCTTGAGTGAAAGAATGATTGGGATTATGCCTCCACACAGTTCTCAAAGCATTTTGAATACCTACATGTACATTTGCTTGCGGTCCACATATTTCCTTCATGCGAAAGATACGCTTCTATGTTGGCTGAAAAATTAGTGTAACAGGCTGGAGTTAAAGTGACTAATATTTATTATTATAATAAATATGGGAGTTCTTTTGCTATCAATGTCAAAGGGTGTAATTTAGGTCTGGTAGATAAGTGCAAATAATCAAATAAGCCATCGAACATAATTGCTGGTCTGGATCATACACGAGATGCGAATTAAGGGAAATAAAGTTTAGCATATATAGTTTAGCTATTTGGGCCGATGTTATATCCTAACAACATAGAGCAGTCAAAATGGGCTGGCCCGGCCCATAAAGGGCCAGTCCTTCATGGACTAGGCCTATTAGGGTCGGACCAAAAATTTTTTTTTGATAAATGGATCATCAAATAGGTGGCTCAGCCTTAGCCCTTACAAGTAAAGGGCTTAAACGGAGCAACCCTTATAACTCACCAAAAAGTTAAAATAATTTTAAAAATTGTATAAATTAAAAAATTATAATAAATTAAAAAATTTTCAAACATAATACTTCATCAAATAAATAAATAAAACTAATTTCTACATCAAATTTTAAAGCATAAAAAATAAATATAAAATAACTTCAAAAAATTTACTTTACTGATTATTTTAAAATATATATTTTTTTAAATAAATAGGCTGACCCACGGCTAGACGGGCCAGCCTTTCACGAGCCCGATCATAAATAGGTCGGGTTAAAAAGGTTTTTTGTTAAATGGGTTGTCAAAATATTAGCCCAACTCTACTATTCTAAGAGGCTAAATGGGTCAGCCCGTGGACCATAGTCCGTTTTGACAGCTCTGTAACAAAGGTTTCAATAATAAACTTATTTTGTTAATAACGGATCCAGACGAAAATGGTCATTGACCATTCGACCCATTACGACCACCATGATTCGCCCCATCTTTTGTGGCTCAAATATTTTTTATTAAACTAATGATGACTAGAGTGATCGTTACAGCAACATTGTAAGGGAAAATAACACACAATAATGTGGAAAAAAAAATGTTATCCAAATTACTATATA
Organism: Cocos nucifera; assembly: GCA_006176705.1. Classification (NCBI taxonomy): domain Eukaryota; kingdom Viridiplantae; phylum Streptophyta; class Magnoliopsida; order Arecales; family Arecaceae; genus Cocos; species Cocos nucifera. The sequence continues at coordinate 1,475,019 of QRFJ01000001.1, read as the reverse complement.
AATAACTAAGTTTGATTTTTGGATACATCCGATAAAATTCAGCTTCAATTTGAGGCTGGATCAGGTTACCTGGTAAAATTAACAAATAACCTCAACCCAGACCAAGCTATGCAAAAAATGGATCAAAATGTTTCAGCATCATCTGGATAAAATCCAACCCAATGCAACCACTAAAGATATACATAATTAGCACAACTCTACATTGTTGCCCGCTAGTTTAACCTTCTACCGTTCTACGTTTCCATTGCACCATTATTTTAAATTATTTTCTGAAATGTAATATTTTTTTTAAGTATGTGCAAAAATATAATCTTTAATGATCCAAAAATTTCACTATACAAAAAATAAAAAAAAAAAGGGGGTCAAAAGGTTCATGAGCAACAGTTAACATGCATACCTCAGAGTCGGAAAACAACCTGGGCTTTTATAGTGGGCTGGGCTAGGAATTTGGGCAGGGCCATTGTGTTGTTAGTAATTTCCGTGGTCGAGGCAAGTAAAGATGCCCAAATTTGTACCTTGTGGCTGGTTAGGAAAAGGTATATTTGTAGCTTTATGTAAAACCTAGTCAGATCCGTTCGAGCCTACTTGGACGACAGGTTCCAGTAATTGGTTGTTTCCAACTGCACTAGGGTTCGTGTCAAGCATCAAACTCTAAACAAGTCCAACTACCAACTAGTTATGGAGGCCCAGAAGTGTTTTTGAGCTCATGATCATGATCATTATTACATAGGCTGAGTCAGGGTTTGAGACTTAATTTAGGTTCCAGATAAACTTGGCTGGGTTAATAAATGTAGTGGACGTATCTGGTTACCTCATTTTAGCTAGGCTAATTTGTGACAAAGTCCATGTTAAAAGCCACTGATTCCGTCCCTTTGATAGGCTTTGGGTCACAGGTTGCCTGGATTATGAAGGAGTTAATGGGCTAAAGGCCTGTTAACTGTGGATTTTAACACCATTCAAATTATCTCAAGCCACGTGACACCACATGAAGCCATGAAGGCCAGTAATAGGTCGAGCCAATGACGATATCAAGCTGATAATGTTCCTAACATTGATGTTGCCTCTCAGACCTTGACTTAATGAATGGACAAGCTAACTGCTCTACTCAATGGAGATGGAGAAGGATAGCATGGTGTTGGAGTTGATCTGCAGCCTGATCAGAGTGATTAGAATATTTCTTTTCACATGCACCATAATCGAACGCTTTTCTTATCTACTGGTCTAGTCCTGATATTTCATTTCATATATGTTGTAACTGCCTATGATTGTTCAAAGATTTGATTGGCCCTTGATGTCATTGGATATATACTTCTATTTAGTTAAATGATTGAGTTATTAGGTGAAATTTTAGAGACGACGGATCTAAGCTATATTAATTAGGATGGTAGAGGATTTAAATTTCAGATAATGGTTGTCCCTTCACGGAATCTTTTTTTTATTATTTCTTGCTTAATTAATGGATCGATAAAGATAGCCCCTCATAACTGATGGACGATGAGGTCACCTTAGAAAAATATTTTCTATATCACAGACGGTATAGCTCCACAGACATCACTCATGATGATTGACGAGTGCATGGATCCGAGTAGCACAGCACCCCATAAATTTTTTTTTTCAATGGACTCGCATGTTCGTCAATCATCATTAAGCTACACCGCTCATAGCGTAGAAAGCATTTTTCTTGATCGTGTCCTCTTTGATATTTCACTTTCTAACACAAATGACTTGCACCAGTGCAACAATCACATCCTGCAAGATACCATCTAAATTCATGAATTTCACAAAAAACACCCTTCAATTTCAATTTGAGAGGCAAATATTTTTGGGTCAAACTTCGTAAAGCCCGTTCGCATGTGCGAACGTCGGCCACATATTCCACCAAAATTCTAATATCAAAATGATCTGATGGTGGAGAAGCACATTTGCATGTGTGAACGTGCTTTCCATAAACAAATCCAACATTTTTTAAGCTATGGGTGGATGTTCCTCTCTCTCTCTCTAGCGGCATCCTTTATTTTGACAATAAATTTTTGGTGCCCATCTTTTTGGATTTTGCTAACCATTGCGCTAAAAACATTCGTTAAAGAGTATTTAATGCTTCTTAGAAACAACAAAATATCTTGATTCATATGATATTAAAGATAAATATTATTATAAAAAATATAATATATATATAATTATTTATATAAAAAATAATTTTGATCTTTAACGAATCAAAATGTTTTGTTGTTTCCAATAAGTATTAAATATTCTTTAACAAGTGTCCTAAGGCACCGTTAGCAAAATTATTTTTTTTTACTAAAATAATTTATACCAATAAAGCCGGTCATGTTAAATATTGAAAATAATAAAATATTAAAAATGCAACAATAAGAGAGAGAGAGAAGAATAGGGATGCATTCCGTTGTTCTCCATGAGGTAATATGCTTGCTTTTCCCATGTGACCAAGGCCTTGAGTTCCACGCAAAATGATGTTCTTCGCTGTATGGAGAGGAAACAAGCGCACATGATGATGCTTTTACCACCTATCAAGTTTGACTGCATTTGTGATGCATGACAAACATGGAGAATTTTGATTCATAGAATGATAAAAGTATTTCATTTGTGATGCACGACAAACCTGGATGATTTAGATTCATGGAATGACAAACCTGGAGAATTTAGATTCATAGAATGATAAAAGTATTTCGAGTATGGCAGAGCATAACTGCCAAACAAGGACAACAAGTCTACAGTTTGAAAAAATTATAATGGCATCCCTTCAGCTTTGATCTCCATCGGATCCAAATTTTTAAAAAATTTTAACTAACCACTGCAACATAATTTTTAAAGCAATATAATCTATTCATCTATCTCTGTTATAAATAAGCATCGTATCATAGTTACATGATAATATAATATTTACAAAAATATCCTTTCTACTAACTTAGTATGGGGCTATTTTTTAGCTGGAATTGAAGGAACGAGAAAGATGATTGAAATTGATTCTTCTTGCTTTGAGAATTGTATAAACGAGCGGATGATAAAAGGTAGAGCATTTTAAGATCTATATAAATGAATAAATGGATGATAAAGAATGGCGTGCTTTCAAATCTGTGTCGATAGATGAGCAATAGAGGATACGATACTTTGAGATTTTTGCAAGTAGATGTATGAATCACAGATAATAAAATGCTTTGATGCAGATACATGGATAAATAAAAAGGATGGAGTGTTTTGAAATTTATGCAAGCAGACGAAAGATAGAGGATGAAATACTTTGAGATTTGTGCAGGTAGATGGATGAAAGATAGAAGATAAAGCACTTTGAAATATACGTAGATGCATAAATGAATGATAGAAAATGAAGTATTTTGAGATCTATACAAGTATATGAACGAATGATAGAGGGTGTAGTGCTTTGAGATCTCTACAGGTGGATCAGAAAATATAATACTTTGAGATATGTGCAAGCAGATGGATGATAAAAGATGTAATGTTTCGAGATATACATAGATGGATGGATGAATGATAGAGGATAGATGCATAAACTCGCTTTAAGATATATACCAGTATCAAGTGTATAAAGTTGCTTAGAGTTCTATATATGCTAGTGGAAGAATGATGAGGTGGAGAATGCTTTGAGATTTATACTAGGTCTATCAAGCATGAAAGCCATAATCCAATCTCTTTGAATTAGAACTTATTTTTATTTTTTTCTCTTACTCCATTAACGGTGTCAGGATTCAAATAGATTGTTTGGCCATGCTACAAAGAAAATTAAGTTTTAATAGTTAATTGAAATCTTTTAAAAATTTGGGCTTGAAGTGTAATTGGCCCAAAGGTGAAGAGGTGCTTCTATAATTTTGGTTATGGTTATCTATATCCTTTTAGGGTAGGCAAGTCGACCAAATATGGAAGTGGTTGCATAGGAAATGTAGGTCATGGGCCATACTTTGATACTCGATGATAATTATGAGCTACACTAGGTACACATAAGTTATGAAGTAAAGGACATGAAATTACCTAGTGAACATACATGATACCTTATGTGTGCGGAATTATCTAGTGTGTGGTTGGAGAATTTTAGAGTGGACATAGATAATTGATAGAGTAAAGATTTTTAGCTTGACGTAAGATTGCTTCCTGGTTTACAAATCATATGTATTCTCACACATTTCTGCATTCTGGTACTCTCAATGCTTAAGATAGTGCATTCCTTGTTAAAAAGTTATCATGTTTGCTTACATGAACTAATAATTTATACTTTTTTTCTTACATCAAGAACTAACTATGTAACAACCAACTAGATCAATGCCTGTATATATAATCATGCCTCAAATCCATTACGTTGGTCAACCACGTGAGACGGCTGCACCTTCTATAAGGCCATTGTTCTGATTTTTTTCATAGCCCCCGGGAGCATGGTACTTGGCTAAAGTTGGGTTTGCTGGGGAGAGACGGATATGAAAATAAATGTATCGAATACCATTGGATGATCTAAAATTTATAATTTAGATTGCTATATGGTCATATGATATGATATGTCTAGATGATGGATTCTTTTATATATATATATATATATATATATAATGAAAGCCTGAATATCATTACAGGACGAAGAAAAAAAGGGTCACGTATCTTTTCTTACTTCGTAGTATTTGAAAATGAAGCGGTGTATTACCAAAACAAAAGGAAAAAAAAAAAAAAAAAAAAGAAGCGGTGAGAAGTTGTCTGCTGAATAAAGGAAATAGAAACCAAATAAATAGTTCGAATTTTCTTTTCTTTATTCCAGTTGGTGCAATTAATATCCTACGTCATCGGATTTATGATCGGAGTTTAGCTCAAGTTTTCCCGCATTTCATTTCTTCATTTTATATCACCTCGCGTTGCCATAATTGTAGCCGTACTAGAGCCGCTGATTAGTTTAATCTAAACAACTCAAATCCACAGAATCAAGCAAGTTGGCCAACTTCAGCTGCTTACGATTCTTTTTTAAGTGCGCATTTGTACTTTGGATTGAACTTGGAGATTTGGGCTGGCAATGACTAGAACGTGCCTAAACTGCCATCCAAGGGATCTTTCATGTTTATGTTGGCTTGCCCATCCAACAATATATATATATATATATATCGGTTTCAAGATTCCCTCCCTCGCATCCACATGAACTGGCTGACATTTTCCTGATCTCATAGATAAACTCAAGGAAGACGTTGGCCAAACGGTAACTTCATCGATGAGCAGTTAATTTCATCCCCTATTTTCCTGCAGACTATGCTAATATCGGTGGCAGGAAAGAAATATTGGAATCATCATCACTTCATCTTCACAGGAGAAACGGAAGCATGGGTTTATGAGCCATGACCATACCACCATCATTCTTAAGATGAGAAATCCTAGAGATTGCAAATTTGACTTGTCTTGACAAGGGGAAACGCAACCTCACTATCGTCTTGGTATCAACCAATGTTAGAGTCCCTTGAAACTTTCCCCCCACCAGCATCAAAAGAACGCAGCACACTCTTTGTTGCACCACCACTCATTCCAAGGTCACCACTAGGCCTCCCAAGAGCACTCGAGTCAAAGAAACATTTCATGTGCAAGTGTTTAAAGATGAGAAATTCTTGGGCTAATAACTCAAGTTTGTTACATTGAAGACCAGGACAATCCTCGTTGAGGTAAAGGCAAAGGGTAGCTTCTAATTGCATCCATCTTAATTTATTCGATGGCAGCAATCACATGAGAAGGCTCCTAATCATCGCTGCTTCAGCACTGGTTGTGTCGGTGGTGGCAAGGAGCTCTGACAGCCTCTCACTCAAATCATCGACTTCTCGATGCAGGCTCCTAATGTAGCTACAGGTGTCTTGCAGGACCCTGGACGCCGGCACCTGTACCCAATTGAAAGGCCAAACTCTAATCATGCTTAATTTAGTGGAAATTAATTAGAGCAAATGAGCTTGGCAAAAATTTAGGTAGGTATGAAACCTACAGTACTATTGATGCTCCTAATGCCGGCTTCGGGGAGCAGCGATTGCAACTTGGACACGAGATCATTGATCTGTTCATCTGTGATTCTCGATGAGCTTGACTGCCTTGATCGAGTCCTCCTGCTGGACATGTTTGTCAGTAATGGGATGTGTTCCGTAGTGTAGGTTGAATCAGTTAGGGAGATGGTAAGGGTCTCCCAAAAAGGGTCTGAGAAGTAAGCAAGCCAGGTTCAGGGACAAGAGGCAGTGAGATGAGAGATGGGAGATAAGACGGGGGAGAACTGGAGTGGAGTGTCAGGAAAAGATGTGTTTGGTGTAAGGAGGGAGCGAGGGTGGGAGAGGGGGAGAGAAGCAATGGAAACACACTTGAGGTATTGATGGGAGGAAGACAAGTGCATGAGAGAAAGAAAAGGGCAAGTGTTTGTATTTAAATAGCGTGGGGAATGGGGCCGGGAGCGAGCGAGCGAGATTGAGATTGAGAGAGAGAGAGAGAGAGAGAGAGAGAGAGAGATTCGTATCTGGGGATTCGCGCCAGTGTCCCCTGTTTGCACGTCTGCCGATGGTGGAATTGGTGCCTACGAGGCTACACCGCGAGCACCATGTGGCCATGCAGGCGGCCAATCACGGCCCGTTGGTTCTAACGAGCCCCATGCCTCGATGAAGGTTTAATCTGAAGTGGAATCTTCTAATTATATTTCTGTAACGAATTTTGCATGGTACAAGAAAAATTAGTAACGGTAATTCACCAAATATATATATATATATTTACAACTTATTTAGAAAATAATATATATTTTAATAATACATAAAACATCATTTTTATTAATGCATTAATATATTATTAAATATTATTAATCTTCATGCATTAATAAAAAGTTATTATTTTTTGCTAAAATGTGTAATTTTTATTCAAATATAATTAATATGATTAGTATTATTAATTTTATTATTTATTAAAGATATATTATTATTTTTAATTAATATATTAAAATATAATCCACTAGATCTATCGCATATATATAACTTATTGGAGCCATCCAATCTAGTGATGTAAATAATCTTATTAATTTTCTTTTGTATGTTAAGGTTGAATTATATTATTAATTCACTTCCTAACAATTTAAGTTTTTGGAATCCTACAGCTAATTAATATGATTGATTTAAAAGAAAGAAAGAAATATTGTTTAGCTTATTTTGTTGTATTTTTTTTTTTTTTGTTTATTTCTATTGGTGTTAATGTGCAAAGTAACTAGCTTGTAGCTTCCTCTCAAGATTCTTGGCAAGTGCAACGAAGGAGAGCAAACAAGCAACTAACAAGTAAGGGTGCTATGAATCGAATATGAGTTAGATAGCTAATATTCATATCTATTCTATAATTAAAACTTTTATATCTATACCCATCTTCGATCAAATCAAGTAAAGATGCAGGTTGAATTAGATTGGATAGATAAGAAAAATTAGATTGGATCGACTCAAATTATTTAAAAAGCTCAACCTATAATTATAATTTTAAAAAAAAAAATTTAGATTAATATTATATCTATTCGAGTTTGAGATGAAGCATATCATTATCTACATCTAATTCAAATATATTTTAGATATTTTTTTTAGAATCCATATTCATTTTGGATTCTAATAAGAGTAAATAAAATTCATCTCATTCGAATCGAATCGATTCGGATACTTGATGGGTCAACTAAAATTACGATGCATCTCTACTAGCAAGCTACCTAACTAGCAACTCTTAATGTCCGGCTTGTATCACCATATACCAATTCATTATTTGATTAGTTATTCGATCAAGAAAAACTTATATTTTATGTTCTTAGATTTTCCCATTTTGGTTTGTCATACTATCTTATATACCTTCTTAATCATCAATTAAGAATTGCAATTCAGCTGTATGCTGTGGACCTTTAAGCACATAATCCCAAATATCAAACATCAGCAGCATCTTGATATCGTCCCCATTTTTGTCCAAGTGGGTGCATGTGCACTGCTCGTGGCATTTATCACACGGTCGGTACAAACTTATCTGACATCTGCGACCATTTAAAGCATCAAGGGCTCTCTTTCTGTACATCTTTCTTGTAAGCTAACCGCTCTTCTACATTTTTTTACTTTTTCCTTTCAGTAAGGCTACAATGACAGTACCATGAACCTAGCCCATGCGATACATAAGTCAATCTGATAAAGGTGATTCGGAAACGTGGGAAGTTAGCCGGACCTAGGCCAGCTGGTAATTAGCATTAAGAGAGCTGTGGGTTTGAACCTAATTGGTAACATTTCTATCATATGTTTCACAAAAATAATTTTTAAAAAAAAGGACCCACCGGAACCAACCTATTTCAAATTGCGAAGGCTAAAAAAAAAAAAAAAAAAAAAAAGAACCATGCAAACTAAGTCATGCATTCATGCTTGAAATCATGAGATTATTTTTTATAATCAGCTGCCACATAAGCAAACTCTTCCAAAGGTACTTGACTTACGATCCTTTTTATACCAATAAATATAATACTTCACTATATAAAAAAAGGAGGAAATTATTGCACATCATCATGCAGCGCATGTTTTGCATTGCTCATCCCGGATATGGATGGTTATGGTCGATGTGGTATGCATGGCAGATACAGCTAATTGAGAAATGGACGAGTCATCCATACGTCTGATATGGACCGCGTCTAAACGCGTACCTGCCACCAACCTCTCGCTGTGCTGCAAAATACGCACCCCTGGAGATCCCAAATGAATGGCCATGCAGCGGATACCGGTCAAACGCCACGCCTGTTCTACCACGTGTGCCCTGACCCACTTAATAAAAAATTACCATATCTTCATAAAAGAAAATGTTTTCATTCAAACAAACAAAAATTATCAATTAATGATTAATTAACATTAACCATTTTTTCCATTCGGAATTATCAACCAAACTTAGAATAATGGTGAATCTTTTTCTAATAATGAATCATGTGATAATTTTTTATTATATGATCAAAAATACGTGTGATATAACATTTTTAACGACTGATTTTGCAGTTTACAAGCGAAGGTAACGAGGTACGCTTCTAGTGTTGTTTGTAAATTTGAGATTAAGTCTCTGGAGACATAAAATCGAGTTATATCTTTGCGACATTAATTATCGGATTATATCTTATATAAATTTTAAAGCAATCCAACTCATCCCTCTATTCATCTGCACAGATTCAGTGGATGTCACCGAAGAAGATGAACAATTCTTTCATACGAAAGATGCAACACGAATATAAAGGTATAACCGTATATGGAAGTAAGTTAGATATGCTAGTCTTGCTGCAGCATGCTGCAATTTGAGCTAGGTAGGTTACTTTTGGAAGGCTAACATGTTATCTCCCACCATTTGAACATAGGGCATTCTTCAAATGGAGCAAAAGGGCAACCATCAGGCTATAGCCCCGCCAACGAAAAAGAGAAATTTGTAAGAAGTGTGTCATTTTGATATTTTACTTGGTGACTATTGAGCTATATATGCCATAGAAAACATATGGTAATATGGTGTATCCATATCCTTTCTAAAATTTATTATAGGTTTAGTTAGCATATGCGCTGAGGGAGAAATTTATGAGGTTTAATGCCGAAGTTCACGGCAGAGTAGTATTAATATTTGGAAATTTTAACCATACTACGTTAGAACTCATAGCTATGTAGATAAAGAAAAATATAACAATATCTTATAAGTCAAATAGCTGATGAAGATAATTGATAAGAAAATTCATAGAGTGAAGCAAAGCGATAGTTTTCTTGTGTGAGGGTGGCTATGTACGATCATTTGATAATACCGTCTATATCCTTGAAATCATCACTAGTTTTGAGTATATGCACATTATTAACAATAATGGAGATGCTCCGCGGGAACTTGGAATACTCTGCTTATAGCCAGCCAATCACAGGATAGCATTGCACAGAGAGCACTGGTGTCATATTTGGATGCATCTAAAATTTGTGTTTTAGATTATACATTCCCTACGTGGCCTTAATGTTAAATACATAGGGCCCAGATCATCAACAATAAACATAATAGATGCTCATTAAGATCCAATGATGGAACTGACACTCCTATATTAAATTTATAGCTTACAACGTACTATTCTAATAGGTTACTACTAAGCTTAACTAACTCTTAATATAGTACTGATTTGTGCACAAAATAGTGTATTAAATACTTAGAAAACAAATGCAAGGATCTTAGACCAACATTAGGTGATATTGACTACAATATTTGATTCTCACACAAGCAATGGTAAAATTAATCGACCAACAGGTGATGCTCAAGGTGAAGTTTAGATGCTGCAGAGTGCATCACGGAGCACATGAGCTCAATCCAATAGACAGCGAGGATCGTACTAATTAAGTCACAAGGCCACAGTGTTTGTTTAATCCCTGGATCTTATGGGTACAGGATCAGAGCAATATAGGAACAGACTTTGGGGCCATGAAGGATCCAATGCTCACTTTCTATGTAATCTCTTTCCTCGTGTGTATATACTCTTAGTCCCCACAAAGGAAACAAGGAATCACATGCGTCATGATACACTACATAACAGCCCAAATAGATGTCGAGCATTATAGAGAAATAAGGAATCACAAGCACTCTTTGGTACCAAATGTCTTATTATGTCACAGCTCTCTCCCTCCCCTTCCACCCACCCCCCACCCCCCCCCCTCTCTCTCTCTCTCTCAACACACACACACACACATATCAGACGTAGTGTGGTCTTTGTATTTTATCTTAGGTGCCCACGAGCACACCGCAGAAAGGTGGTGAAAGTTTGCTCCTGTAATAAGTCAGGCATTTTGGCTTTGTAAGTGATGCCCAATTAGATTTGGGAAGCTTTACCAAAAGAAAGAAAAAGATTTGGGAAGCAAGTTTGGAGTTTGGTACACAAATGCGGCAAAAGTGACGATGAAATTAGGTAGAAGTACTGCAACAATCTCTTCAGAGATTCAAATGCAGCCTAGGAATGATAGGTTGCCGTGGGATTAGGTTGGCCTTTCTATCCAAAGCGGCATCATTCAATCCATTTGGTCACCTGACTATTGGCTTCTAATACATGCGTGTAACATGATGAGAAAATTGTACAACTTAATTCCTTGGCTGAAAGTAACTTTATTTTTTAAATTTTTTGCTTTGCAAGATCTAATATCATCTAACTAGGTTGAGAACCTTCAATCAAAAAAACAGAAGAAAAGGTTAATAACCAATCAGTGACACGTTAGGGAGGTGGTGAAATAGAGATATTAAAGCTGTATACATGCATATTCATATAGATATGGGAAAGGATCTAGAAGGATGCTATCGAGTTCATTTTCATCCCTACATTCAAAACTATCTAAAATAAATCATTTAGGGGGCCAAGTCTATTATTAGGGTGACTATTTTCACAATCATTTCTTTATCATTTTTCTCGTTCCAACTTTTCTTCTTATATTAATCAATTTTTAAAATAAATCATGTAAGTTTACTGTTGCTTCTTCTTTTTTTTTTTAAATTAAAAAAAAATTATACATTAATACTATAAGAAAAAAGATAATTAGCTATGCAACAAAAGCACAGCTAAATCTCAAAAAAGCATCATAAAAAGTTTTTACTGATGTAAATTGCATTTGCCATCGTTGATTTAATTTACCAATATTTAAATATTTTCATCAGAAAATTTTTTTTTACCGATATTTAAGTAAGCGTAGTTGATTATATTTGCCAACGTTTAATTAACATCAACAAAAAAAAAATTTAACGGCATAAAATTAGCATCGAAAATAGCTAATTTACCTATGCTATAAAAATATCAGTAAAAATAACTTTACTAATGCAAACACTGTGTTGCAAAAGCATAATTTTACAGATGCCTATTAAACGCCACAAAAAGTAATTAGTGATGTAAACTAATCGTCCCCAAAAAAAAATTATCGATGATGCTAAGTTAATATCGATAAATTATTAGCGATGCAATATTAGCATTACTAATGGTTACTATTATAAAAAAGGGCTATGGCAATAGTTAATAACTGCTGCCGTAGCCCCAAAAACTGCTGCTATAGTTGCGGCCGTCACAATAGCTTTATGGTAGCGGTTACGCAAATCACTGCCATACACTGCTTATGGCAGTGGTTTCCAAACCGCTATCATAGGTTAATCTATGACAGTGATTTTATAACCATTGCTAGAAATTACCTATGGCAGTAGTTTTCAAACCGCTATCATAGGTCAATGGCTGTGGTTAAAACCACTGCCATAGGTCAATCGCAGCAGTTTTGTAACCGCTGCCATTGACCTATGGCAATAGTTTCCTAACCGTTGCAATAGGTTATGACAGTGGTTAGCATATAATCTACGGTAGCATTTGGCACACCTATAACAGCAATTTTACAACCATTGTCATAGCTTTTAAAAAATAAAAAAAATATTTTTTTTAATTTTTATTTTTTTTATCTAATAAATGCAGTTCAATATATAACACAAGAAAATATTATAAAAATAAGAATATTTTTAAAATGCTCAAATTTTATATTGCTGAATATAATATATTACAATATTTTTCAAAAAAAATACATCAAAAGTCTCTTAAATCTACATCGTCATCATCACCGGAAGATAGAGCATGAGCTGGAGGAGCTAGAGTTGGAGGGGCTGGAGCTGGAATGCCAGACAATATGTCCTCAAGACCCATAAAGTTAGCTCCAAAATGCACGCTAAGCCTCATCACCATGGCACTTAGTGTTAGATATATGTGCCCTAGAAGCTAGAATTGGCTGACACTTGTAATACACTTCTAGGAGCAAGATTATCATTTTGACTAATATCAATAAAATGGATTATTTTCTATCACATATGTTAGATATATATGCCCTAGAAGGCAGAATTGGCTGACACTTGTAATACACTTCTAGGGGCAAAATTATAATTTTGACTAATATCAATAAAATGGGTTATTTTCTATCACATATTTGTATTTAGTGTCTGTGATATATCTTTTGAGTTAATGGTAATGATAATTCATATTTTCAAGAGTTGAAAATTTAAGACATGAATAATCATTGTTAACTCATAAAATACTTTCGATCATAGGATCATCACGAGGATGGTGATTGATCCGGAAGGTTGGTGTACAATCGCTTCTCTTTAGTAGATGAGTCTTGAGTCTACGGTATAGAGACACCGGAGCGAGAGTATAGGTACTCGTTAGAGAACGAGGGCACTGAGCATGACCACCTCGAGTAGTCATTAGGAAGTCTACCTTCTCGTCAATGACTGACTCGATGCTGCAGTAGTGTGTCTGGTTCTTTGACCTGAGGTGCATCGGCAGTTCACCTTGAGGGTGTTATAGTTTGACTACACCATTACTCGGTCTCCTAGCCATATGGAACCCTGAGGTGTATGTTGGCTATAGCATGTTCATTGTAGGAACTGGATAGCATCAAGATGGAATCTATCTACCTCGGTGGTAGAGGAGCAGCCCTATGATGATCATGAGAATCAAGTCCAGAAGTCCATGGCCATGGTAGAGTGAAATAATAGAAAGAGTTTCTATTTAGATTTTCACATTGGACTCGAATCGAATGATTACATCATATGACAGAGAACTAGGGTTTGACGAGTTCACCTTAACCCTAATCTGATCGGGGCTCAAGATAGAAGAACTTAATCACACAGGTAGCTGCACCAAGAGGTTCGCATTCAGCTCTGATGGGTTGCCACCATATACTGCTAGGTGTCACTGGTGGATTTTGGGAGCAATTAGAATGATTTAGATGATCGATCATTCTAGCTGTTCGAATCAGAAGAGTTCTGATCCATCGAAAGGAGTTTCGATGATGTCGATGATAGAGATCATGACATATCCCATTACCATACAGAACTGAACCTAACTGGGTCACACAAACAAGGGTTTGAATCTGGTGATCATCAATTGAACTGATCTAGTTCAATTGATCTGAATGAGATTCAATTAGGTTCAAGAAAATCGTGCTAGCACTCGATTGAACCTAACGTTCTTCTTTTACTATCATAAATAAGTTGTCCTGACTGAGCCAAAGGAGTTTGTGCTCAATCAGAGGCCTTCATATGGTCTGACTGGAGGTTGTCCAAGTCAGAAAAGGTTGTCTTATTTTGTAAGACATTACCTGCCATTTTTGGTCACCTGCCATTTCTTGTTCTTTGACTTTGGTCAAAAGTCTACCTTTGACTGGTCAAATGTTGACCATTGACACTTTGACTTTTGACCACATGTCATGCACCTATTGGAGAGCTGGTGGGGGCCTGTCCCCCTGCCAGAACCTGGCAAGGAAGAGGGCGCACGCCACCCTTGGCGTGTGCCCAAGTTGGAGGCGCCTAGGAGTCCTTGTTGGACAAGGACTCCATCTCCTTTTTGGATTCCAATTAGAGTTCTCCTAAGAACCAACTTTGACTGGTCTTAGGCACCCTCTAAGGAGGAATCCAGGGGACTCTATTCCACCAATCAGATTTAGATCTGATTTCACAAAGAGTTGTGATTGGTTGGGAAGAAGAGGAGTTGGATCACAGTTAGTCTATAAATAAGACCCTGCGCCCAACTCAAAATATGATTGAATCATAATTCTCCATGCCCCAAGGCTGCCTCTCCCCTCTTCCTCCATGCCAAACCCACCTTCTCCCTCTCCTCTCCACGTCCAAAAGGAGTTTTGGAGCTTGGTTGGTGCGATCCAGATCAAAGAAAGGCGACTGAAAGCTAGAAGGCTGCACTGCTGCAAAGGACGACTGCTGATCTTCAAAAGAGTTTTGAAGATCCTCCAGATCAGATCCAGATCTGAATTTTTGGAGATGTGATAGAGAAGAAGAGGATCTCCAGATCCAACCTGAGTGGATACCGGTAGAGGCCAGGCACTTGCGTGGCTAGATCCAGAACCTTCCGCTGCATACAGGATCATCAACGGGTAATAGGATTACCCACTTCAAGGTAAATTAAATTTGATTTAATTTATCTAATTTTATTTTATTTTTAAAATAATAATAATTAGATCTAAAATATCTTAGATCTGATCTAGATCAAAGAAAAAAATTTTTGAAATATATCTCTTGATCTGATCAGATCTGAACGAACCTGGTCCGAAAAATCAGGATTTTCCTTCAACTGGTATCAGAGCCAAGGTTCTAAAAGTATTTAGATCTAATTTTAAATTTATTTTAATTAAAAAATAAGTGATTTTAGATGTCACATGAGATGTGATCAGATCTAAAATCAGAAAAAATTAAAATTAAATGATTTGGATCTAAGATTAGAAAATATGCATGACTAGTTCTAAAATAGAATAGTTCTATAGAATAGTCTTGCATGTTTTCAATTTAATTTGATTAAATCATATTTTAGATCTATTTATTTACTATTTTTTGATATTATAATGGTTATAATAACATCTAAAAAATAGCAAATAAAAATTATTTAATTTTTGAACATCATATGAGATATGATTGATGCATGTCTAGACTAGTTGTAGAATAGTTCTACATAATTATCTAGATTAGAATTTATTTTGATTAGATCAATTTAAATCTAATTTTTTAGATTATTATGAGATAATTTAGATCTGAAAAATATGCATGATTCGATACATGAGATGTATGCAAAATATGCCATGATTAGATCTAATTTGTATATGAGATATATGATATAGATCTAAAACTATTTTGTAGTATTGCATGTTCCTGATTAAGGCGTTCCTCTTGGCCGTCCGGTCATAAGAATGAAGAAGGGTTTAAAGGCCCTCTCTTTCCATTCGATGGGGTGTTCTTATGATGTGTAGGGGTGCTGCGTGTTCGTCCTTAATCAGAAACCCAAAACTTACTTTCTGCAAAACCCTAGATCCTGAAACCCTAGGATTTATTGTGCATATTTTGTTTATGAACCCTACTTAATTAAAAATTAAGATTATGGAATATTAATTAGGTCTAAAATTGAGAATTTTAGATCTAAGACATATTCATAATACTGGGTTCGGGCTTGGGTAGCTCAATTAGGTCTAAGCGGTTGATCAAACCGAATCAAGAGTTGGTTAGATGGGATCAACAATGCTTAAATTGACCAGCCTAATAGGATTAAGTCTGGGTCAAGATCGAGTCACGATCAAGCAAGACCTAATTAGGCTCAGAGGTTAGAGTCTGGATTGTAGGCTAACCCAATTGGTTCTGACTCAATAATTTGGTGTCTAAGGTAAGTTTGGCACATACGACCGACTGATTTTTAATTGGAAGCTACTCGACCTGAATGCATTCTTGTACGAGTTAATGGCATATTCCTTCCACCGGTCTCACTTACCTGGCCATATCTGTTGACACAGTTCTGATCTGAGGTGGTCAATAATCCGAGCTAACCCATGCCACTAGGTTAGTCATAATTGTTATGACTATGACAAGTCTAGTTTAATGAGACCTGAATCAATTCTCCCTAAGAAAAGATTAAGTCTGAGGTCTTCCACCATTGTAGATGTGCGGGCCCTTCCCGGGGTTGATTGTTCTCGGCTGGATACAGTGGCTCAGTTGCACCGGAAAGATGCAACCATGTCTATTAGGCATTGGATGCTATGGGCTGGAGGATGAGTTGGGCTCAATATTTTGGATACGGTGAGAGACTCAATTAGGAACCCAGTCTATGCAAATGGTGGGTCTGACTTAACTAAGGAGTGGATCAATATTTTGGATACGGTGAGATTCATGAATTAGAGACCAAGTTTGGGTGCACCATGATTAGAGAATCATTGAACAAGAGTTGTTCACTCATTGGCTAACCCATCACCAATAACTGTTAGGTGAGGTGATGAGTCAGTTGGTGAGACCGCACCACCCACTAGAAATCATTAATCATGGAGATTTTCGCATCTCTACAGAGGGAGTGTAGGGATCCGAGAAAATAGTGGGAGCTAATTTGTTTAAAAATAAAATTTCTAAATAAATTGGTCAAGTCATAATTACAGTATCTAACTAGAATCTTTGACTCTCTACAGGAAAAATGTCTGCGTCCAACCCATTGGCACGTATCCTGGACACACATAGACTGACTGGACCCAATTATAAAGATTGGCTCAGGAACTACAAAATTAGTTTTGGGTTTCGAGAAGTTAACCCATGTATTGGACCAGGACCCTCCCACCTTACCAGCCCGTCCATCCATTGAACAGAGAGCATCTCTGAAAAAATGGATAGACGAAGATAATAAGGCCAGATATTACATGTTGGGCTCGATGTCTGATGAGCTCCAGCGCCAACATGAAGATATCGGGACTGCTCGCCAAATGTTGGCTCACCTGCAGGAGATGTTTGGTGAACAGAGTCGCGCAGCCAAATATCAAGTCACGAAATGACTTTTTAAGGCTAAGATGCGTGATGGGCAGTCAGTCCAAGATCACTGTCTGACAATGATCAAGGACATTGGAAGAGCTTGAGAAGCTCGGTGTGAAGTTAGACTTGGATCTGCAGAATGATATTATTCTGCAATCCTTGACTGATGCATATGGGCAATTCATCATGAATTACCACATGCATAAACTTCAAAATTCCTTGGCCGAATTAATGAATATGCTGGTCACCGCTGAGCTTTCTATGAAAGGTTCTAAAGGCTCAGTTCTTGCTATGGAATGGACTTCTTCCAAAAGAAAGTCTTATGGAAAGAAAAAGAAGTCTGTGAAAAAGCAGAAAGGTGGAAGGAGCAAAGAAGAAGAAGGCAGAGCCGAAGAAAAAGGCCGATGTCAAAGGAAAGTGTTTCCATTGCAACAGCGACGGCCATTGGAAGCGGAACTGCCCTACTTACCTGGCCACCCTGAAGAACAAGAAGGAAGGTCCTTCTGGAGGTATGCTCGTTATTGAGTCTAACCTTATGGTTTCTTCTGCATCCAGTTGGGTGCTTGACTCTGGTTCTAGTGCTCATCTGTGCACTTCCATGCAGGGTCTTGAGGATAGCAGGAGGCTGAGGGATGGAGACATGATCCTACGCATCGGTAATGGAGCAAGAGTTGCTGCAGTAGCCGTGGGAACATACCCTCTTCGATTACCATCTGGTTTAGACTTAGTTTTGAAAGACTGTTATTATGTGCCTGCAGCTAGCAGGAATTTGATTTCTGTTTCATGCTTAGCACTAGAAGGCTATGTGATTACCTTCTTTAAGGACCATTGTAACATTCTTTATGAAAGAAATAAAATTGCAAATGGTTTTCTTATTAATGGTCTTTATCAGCTACATATTGATGTACCTATTCTAACTATCGAGCAAAACGTGAATGCCAAACGACCTAGGGATAGTCCAAATGATAGATATCTATGGCACCTGAGATTAGGTCATATAGCAGAAGATAGGATCAACAAATTGGAGAAAAATGGGCTATTGAGTCCATTGACTTTCGAGTCATATCCAACTTGTGAATCTTGTCTTCAAGGCAAAATGACTAAACTCCCTTTTGTTGGACATGGGGAAAGGGCCACAGATCTCCTTGCCCTAGTACATACTGATGTGTGCGGCCCATTTGATGTGCCGGCTAGAGGCAATTTTGTCTACTTCATTACCTTTATCCGATGATCTGTCTAGGTATGGGTATGTGTATCTTATGAGACACAAGTCTGAAGCTTTTGAAAAGTTCAAAGAATTCAGACATGAAGTAGAAAAATAAACTGAAAAACCCATTAAGGTTCTTCGATCAGATCGAGGAGGTGAATACCTTAGCCGAGAATTCCTAGACTATCTCAAGAAAAATGGCATAGTCTCTCAATGGACTCCACCAGGAACACCTCAACTCAACGGGATTTCAGAATGGAGAAATCGGACTCTATTGGATATGGTCCGATCCATGATGAGCTTCACAGACCTCCCTGATTTTCTTTGGGGACACTCATTGTTAACTTCAATTTATCTACTGAATAGGGTTTCCTCTAAAACCGTTCCTACCACACCGTATGAGATATGGCACGGTAAGAAACCAAGTCTGAGTCATCTCAGAATTTGGGGTTGTCCGGCTCATGTCAAAAGACAACAAGCGGACAAGTTAGAGTTTAGGTCCTTTAGAGCTCGATTCATAGGATATCCTAAAGAGTCATTAGGATACTATTTCTACATTCCAGAAGACCACAATGTGATTGTGAGTCGACATGCCATCTTTCTTGAAAAATAGTTTATTCAAGATAGCGGCATTGGAAAGCAGATTAAGCTTGATGAGAAAGTCTCACAAGTACAACGAGCTAAGGACCAATTGGAACCAAATCAGGTTGAGCCAATAAGAACACTACCTCCTCCACCTCGTAGATCGGAAAGAGTTTTCCATCCCCCTGAAAGATACTTAGGTATTATTTCAGAGGAAGTAGAGAAAATGTTCCTCGTAGGTAATGGTGCTCATGGTGATGATCCCAAAACCTACAACGAGGCGATATCAGATATCGACTCCGAGAAATGGCTAGAGGCAATGCAGTCAGAAATTGACTCGATGCACTCAAACCAAGTCTGGACCTTGGTAGATCCACCAGAAGGTATAGTACCTATTGGGTGTAAATGGATCTTCAAGAGAAAGATTGGTGCAGATGGAAATGTGGAGACATTCAAGGCTAGACTAGTGGCAAAAGGTTATAGTCAATGCGAAGGCATTGACTATCAGGATACCTTTTCCCCAGTGGCTATGCTAAAATCCATCCGCACATTGCTTGCCGTTGCAGCCTATTTCGATTATGAAATATGGCAAATGGACGTGAAAACGGCATTCTTAAATGGATATCTTGAGGAAGATATCTATATGGAACAGCCGCTAGGTTTCACATCCAGTGATACTGATCACAAGGTTTGCAAGCTGCAAAGGTCCATATATGGACTTAAGCAAGCATCTCGGAGCTGGAACACTCATTTCAATGATGTGATCAAAATAGTTTGGTTTCATCAAAAATGAAGAGGAACCATGTGTCTTCAAAAAGGTCAGTGGGAGCGCTGTTGTCTTCCTCGTATTGTATGTGGATGACATCCTCCTTATTGGGAATGATATTCCCATGTTGACAACAGTCAAAATATGGTTGTCCAAGGAATTCTCCATGAAAGACCTAGGTGAAGCATCCTTTATTCTAGGAATTAAGGTCTATAGGGATAGACCGAATAGGATGCTAGGACTTTCACAGAAGATGTACATAGAGGAAAGTACTAAAGAGGTTTAGTATGGAAAACTCTAAGAGGGGATTAATACCCTTCAGACATGGTATTCATCTTTCCAAGAAGATGTGCCCTAGCACACCTGAGGAAATAGAACGCATGAGCAAGATCCCTTATGCTTCTGCAATAGGGAGCCTCATGTATGCCATGCTATGTACACGACCTGATATAGCCCATGCTGTGAGTGTCACAAGCAGATATCAGTCAAATCCAGGTGAAGAACACTGGACTTCTGTGAAATGTATCCTTAAGTACTTGAGAAGAACTAAGGATATGATGTTGGTCTTTGGTAATGGAGAACTCCAAGTCCAGGGATACACAGACTCGGATTTCATGTCCGATATAGATGATCGAAAGTCGACATCTGGGAGTCTGTTTGTGTGCAATGGTGGTGCTGTCAGCTGGAAGAGTTTCCAAGCAAACTGGTGATAGCAGATTCCACCATGGAAGCAGAATATATCGCTGCATCAGAGGCTGCGAAGGAAGCATTCTGGTACAAGAAGTTTGCTGCAGAAATTGGAGTAATGCCATCAGATGCCATTCCTCTATACTGCGACAACAATGGCGCCATAGCCCTTGCTAAGGAGCCGAGGTCTCACCAGAAAATCCAAGCACATTGAGCGGCGATACCACCTCATCCGCGATTACCTCGAGAAGGGTTACGTCGAGGTCAAGAGAGTCAACTCCACAGATAATGTGGCAGACCCACTTACAAAGCCGTTGGGCCAGCAGAAGATCGAAGCCCACCTTGAGAAGATGGGACTTAGACTTGTAGCCAATTGGCTTTAGGACAAGTGGGAGATTGTTAGATATATGTGCCCTAGAAGCCAGAATTGGCTGACACTTGTAATACACTTCTAGGGGCAAAATTATAATTTTGACTATAAATCAATAAAATGGGTTATTTTCTATCACATATGTGTATTTAGTGTCTGTGATACATCCTTTGAGTTAATGGTAATGATAATTCATATTTTCAAGAGTTGAAAATTTAAGACATGAATAATCATTATTAACTCATAAAATGCTCCCGACCATAGGATCATCACGAGGATGGTGATTGATCCGGAAGGTTGGTGTACAATCGCTTCTCTTTAGTAGATGAGTCTTGAGTCTACGGTGTGGAGACACCGGAGCGAGAGTACAGGTACTCGTTAGAGAATGAGGGCACTGAGCGTGACCACCTCGAGTAGTCATTAGGAAGTCTACCTTCTCGTCAATGACTGACTCGATGCTGCAGTAGGTGTGTCTGGTTCTTTGACCTGAGGTGCATCGGCAGTTCAACCTTCGCGAGTCATGACGCCGCGGCAGCGTTCGACGCTTCGGATCATTGCCTGGAGTCGACGCTGCCTTCAAATGGTGATCGCAGTGATGTTTGTATCTGAATAAAATTCGGAAGCAACCACAGCCGTTCCGATCCTGACCGCAAACAAACCAATCCGTCGACATCGCACAATAACTGTTCCCATGGTGACCGCTGGAACCGCGCCCACCGTTACACGCCAACCAATCAGCGCCAGCTGTTGTCGACGAAAAGACGAATTACCCTTGTGCAGCCGCCGGATAAATTTCTTAGACCACCTTAAGCTTCTAGCGAGTCCACCACGTTGCAAATCTCTGATTCGCCGGAATTTGCTGACGCTGGCGGTCCACGCCGGATCGATGCGACCGGCTGATGGCTTTAATGGCTGAGTCGCTTGATGGCCCCTCGGTTTGCCGCGAGCCGGCTGCAGCCGTTTTCTTTTTTATTTAATTTTTATTATTTTATATTTTTAAAAACTCCCTATCTTTTTCATTTTAGCTCCCGTTTACTTGAAATTTATTCGTTGTATCAAAAAAATGCAGCCTTTCTATTGATAATAAAATTTTATTTTAATTTTTATTAATTTTTATTATTTTTTTAATTAATTTTTTAATAATAGAAAATATGAATTTCAAAAATGATTATATAAATTGATTATTAATTTTTAAAAATATATCAATTAAATGATAAATTAATACCTTTTATTGGTGATATTATGCATATCCTTATCACTAGCACAGATTGAATAACTCTCCTGATAATTAGAAGATGATGTAAATTATGCAGGAGATTGTTGACCTAGGATTAGGAGTTGATCTATTTTCTGAGCAAGAAGGTCAACTTTATCTAATTTTTGGACTATTAGATTCATATTAGCCATTTGATTATTATGGTTTAATGGTGAATCAACCATTCAATTAAGTTCAACTAAATCAGTAAAAAGCGATTTCCTACCATGCATGTATTAGTGTAACCCTAATGTATGGTTCAAAAAAAATTTTTAGAATTTTTTTTTTATTTTATTATTATTATTATTATTTTATTATATTAAAAATTAATTATTTTTTTAATTATTTTTAATTAATTTAATTTAATTTAATTATTAATTTTTAGTTAGTTTAATTTTTATTTTATTTTATTTTTAGAGGAGTAAGAAGAAGAAAGAAAGAAGAGTTCTAAAGAAGAGGTCCTAAGGAGTCCTAGAACTAAGAAGAGAGAGAAGAATTAAGTTTAATTAGGTTTGATGTTGGTTAGCAATCAAGTTGGTCAATCAATCCTGACTAAGGGTTATCCTAGATCTAGACAGCTCCTAACTGCCAAGGTCACCTTCAAGCCCTCCAAGTGTAGGATTAGCCAATCAACTAGCCAGGTAAGTGTAAGGTCGGTGGGAGTCCCCCCGTTGCTTGCCTTAGACACCAATTATGCTTGGCCAGGTAAGCGAACGGAACCAATTAGAAACCACCTTCCTTCGGACCCAGTCGTCCCTGAACCACTTTCCTAGACACCAATCAAATTGACTTATCCTAACCAGGTTCAACTCTTAGGATTTCCTTATCCTATTGAGCTCGAGTTCCTAGGGTTGATGTCTAATTGATTTTAAAATTTAAAGGCTTAGGTCAATGCAGGATGCTGGTTGGTTGTTTGTGGGCTAAGGAAGGGTGATCAAATCCCCACCTTATCTTGTTTAATTGGGTTGTGCCCTTAATTTGATTTAATATGAATATGCAAAAAAAAAAAAAAAATTCAATCAAAGGGTTCTATGCAATTTAAACTAGATGCATGCAACTAATTGAATTCTGAAAGGCTTACCTTGCCTCCAGCAATCACCAAAAAAAATAAAATAAAAAAAAATAAAAATAAAAATAATATGATGCATGCTCTAAGCAGTTAGGGTTTCTAATCTTATCATGAGACTTTTAATTAGATTTAAATGGATATTTTTTTAAAATTAATTTAAAAAAAATAAAATAAATAAATAAATAAATAAAAAGAAAAGAGAACTAGGGTTAGGATTGATCTCACCAAGGCAAAACTTCCTGATTCTTTTTGTTCTTTTTTTCTTTTTCTACAAAATAATAAAAAAAAATTAGCAAGCAATATTTATAAAAAATAAAAATTTTATTTATAATTTATTTATAAAAAATCAAAGAGATCAAAAATTTAATATCCGTGCCTTCCCCGGCAACGGCGCCAAAAACTTGATAGGAACGCGATGCTGTCGTTAAGACACCGTGTTTATCAGTTTAATCCGACTTCTTAAAATCATTAAAAATGCGTAGATAGTAGTGAGTCGGGTCGAATCCACAGGGAAGGTAGTATTTTTAGATTTGAAATCTTTGATTTTTTAAAAGAAAAAGAAAAGAAAAGATTTGAGTTTTGGGATCAAAAGTGAAGTCGGAAAATAAAAAGCAAAAATTAAAAGATGCAGAAATTTAAACTTGGTACTAAGATCTACTAGTTAGATCTTAGCATCTACTTGCAAAGCAATAATTTAAAGTGCAGAAATTAAATTGCAATAAAAATAAAAAGCAAGAAATTAAAATGCAAAAATAAAATTTTTATTAATTAAAATTTTAGAATTTAAATACATAAAATTTAAAAAGAAAAGATAAAATAAAATAGCCTGATCTCTGATCTTGGATCGGCATTGGCAGAAAGATGGTGTAGAAGCTCGGCTCTTCTTCTCGGCACCCGTTGCTTCGAAGCAGCCTTTAACCCATAGCCTGGCTTCGCCCTGTACCAAAGCTTCACCTTGATCGGAGATATTGATTTCTGATGGCCTGGGGTCCTTTTTATAGAGGTAGGAGGGCTGGATATTTTTTTCTAAAGGCAATATGGGACTAATAGCCTTTGTAATCATAAAAATACAAAGAAATTCGGATAAAATTTCAATCAAAATAGCTCTGATATGACTCTGCTAAATCTGATAAAATCCAGCCGTTCAACAGGAATCCAACGGTCCAAAAATCATCAAAATCGGATGCAGATAAGCTCAGATCGGGTCGGATTAAATTCTGGCCGTTGGATCGCGCTTGATCGAGGAAATCTGGCCGCAAATCGCGCTTCGGGAGTCTTGATCACCGCCGGCAGCGTTCTGGACCGTCGGATCATCGCCTGGATCGAGCGCTGCCGTCCGATGGTGATCCGCGTGATGTTTGTATCTGAATAAAATTCGGAAGCAACCACAGCCGTCCGATCCTGACCGCAAACAACCACATCCGTCCGATCGCGCAATAACTGTTCCCATGGACCGCGTGGACCGGCCGCACCGCACACCGCAACCAATCAGCGCCGCTGTTGTCGGACGAAAAGACTGAATTACCCTTGTGAGCCGCGATAAATTTCTGTAGACCCTTAAGGGGTCTAGGTCCACCACGTGGCAATCTCTGATTCGCCGGAATTTGCTGAGCTGGCGGTCCACGCCTGGATCGTGGACCGGCTGATGGCTTCAACGGCTGAGTCGGCTTGATGGCTTGGCTTGGCTTGGTGGCTCGGCTTGCGGAGCCGGCTGAGCCGTTTTCTTTTTTATTTAATTTTTATTTATTTTATATTTTTAAAAATTCATATCTTTTTCATTTTAGCTCCGTTTTACTTGAAATTTATTTCGTTGTGATCAAAAAAATGAGCTCTTTCTATTGATAATAAAATTTTATTTTTTAATTTTTATTAATTTTTATTATTTTTTAATTAATTTTTTAATTAATAAAAATATGAATTTTTCAAAAATTATATATAAATTGATTATTAATTTTTAAAAATTAATATCAATTAATTGATAAATTAATACTTTTATTGGTGAATTTATGATACTTATCACCATGCTATGTACACGATCTGATATAGCCCATGCTGTGAGTGTCACAAGCAGATATCAGTCAAATCTGTGAAGAACACTGACTTCTGATATCCTTAAGTACTTGAGAAGAACTAAGGATATGATGTTGGTCTTTGGTAACGGAGAACTCCAAGTCCCGGGATACACAGACTCGGATTTCATGTTCGATATAGATGATCGAAAGTCGACATCTGAAAGTCTGTTTGTGTGCAATGGTGGTGCTGTCAGCTGGAAGAGTTCCAAGCAAACTGTGATAGCAGATTCCACCATGGAAGCAGAATATATCGCTGCATCAGAGGCTGCGAAGGAAGCATTCTGGTACAAGAAGTTTGCTGCAGAAATTGGAGTAATGCCATCAGATGCCATTCCTCTATACTGCGACAACAATGGCGCCATAGCCCTTGCTAAGGAGCCGAGGTCTCACCAGAAATCCAAGCACATTGAGCGGCGATACCACCTCATCCGCGATTACCTCGAGAAGGGTTACGTCGAGGTCAAGAGAGTCAACTCCACAGATAATGTGGCAGACCCACTTACAAAGTCGTTGGGCCAGCAGAAGATCGAAGCCCACCTTGAGAAGATGGGACTTAGACTTGTAGCCAATTGACTTTAGGACAAGTGGAAGATTGTTAGATATATGTGCCCTAGAAGCCAGAATTGGCTGACACTTGTAATACACTTCTAGGGGCAAAATTATAATTTTGACTAAATCAATAAAATGGATTATTTTCTATCACATATGTGTATTTAGTGTCTGTGATACATCCTTTGAGTTAATGGTAATGATAATTCATATTTTCAAGAGTTGAAAATTTAAGACATGAATAATCATTATTAACTCATAAAATGCTCCCGACCATAGGATCATCACGAGGATGGTGATTGATCCGAAAGGTTGGTGTACAATCGCTTCTCTTTAGTAGATGAGTCTTGAGTCTATGGTGTGGAGACACCGGAGCGAGAGTACAGGTACTCGTTAGAGAACGAGGGCACTGAGCGTGACCACCTCGAGTAGTCATTAGGAAGTCTACCTTCTCGTCAATGACTGACTCGATGCTGCAGTAGTGTGTCTGGTTCTTTGACCTGAGGTGCATCGGCAGTTCACCTTGAGGGTGTTATAGTTTGACTACACCATTACTCGGTCTCCTAGCCATATGGAATCCCTGAGGTGTATGTTGGCTATAGCATGTTCATTGTAGGAACTGGATTGCATCAAGATGGAATCTATCTACCTCGGTGGTAGAGGAGCAGCCCTATGATGATCATGAGAATCAAGTCCAGAAGCCCATGGCCATGGCAGAGTGAAATAATAGAAAGAGTTTCTATTTAGGTTTTCACATCGGACTTGAATCGAATGATTACATCATATGACAGAGAACTAGGGTTTGACGAGTTCACCTTAACCCTAATCTGATCGGGGCTCAAGATAGAAGAACTTAATCACACAGGTAGCTGCACCAAGAGGTTCACATTCAGCTTGATGGGTTGCCACCATATACTGCTAGGTGTCACTGGTGGATTTTGGGAGCAATTAGAATGATTTAGATGATCGATCATTCTAGCTGTTCGAATCAGAAGAGTTCTGATCCATCGAAAGGAGTTTCGATGATGTCGATGATAGAGATCATGACATATCCCATTACCATACAGAACTGAACCTAACTGGGTCACACAAACAAGGGTTTGAATCTGGTGATCATCAATTGAACTGATCCAGTTCAATTGATCTGAATGAGATTCAATTAGGTTCAAGGAAAATCGTGCTAGCACTCGATTGAACCTAACGTTCTTCTTTTACTATCATAAATAGTTGTCCTGACTGAGCCAAAGGAGTTTGTGCTCGATCAGAGGCCTTCACTTGGTCTGACTGGAGCTTGTCCAAGGTCAGAAAAGGGTTGTCTTATTTTGTAAGACAATACCTACCATTTTTGGTCACCTGCCATTTCTCGTCCTTTGACTTTGGTCAAAAGTTGACCTTTGACTGGTCAAATGTTGACCATTGACACTTTGACTTCTTGTCCACATGTCATGCACCTATTGGAGAGCTGGTGGGGGCCTAGTCCCCCTACCAGAACCTGGCAAGGAGGAGGGCGCACGCCACCCTTGGCGTGTGCCCAAGCTGGAGGCGCCCAGGAGTCCCTGTTGGATAGGGACTCCATCTCCTTTTTGGATTCCAATTAGAGTTCTCCTAAGAACCAACTTTGACTGGTCTTAGGCACCATCTAAGGAGGAATCCAAGGGACTCTATTCCCACCAATCAGATTTAGATCTGATTTCACAAAGGGTTGTGATTGGTTGGGAAGAAGAGGAGTTGGATCACAGATAGTCTATAAATAAGACCCTGCGCCCAACTCAAATAATGATTGAAAAGGAATTCAATTCCCACGCCCCAAGGCCTCCTCTCCCCTCTTCCTCCATGCCAAACCCACCTTCTCCCTCTCCTCTCCACGTCCAAAGTGGTTTGGACCTTGGTTGGTGCAATCCAGATGAGAGAAAGGCGACTGAAAGCTAGAAGGCTGCGCTGCTGCAAAGGACAACTGCTGATCTTCCAAAGAAGTTTTGAAGATCCTTCAGATCAGATCCAGATCTAATTTTTGGAGATGTGATAGAGAAAAAGAGGATCTCCAGATCCAGATCCAGTCCGAGTGGATACTGGTAGAGGCCAGGTACTTGCATGGCTAGATCCAGAACCTTCCGCTGCTTACAGGATCATCAATGGGTAATAAGATTACCCACTTCAAGATAAATTAAATTTAATTTAATTTATCTAATTTTATTTTAATTACTAAATAATAAGAATCAGATTTGAAACATCCCAGATCTGATATGGATCAAAGAGAAAAAAATTATTTGAAATATATTTTTTGATCTGATCTGATCTGAACGAACCTGAACCGAAAAATCAAGATTTTTCTTCACCCAGCCCCTGTTGAGGGCTCCACCCTATTCACAGATGACGATATCTATGATAAGGTGCTTGGTAGGAGACCTAGCTATATTATGGAGTTGGGATATGAGGTTGTGGCCCCCAGCTCCTCTAGGACAGCACATATTTTTTATGATGCTTGTTTGCATAAGGCGGAAAGGAGACATGTTGAGATTGAGAGGAGAAATCAGGTGGAGATAGTGGACCTATGGTGGATCAATCTAGAGCTTTCATTCTAGCTTGCAATATTTGGGGCGAAGCTTGATGAGTTATGTTGTCTTATGCCTCCCCACCAACTTTTGATGTTTCTGCTGAAGCCTATAATCAGGACTCCATCGATGATGATAATGGGTGTTCTTCTATGACCAATATTATTTTATATTATTTTTAATCAATATATTTTCATCATTAAGTAAATAATTAGTTTGCTAACTTAATTTTTTAATCTATTACAGGTCTATGACATGTGGCTTTACATATGGAGTTTAATTTTGTTTGGATGTATATATTTTTATATAATATCCTTTATGGTTATACATATACTTATTTTGCATTGATTGTATGTATGACATTTTATGTGGTTATTTTGTATGGATTCTTTATATGGATATTTTAAAGTGAAATGAATTTGATTTTGGCATATATAAATGAAGAACATAGTGTATATATTATATGTTTATTTGTTTACAAGTTTTATAAGAAAAAGTCTAAAAAATATGGCACCAAAGCAATTATTTTTTTTATAAAAAATAATTAGCAACATAAAAAAGCATAGGTAATATCTTTTAGCAATGCTAATTAGTATTGCCAAAGGATGTGTTGGACGACCGACCGTCCCACCCACTAGTACAAAATGAAGCTACCACAGTGCATACTACGGCAACAGTTTCAAAAATTGCTACCATCGAATCTATAGAGTGGTTATACGAAACTGCTGCAATAGATGGAACCTATGGCAGTAGTTCAACCAAACTGCTGTCGTAGGTTGACCTATGGTAGTGATTCAGCAAAATCGCTGCCATAGATTAGAGGTGGGCATTGGGCCAGGTTGCCCATGGGCCGGCCCATCCCGGCATGAATTGGGCCATGCCAGGCACGGCCCGCTATAGTACCATCCAGTACTATAGTGGGTCGTGCAATGGCACGGCCCAAAACTATGGGCCAAGCTGGGCTGGGGGTTTAGTGGCCCACGGCCTAGGCCCGATACGACCCTTCAAGGCATGGGCTGGCATGGCACGGCCCTCATGCCAGCCCATATGGGTCGTGCCAAGGCACAGCCTATGTGCCAGCCCATATGGTGGAGGATAATTAAGTTGGAGGATAAATAAAAAAAAGATAGGAGATATTGAATTTTTTTTGTAAAAGTAAAAATTGTCTTGTAATGGTAGAGGATTTGGCATGGACCTCTACTAGTTTATTAATGTAAATCAAAATTATACAAAAAAGAGAGGGTAGCTAGGCCTAATCTCCAGAATACAAAGAAGGAGAGAGAACTGAGAAGAAAATAGAGGTGACTCACCTCAATAAGTAAAACATAAAATATATAATTTTAAAAAATTAAAAATTAAAAATAAATCTTACTAATTATCTATTATGTTTGTGTCTTCCTCATCATCAGATTCAGTATCATGTCCTTCTTTATCCTAAAGTCTCGCCTCTGCATCCAGCCAATCTTTGAAGCAGAGCAGCATCTCAATTATCTTGCCCATTATTTTGTTCCTTTTTTCATCCAGAATGTGTCAACCTGCACTAAAAGCTAATTTTGATGTTACTATGGACATTGGCATAGCTAAAATATCACGTGTAATTTTAGACATAACAAGGTATTGATTTTTCATACTCTTCCATCAGGCCAACACATCAAGATTTTTTATTTGATTTTCATCTAATGTAGAAAAAATTTTATATCATAAATAAAATTCTAATTCATTGCTTAAAGGTGAAGAAGATGCAGATAAAGAAGATGCACGTGAATGTCTCCTATATGCAAGAAATGAAAAAATAGATGATAAACAAGAGTTACTAGAAGTTGGTTATGAAGATGATGTGGACTGTCTAGATCTATGAATTTTTTCATCATATAATAAAAAATATTATGAAGTAGCTGAGTTACCTCAGCTTTAGATGCTTCAAAATCATGATTCATATATCTACCAATTTCATCAAGCAAAATATATATGCCACTTAATTTGATTATGGATCAAATACAGCAGTTAAGTTATGCATGGAACATACCATATCCCAATACTAATTTTATTTTTTTATTTTATAAATAATAGGCATTAAAATATTATCATATCTATTATGCAAATTGACCATAATTATATATGCTTGTTGTAAGAATGCACAAGAGGTTAAAAAATAAATATCAGAAAGAGTATTTGTAGCATTATAAAAACTAACTAAAAACCTTCTAAATTTTTTTTTTCAATCATTTTTAGTCAAAATAAAGCCTAATCCATGATCATTTATATATGTATATAATAAATTTTTGTATGAATATGCATCATGAATTATTGTATATGTAGAGTTCCAATAGGTAATTACATCAAGTTTAAATTTTTTGAAATGTTTATCATAGTCTAGACATAATTATTTAAATTCTTATAATCATGTTCTTAAAGCACAAATAAAAGATATTGCATTTCTAATTTTTGCAATTATATCTTAAACCATGCCCATTCCAGCTTGAATAGAAAGATTAAAAATATGACATGCACATCTAATATGAAATAATTTTTTATTAACAATGAGATAAAAAGAGTCTTTCAATAATTGAATAGCTACATTATTATTAGATGCATTATCAAATATAACAGACATAATTTTGTTACTAATACCATATGCAGCTGTAGTTTGATAAATAGTATTGAAAATTTATTGGCCAGAATGGGGATAATCAAAAGAATGAAAAGCAAGAATACATTTATTTAATTTTCAATCATTATCTATATAACAAGTAGTGATAGAAATAAAAGGCATACTACCTATAGATGCAGTCCATATATCAGAAGTTAATGATATTTTTGTATTTAAAGTAAAAAGAGTTTTAATTTAATTATCCTTCATTGCTAAATAATTAGTCATAGCTACTTTTCTAAATGTACGTCTACTGTTTCTTCTATAAGCGGATTGTAAAGCTAATTGAATATACTCTTCAAAATTAAAAGATTCACATAAAAAAATCAATTTTAACCATTACAGGCCATGCTTGTCATGGCCCATTTGGAGCCACTGGGGTCGTGCCAAGCACAGCTTGTTTGGGCTAAAAAAAATGGGCATGATGGACCAATTAGCCGTGCCAGGCCCGACACATCAATTCTTGGGCCTAGGGTCGTGCTGGATGGAGGGTTTGGCATTCTCGTGCCATGCCGGCATAGCCTGTTTAGTAGCTGGGCCATGCCAGGCATGACCCACTATAGTATTTGACTCATTAGACCTAGGTTGGGCCAGGCCAGGCACGGTCCGATGCCCAGCACTATCATAGACCAGACCTATAGCAATGGTTACTGTAACCGCTACTATAGATCTGACCTATTGTAGTGGTTAATTAACCACTATCATAGAGTCAGACCTATTATAGCGGTTATGCTTAATCACTACTATATATCATGATCTATGATAGCAGTTATTCAAAACTGCTGCTATAAGTCTGATCTATGATAGCGGTTTGGCTGAACTACTACCATAGATCACATCTGTTGCAGCAGTTTCGTATAACCACTGCCATATTTTTTTTCATATTTTTTTAAATATTATATAATTTTAAAATTTAATATCTATCTTCATCATTCATTATCTAAATAATTATCATTAGAGTATCATCACAAAAGGTTATCTTAATCCGATAGCCCTAGCTTCATCGATCGAAAAAATTCAATTTCGACGACTATGAACGACGATATGATGATTTGATAGATGGAGATCACCAATGAATTCAAAAATCTTCAACGATGATCTTGATAATATTTGTAGCACACTATCAAAGTTTTACTTCAATCAGATATCGTTATCATGGTCAATTTAGTATGGAATGGTTTTGATAATTAAATGAGAAATGAGTGATCAAAAGGCCAAACGACGTTTGATTACAAGAAAATTTTTTAGTTAAATATTCTTTGCTATAATTTTAATCATTTTATACAGTAATGATCATAAAATCTAAATTATTTTTGTATGAATTGTTCATATTAAGCAGATTATGCAAAAGTACTAGCATAATTACCAAAGGAGTTTAAGAACATGTATCCATCGACATATAGTTTTGGATCGATCTTGGACCCGAGGTTTAAATTTTATGATCACCATCATAAAAATGATTAAAATAGTAGCCAAGATCATTTATCTAAAAAATTATCTCATAATTGAACACCGTCTGATTCTTTGATCACTCGTTTATTATTTAACGGTCAAAATTATTTCATACTAAATTGACCATGATAATGATATTCGATTGAAGTAAAAGTTTGATAGTATACTATAAACATCATTGAGATCATCATTATAGATTTTTGGATCCATCGATGGTCTCCATCTATTAGATCATCATGCAGTCGTTCGTGATCGTCTAAATTAAATTTTATCGATCGATGAAGTTAGGGCTATCGGATCGAGGTGTCCTTTTATGATAATACTCTAATGCTAATTATTTAGATGATGAACAATGAAGATAGGCATTAAATTTAAAATTATATAATATTTAAAAAAAATATAAAAAAAATAATTTCTAACCTATGGCGGCGATTATTGAGAATTGCTGCTATAGGCTCTATGACAGTGGTTTTCTAACCACTGCTATAAGCTCTACGACAGTGATTTTCTAACTACTGCTATAGACCTATGACAGCAATTTTTACTAACTGCTGTTGTAGACCAATGATAGCGATCCAAAAATCACTGCCATAGATTAGGTATTTTTTTTCTAGCCCATCCCAAATTCGATCTTCCTCCGAGCACTCTCTCTCTCTTTCTCTCCCTCCTCTCTATCATCAGTGACATCCCACCCTTCCATTTCCTT
Source organism: Cocos nucifera (assembly GCA_006176705.1). Lineage (NCBI taxonomy): Eukaryota > Viridiplantae > Streptophyta > Magnoliopsida > Arecales > Arecaceae > Cocos > Cocos nucifera. The sequence goes on along the minus strand of QRFJ01000001.1, from coordinate 1,441,792 downwards.
TTTCAACTAGTGTCGCATCCTCCCCCGCCTCCTATTGGCTCCCCGACCGGTGCCACCTCCACCTGCACCTCCTGCTTGTTCCCCGATCGACCCAACTTTTGGCTCTGCCACCTCCTGTCCTTGCCCCTTCTTCCCCGACTGGCCCAACCGCCAGCCCCGCCGCCTCCCCCTCCTCCTCCTTCTTCCCTAGTCGGCTCGATCATCGGCTCCACCACCTCCCCTGCCTCCCCCTTCTTCCTCAGCCGTCGGCCCCGACTCCTTCCTAGCTACTCTCTCTCTCCTCTCTTCCCTCAACCCAACCCCCCTCCCTACTCTCTCTCTCTCTCTTTCTCTCCTCTCTTCCTCAGCCCATTTGACCCACCCCCTTCCTTCTCTCTCTCTCTCTTTCTCTCTTGTCTTCCCTCAGCCCGACCCACCCCCTCCCTACCCTCTCTTCTCTCTTTCATCTATCTCTCACTCTCTCTCTTCCCTTATTCTCTCTCTTTACTCTTTCTCTTTCTCACTTCTCTCTCTATCTCACTATCTCTCTCATTTCGTAGGTTACTTCTAGCACAGCTGTCGGTGACCCTCGGAGCTCTCTGTGCAACCCTCTTTTTATAGTCGTAGGTATTTTTTAAAAATTTCATAATATTATTTATTTATTATTTATAATTTTTATAATTTTTATAATAAATATTATAAAAATTATAATTATTTATCGATCGTGGGCCGTATCTATGGATAAGAGAACTCTTGTCGATTGATTCTAGATCATGTCGGTGGGTTCTAGGCTGGACTATGCCGTGTCGACGATCATAGACAGCCCTAGGCCGTATTGTGTCGGCGATCGTGGATGATCTTGGGTCATGTCGACAGTCTTGGGCCATGCCATATCGACAGTCATGGACAATCCTTGGGTTATGCCGGTCGATGAGAAAACCTATGTCGGTGGATTCTAGATTGTGCCGGCAGCCTTGGAGGCGGGTCATTCAAAAAACTCCCGTAAAAAAATTTTTGTGTAGTAAACCTCCATAGTGCAGTAGAGGGAGTACTAAAGAGAGCAATAGCATAAAAAAAAAAAGAAAAGGTCTATCTATCTCTTAGCTGTGTCAGTCGCTAAGAGAATCCTCGCCTCCATCGGTAGGTTCTGGGCTATACCCACGGTCGTGGGCTGTGTCGGCAGCTAAGAGAACCCCTACCGCTAATAGAAAGTGAAATTATTTGTTACTCCATCTTAATTATTTATGAATGTAATTCATGTTGTAGAATTTATTGCATAATATTTTTTGGATGTTTATATTTTATTGCTTTTGTTTATTGCATTGCATAACGATAAATTCATCAATTGATTAGTGTACATAATCTCCAACATCCGTATATTTATATATTTTTTTATGGATGGGAGAATTATGTACAATGATCAATTGAATATCCAATTTGGATAGTTTGAGAATTGTAAATAATTATATAGATAATTACAGTAATCAAATGATATACTAAGAGTTTCGAATAAAATTTTGGATAGCATTTTTTTTTGTTCTCGCAATATGGAGAACTAAGAAAAAATGCTACTAAAATTTCATTCAATCCCTATTGCATATCTTTTGATTTCTATAATGAACTAGTAGAATTAATGCAATTTTTGAATGGGATAGGACCTATCTTTATCGATTAATTGATGATAGGATGTATTTATAGCATATCTAAAAATGATATTTAATGTAAATTCCATACGTGATATTTATTTTGGTTCCTATTTATAATACATTTTTTGTTTATATTGCATATTTATTTATAATGCATTAGTATATAATGTAAGTTCCAAGCATGATTTAATTGAGGTATCATCATTTTTATAATGGATAAGGGATGGATGAAGTTTAGTAGACTCTCATCAGAATATGAGGCTGGATTTAAAAAAAAATTTGATTTTGCTATAGAAAAATTTGGAGACCATGGACTTATCTAATATCTTTGTAAAAAGTGTATGGATGGGCTATGGCTACCTCGTTAAGATGTAAATGATCACCTCACTATTTATGACTTTAAATTCGATTATGAAATTTGTTGGGATCAATGTGGTGAAGGCATGCTGCAAGGAGGCGATCAATATGATGGGGGAGTGGAACAAATAGTTCATGATATTTTTTCATTTGTTGACCATAATAACGGTGCATCTACGTCCATGCCTGATCCTATGGTTAGTGGAATAACAAACAGTGAGGATGTGAAGAAGGTCCACATGTTGATGGAGGACGCTAATGTTCCATTGTATCCCAGATATAAAAGGATTGCAAAACTTAAGTTCTTAATCCGGTTATACCGTATGAAATGCTCCGATGGATTTAGTAATAATGGAGTGAACTACATACTAGAGCTTTTGGAAGATATTCTTTAAGATAATGCATAAATCTCAAAAAATAATTATGAGGCATCAAAGATTATTGAATAGTTGGGCGTTACTTACACCAAGATACATACATGTCCCAATAATTGCATGCTCTACTGGGAGGAGGATGCCAACCGAAATGAGTGCATGAGGTGCAGTGTATCAAGATGAAAATAGAATAAAGATGGTACATCAATTCATGTACCTTAAAAGTTGATGTGGCACTTTTCTTTAATTTCAAGACTATAGAAATTATTTATGTCGGCAAGGATATCAAAGGACATGAAATGGCATGAAGAGGACTGAACAAAAGATGATGTATTGAGACATCCAGCGATGGAGAGGCATGGAAAAAGTTTAATGAAATACATTTCAATTTCACATAAGAGATACGTAATATGAGATTAGGCTTGTCATGCGACGGTTTCGATCCGTTCAAGCATATGAATATCACCCACAGTATATGGCCAATATTTATTCATGTTTACAACCTCCTATCGTAGATGTGTATAAAAAAATTTTTTGCTTTCGTGACAGTGTTCATCTCTAGACTGATGGAGGTAGGTAATGATATTGATGTCTATTTACAGCCTCTTATTATCGAGCTGAAATAGTTGTGGAGCATTCAAAGTATTCCAACTTTTGATATCTTGTTGAATGAGTTATTCTCCATACATGCAGTGCTTCTATGGACAATAAATGACTTTCCAACTCATGCCCTAATGTCGAATTAGAGCACAAAAAATGAGCTAGCATGCCCAGTTTGTGGAAAAAACATCCGAATGAAAAGGTTGACATATCAGAGGAGCTTTAGTTTTATGGGGCATCGATGTTTTTTCTATCGAAACTATCCATACAAAAGGGATGTACGCTCCTTCGATGGTACTATTGAAGAAGGTGAGGTGCCTAGCCGAATATCTAGGAGTGAGGTATTGAGAGAGTTAGATGGTCACAGTGTTGAATTTAAAAAAGATGATCCGATTGATGGTAAGAAGAGGAAGCGTCGATCAAAGAAAAATGATCCATTTTAATTGGAGGAAAAAAGTATCTTCTTTGATTTGTCATATTGGGAGATAAATTTATTGTGCTATTGTTTGGATATAATGCATATTGAAAACAACATGTGCAAGCTCTTATTGACAGCAATCTTGAACATCAAGGATAAAACCAAGGATGACTTGAATTCCTAATTTGACTTGAAAGAATAGAGTATTAGAAGATTACTCCATCTGGACCCGGTAGGGGGAGAATAGTGGAGGCTCTCTCATGCATGTTATGTTATAAATGTCTTCGAACGGTCCATATTTTTTCATATGTTGGAGAACATAAAGATTTCAGATGGATACTTAAGCAACATATCAAAGCATATGGATAGTAAGGATGTCAAACTTGAGGGATTGAAGACTCATGATTATTATATGTAGATGCAGAAATTGATCTCAATAGCTATTCGCTGCATGTTGCCAAAAATATCAAAATGACTATTATTCGTCTTTGGAACTTTTACAAAGATACTTGTGCAAAGAGGTTGCTTAAAAAAGACGTGAAGCAAATGAAGGCAAGGATGGTGACTATATTATGTGATCTGGAGAAGATATTTCCACCATCATTTTTCATGATTATGATGTTTCTCATCATGCACCTTGTAGGAAAAGTTGCATTTGGAGGTCCAGTATTCTATCGATGGATGTATTTTATTGAGAAAAATATTTAAACTCTAAAATCTTATGTAAGAAATATGAATCATCCGGAGGGATCTATAACAGAAGGTTAATTGGGTCAAGAGTATATAAATTTTTATACCATGTATTTAATAAGCTCAAAATGCATCGTAATCGACCAATGAAAAATTAGGATGATCAGTATGAGCCAATTAAGCTTGTATTTGAGTCTATTCCACGGTCAGATGGACTTCTCACTTCATACCGCCTCACTAATTTGAGCATTGAAGAAAAGAATAAGATGCACTGCTACGTGCTCTTCAACTGTGATGTCATTGAGTCATACATAAGGTGAGTCACTCAATCTTAATTATTTCATAATAATTAAAAAATAATACTCAATTACATATAAATTTATTTTTTATGCATGCAGTAAATACAAGGAGGTAATAAGAGTAAAATACGATGCTTTAAGTATGCGGGGGGAAAAGAAAATGCACAGCAAAAATTTTTTTGAATGGTTCAAAGATCATATAAGCAATTATATATTCTTGCCTTATATAACTTATTTGAACATGTTTATTAATTAGGTGTCATCTCCTTAATTAGGTGTGGAGATTACTTCTTGATGATGTGAGCTCTAAAGTATGTGCTTTTGTTAATGGACCCTAATCGTACCGTGAGTGAGTATAAACAGCTTATCATTAACGACTACAGATTTAATATTCACAGCAGATCCATAAACATGATAATACAAAATAGTGGCATGATGTTGAGCACTACCACTGGGTGTTATGCTAGCTCGAGGAATTTACAGCCTCGTATGGAGGATTTAAACTATTATGAAGTGGTGAAGAAGATAGTCATCTTGGACTATTATTCTAAAGGAAGGATTGCATTGATGAAGTGTGATTGATTTGATATCTTATCACAATCAGGGATGAAGACTGATAAGTGCGATTTTACTCTCGTTAATATGCAACACCATTTTTATACTGAAGAACTGTATATACTTGCCTCCCAAGCTAGTCAAGTCTTCTACGTTAGTGATCCCTTAGAGCCTTAATGGGATGTTGTTGTGAGGATGGTGCCTTGGCATATTTTTGGTGATACCGAGGTTGATGACGATGTTGGACCATGCATGCAAAGTGCTCCTCTAGGATAAAACTTATCTGATACTATTAAGGTCTCAGATACATTTATTAGAAGTGATGGTGATATCCATATTGTAGATGCCACTAGGTGATGACTTCAATATTCTGGTATAAATATTAGAGTCTATTTATCGATGCTTTACTAATATTATTATTTAATATGTTATATTGGTTAATGTTCATTAACATTGCAGGTCACGATGGCACCGAAATGCTACCAAGCTTTCACCCCCACCTCTCGATAAGTTATGCGGAGCTCCTCATCTAAGTCACAATTAGAGCATACTCCATCCACCTTCGCATCGACTGCCTAGGGATCACCGGCATCTACTTCTCCACCAGCATTTAAGCCTCCACCATTAGCCATATCTCCGACATATGCTCCACCTATCGATGAGTCTCCATTGGCATCTACGTCGCACGATCCTATGGCTAGTGAGTGTATATTTTTATTATGTTATTTATTTATTTATTTTTATATAGTTATTATATATATATTTATATAACATATTTTTATTACAGCTGCATCATCCAGTAGGACATGTCACGGTCCCACACATATACCGCATGTGTGGAACCGCCAGTATTAAGTGATAGTGGAGTATGATGTGGAGGGAAGGCCAGTAGGGGAGACCGCGTGGGAGATGCATTTCTTTTTTGGAGTGCTTGTGAGGCGGTCTGACATCATTCCTATACTGCCCATAGACTAGCGATTGATGGATGCTGATGTCAGAAACCAGGTATGGAAGGAGATATAGATAAGTGTATCTTAATTATATTTATGCATTTGATATGTTTATACGATGTTTGATTAGAAAAATTTCATAATTAATTTTTGATAACTTTGTGCAGAGGAGGTACGACTTTCTAAATCATAAGAGGGCTCAAGATATCCGACTGAAGAAGATTGGAGAGTTGTACCAGGGCTACAAGGTCAAGCTCCATAGAGGTTGGCTCGAGCATCGAGAGGACACTCCGGAGGAGCTTGTTCCTTGGATGGAGGACTGTCTCTGCATTAGTGGAAGGGGATGGAAAGACATTGGAGGATCCAGGAGTTCGAAGTTTAATTTCTAACTTTTAAATTTTTTAATATACTTAAAATTATATTTAAATATTTTTTAAATATTTATTATTTATTTGAATACTTGTTAGGCTACCTCTTGTTAGAACCAGAAAAATCGGGCAGTCCAAGAGTACACGCACACTCTCGACTATGAGTCTATGGCCAGTCGTGTGCATAAAGAGGTAATGAATTCTGAATCTTACTAGATAAATTAAATGAATATTTTTTCATGTTCTAATAAACTGATCCATTGTTATAGCTGATGAGGGATGGGTGATGCCCAGTCATAGCGAGATCTTCTGATCTAGCCGTATGGATAAGAATGGCAGGCCAATGAATACCACGATCGAAAGAATTTTGTAAGTAATAAATATATTAGTATGATTAGTATTATAATATTTTTTATAATATTTTATATAAATTTATAATTATAGGAGTAGTTAGATGCCCTCACGAGCCAAGGCCTGGATACCTCTAGCCTCCATGACCATCTATCTCAAGTCTTGGGGCCTGAGCACTCTGAGAGAATCTGATGTAGGCTCGAACATATGCTAATGAGCTACTCTCTTCACATGCTTCCGGTGTCGTTAGTCGGGAGCAGCTTGAGAAGACGTTGGCATAGGCAGCTCAGGCAAGGGTGCAGGCACATCAGGCTATGGAGTAGGCTACTCAGGCTGAGGTGGTCACACTCAGTGCACTCATTCTCTAACGAGTACCTATACTTTTGCTCTGGTGTCTCCACACCGTAGACTCAAGACTCATCTACTAAAGAGAAGCGATTATACACCAACCATCTGGATCAATCACCATCCTCATGATGATCCTATGGTCCGGAGCATTTTATGAGTTAATAATGATTATTCATATCTTAAATTTTCAACTCTTGAAAATATGAATTATCATTACCATTAACTCAAAGAATGTATCACAGACACTAAATACACATATGTGATAGAAAATAATCTATTTTATTGATATTAGTCAAAATTATAATTTTGCCCTAGAAGTGTATTACAAGTGTCAGCCAATTCTGGCTTCTAGGGCACATATATCTAACAATCTCCCACTTGTCCTAAAGTCAATTGGCTACAAGTCTAAGTTCCATCTTCTCAAGGTGGGCTTCGATCTTCTACTGACCCAACGGCTTTGTAAGTGGGTCTGCTACATTATCTGTGGAGTTGACTCTCTTGACCTCAACATAATCCTTCTCGAGGTAATCGCAGATGAGGTGGTATTGCCGCTCAATGTGCTTGGATTTTTTGTGAGACCTTAGCTCCTTAGCAAGGGCTATAGCGCCATTGTTGTCGTAGTATAGAGGAATGGCATCTGATGGCATTACTCTAATTTCTGCAGCAAACTTCTTGTACCAGAATGCTTACTTCGCAGCCTCTGATGCAGCGATATATTCTGCTTCTATGGTGGAATCTGCTATCACCATTTGCTTGGAACTCTTCCAGCTAATAGCACCATCATTGCACACAAACAAACTTTCAGATGTCGACTTTCGATCATCTATATCGGACATGAAATCCGAGTCTGTGTATCCCTAGACTTGGAGTTCTCCGTTACCAAAGACCAACATCATATCCTTAGTTCTTCTCAAGTACTTAAGGATACATTTCACAAAAGTCCAGTGTTCTTCATCCTGAATTTGACTGATATCTGCTTGTGACACTCACAGCATGGGCTATATCAGGTCGTGTACATAGCATGGCATACATGAGGCTCCCTATTGCAGAAGCATAAGGGATCTTGCTCATGCGTTCTATTTCCTCAGGTGTGCTAGGGCACATCTTCTTGGAAAGATGAATACCATATCTGAAGGATATTAATCCCCTCTTAGAGTTTTCCATACTAAACCTCTTTAGTACTTTCTCTATGTACATCTTCTGTGAAAGTCCTAGCATCCTATTCGGTCTATCCCTATAGACCTTAATTCCTAGAATAAAGGATGCTTCACCTAGGTCTTTCATGGAGAATTTCTTGGACAACCATAATTTGACTATTGTCATCATGGGAATATCATTCTCAATAAGGAGGATGTCATCCACGTACAATATGAGGAAGACAATAGTGCTCCCACTGATCTTTTTGAAGACACACGGTTTCTCTTCATTTTTGATGAAACCAAACATTTTGATCACATCATTGAAACGAGTGTTCCAGCTCCGAGATGCTTGCTTAAGTCCATATATGGACCTTTGCAGCTTGCAAACCTTGTGATCAGTATCACTGGATGTGAAACCTAGCGGCTGTTCCATATAGATATCTTCCTCAAGATATCCATTCAAGAATGCCATTTTCACATCCATTTGCCATATTTCATAATCAAAATAGGCTGCAACGGCAAGCAATGTGCGGATGGACTTTAGCATAGCCACTGGGAAAAAGGTATCCTAATAGTCAATGCCTTTGCATTGACTATAACCTTTTGCCACTAGTCTAGCCTTGAATGTCTCCACATTTCCATCTGCACCAATCTTTCTCTTGAAGATCCATTTACACCCAATAGGTACTATACCTTCTGGTGGATCTACCAAGGTCCAGACTTGGTTTGAGAGCATCGAGTCAATTTCTGACTGCATTGCCTCTAGCCATTTCTCGGAGTCGATATCTGATATCGCCTCGTTGTAGGTTTTGGGATCATACTTCATGTCTGAATTCTTTGAACTTTTCAAAAGCTTCAGACATGTGTCTCATAAGATACACATACCCATACCTAGACAGATCATTGGTAAAGATAATGAAGTAGACAAAATTGCCTCTAGCCGGCACATCAAATGGGCCGCACACATCAGTATGTACTAGGGCAAGGAGATCTGTGGCCCTCTCCCCATGTCCAACAAAAGGGAGTTTAGTCATTTTGCCTTGAAGACAAGATTCACAAGTTGGATATGACTCAGAAGTCAATGGACTCAATAGCCCATTTTTCTCCAATTTGTTGATCCTATCTTCTGCTATATGACCTAATCTCAGGTGCCATAGATATCTATCGTTTGGACTATCCCTAGGTCGTTTGGCATTCACGTTTTGCTCGATAGTTAGAATAGGTACATCAATATGTAGCTGATAAAGACCATTAATAAGGAAACCATTTGCAATTTTATTTCTTTCATAAAGAATGTTACAATGGTCCTTAAAGAAGGTAATCACATAGCCTTCTTGTGCTAAGCATGAAACAGAAATCAAATTCCTGCTAGCTGCAGGCACATAATAACAGTCTTTCAAAACTAAGTCTAAACCAGATGGTAATCGAAGAGGGTATGTTCCCACGGCTACTGCAGCAACTCTTGCTCCATTACCGATGCGTAGGATCATGTCTCCATCCCTCAGCCTCCTGCTATCCTCAAGATCCCTGCATGGAAGTGCACAGATGAGCACTAGAACCAGAGTCAAGCACCCAACTGGATGCAGAAGAAATCCGTAAGGTTAGACTCAATAACGAGCATACCTCCAGAAGGACCTTCCTTCTTGTTCTTCAGGGTGGCCAGGTAAGTAGGGCAGTTCCGCTTCCAATGGCCGTCGCTGTTGCAATGGAAATACTTTCCTTTGACATCGGCCTTTTTCTTCGGCTCTGCCTTCTTCTTCTTTGTTCCTTCCACCTTCTTGCTTTTTCACAGACTTCTTTTTCTTTCCATAAGACTTTCTTTTGGAAGAAGTCCGTTCCATAGCAAGAACTGAGCCTTTAGAACCTTTCATAGAAAGCTCAGCGGTAACCAGCATATTCATTAATTCGGCCAAGGAATTTTGAAGTTTATGCATGTGGTAATTCATGATGAATTGCCCATATGCATCAGTCAAGGATTGCAGAATAATATCGTTCTGCAGATCCAAGTCTAACTTCACACCGAGCTTCTCAAGCTCTTCCATGTCCTTGATCATTGTCAGACAGTGATCTTGGACTGACTGCCCATCACGCATCTTAGCCTTAAAAAGTCATTTCGTGACTTGATACTTTGGCTGCGCGACTCTGTTCACCAAACATCTCCTGCAGGTGAGCCAACATTTGGCGAGCAGTCCCGATATCTTCATGTTGGCGCTGGAGCTCATCAGACATCGAGCCCAACATGTAATATCTGGCCTTATTATCTTCGTCTATCCATTTTTTCCAGAGACGCTCTCTGTTCAGTGGATGATGACGGGCTGGTAAGGTGGGAGGGTCCTGGTCCAAAACATGGGTTAACTTCTCGGAACCCAAAACTAATTTTGTAGTTCCTGAGCCAATCTTTATAATTGGGTCCAGTCAGTCTATGTGTGTCCAGGATACGTGCCAATGGGTTGGACGCAGACATTTTTCTGTAGAGAGTCAAAGATTCTAGTTAGATACTGTAATTATGACTTGACCAATTTATTTAGAGATTTTATTTTTAAACAAATTAGCTCCCACTATTTTCTCGGATCCCTACACTCCCTCTGTAGAGATGCAAAAATCTCCATGATTAATGATTTCTAGTGGGTGGTGCGGTCTCACCAACTGACTCATCACCTCACCTAACAGTTATTGGTGATGGGTTAGCCAATGAGTGAACAACTCTTGTTCAATGATTCTCTAATCATGGTGCACCCAAACTTGGTCTCTAATTCATGAATCTCACCGTATCCGAAATATTGATCCACTCCTTAGTTAAGTCAGACCCACCATTTGCACAGACTAGATTCCTAATTGAGTCTCTCACCGTATCCAAAATATTGAGCCCAACTCATCCTCCAGCCCATAGCATCCAATGCCTAATAGACATGGTTGCATCTTTTCGGTGCAACTGAGCCACTGTATCCAGTCGAGAACAATCAACCCCGGGAAGGGCCCGCACATCTACAATGGTGGAAGACCTCAGACTTAATCTTTTCTTAGGGAGAATTGATTCAGGTCTCATTAAACTAGACTTGTCATAGTCATAACAATTATGACTAACCTAGTGGCATGGGTTAGCTCGGATTATTGACCACCTCAGATCAGAACTGTGTCAACAGATATGGCCAGGTAAGTGAGATCCGGTGGAAGGAATATGCCATTAACTCGTACAAGAATGCATTCAGGTCGAGTAGCTTCCAATTAAAAACCAGTCGGTCGTATGTGCCAAACTTACCTTAGACACCAAATTGTTGAGTCCAGAACCAATTGGGTTAGCCTACAATCCAGACTCTAACCTCTGAGCCTAATTAGGTCTTGCTTGATCGTGACTCGATCTTGACCCAGACTTAATCCTATTAGGCTGGTCAATTTAAGCATTGTTGATCCCATCTAACCAACTCTTGATTCGGTTTGATCAACCGCTTAGACCTAATTGAGCTACCCAAGCCCGAACCCAGTATTATGAATATGTCTTAGATCTAAAATTCTCAATTTTAGACCTAATTAATATTCCATAATCTTAATTTTTAATTAAGTAGGGTTCATAAATAAAAATATGCAAAATAAATGAAGGATTTTCTCAGGATCAATAGGATGATCCGAAAGCATTTTATGAGGATTTTCATGATCTTAAATTTTTAACTCTTGAAAATATGAATTATCATTACCATTAACTCAAAGGATTATCACAGATCTAAATACTCATTATGTTGAAGAAAAATCCTGATTTTTTGGATCCAGGTTCGTTCAGATCTGATCAGATCAAGAGATATATTTCAAAATTTTTTTTCTTTGATCTAATCAGATCTTGATATTTTAGATCTGATTCTTATTATTTTAATAAATAAAAATAAAATTAAGATAAATTAAATCAAATTTAATTTACCTTGATTTGGGTAATCCTATTACCCATTGATGATCCTGTATGCAGCGGAAGGTTCTGGATCTAGCCACGCAAGTGCCTGGCCTCTACCGGTATCCACTCAGGCTTGGATCTGGAGATCCTCTTCTTCTCTATCACATCTCCAAAAATCAGATCTGGATCTGATCTGGAGGATCTTCAAAACTCTTTTTTGAAGATCAGCAGTCGTCCTTTGCAGCAGCGCAGCCTTCTAGCTTTCAGTCGCCTTTCTTTGATCTGGAATCGCACCAACCAAGGTCCAAAACTCTTTTGGACGTGGAGAGGAGAGGGAGAAGATGGGTTTGGCATGGAGGAAGGAGGGAGAGGCAGCCTTGGGGCATGGGGAATTTGATTCAATCATTATTTGAGTTGGGCGCAGGGTCTTATTTATAGACTAAGCTGTGATCCAACTCCTCTTCTTCCCAACCAATCACAACCCTTTGTGAAATCAGATCTAAATCTGATTGGTGGGAATAGAGTCCCCTGGATTCCTCCTTAGAGGGTGCCTAAGACCAGTCAAAGTTGGTTCTTAGGAGAACTCTAATTGGAATCCAAAAAGGAGATGGAGTCCTTGTCCAACAAGGACTCCTAGGCGCCTCCAACTTGGGCACACGCCAAGGGTGGCGTGCGCCCTTCTCCTTGCCAGGTTCTGGCAGGGGGACAGGCCCCCACCAGCTCTCCAATAGGTGCATGACATGTGGTCAAAAGTCAAAGTGTCAATGGTCAACATTTGACCAGTCAAAGGTAGACTTTTGACCAAAGTCAAAGAACAAGAAATGGCAGGTGACCAAAAATGGCAGGTAATGTCTTACAAAATAAGACAACCTTTTCTGACTTGGACAACCTCCAGTCAGACCATATGAAGGCCTCTGATTGAGCACAAACTCCTTTGGCTCAGTCAGGACAACTTATTTATGATAGTAAAAGAAGAACGTTAGGTTCAATCGAGTGCTAGCACGATTTCCTTGAACCTAATTGAATCTCATTCAGATCAATTGAACTAGATCAGTTCAATTGATGATCACCAGATTCAAACCCTTGTTTGTGTGACCCAGTTAGGTTCAGTTCTGTATGGTAATGGGATATGTCATGATCTCTATCATCGACATCATCGAAACTCCTTTCGATGGATCAGAACTCTTCTGATTCGAACAGCTAGAATGATCGATCATCTAAATCATTCTAATTGCTCCCAAAATCCACCAGTGACACCTAGCAGTATATGGTGGCAACCCATCAGAGCTGAATGTGAACCTCTTGGTGCAGCTACCTGTGTGATTAAGTTCTTCTATCTTGAGCCCCGATCAGATTAGGGTTAAGGTGAACTCGTCAAACCCTAGTCTCTGTCATATGATGTAATCATTCGATTCGAGTCCAATGTGAAAATCTAAATAGAAACTCTTTCTATTATTTCACTCTGCCATGGCCATGGACTTCTGGACTTGATTCTCATGATTATCATAGGGCTGCTCCTCTACCACCGAGGTAGATAGATTCCATCTTGATGCAATCCAGTTCCTACAATGAACATGCTATAGCCAACATACACCTCAGGGTTCCATATGGCTAGGAGACCGAGTAATGGTGTAGTCAAACTATAACACCCTCAAGGTGAACTGCCGATGCATCTCAGGTCAAAGAACCAGACACACTACTGCAGCATCGAGTCAGTCATTGACGAGAAGGTAGACTTCCTAATGACTACTCGAGGTGGTCACGCTCAGTGCCCTCGTTCTCTAACGAGTACCTGTACTCTCGCTCCGGTGTCTCCACACCGTAGACTCAAGACTCATCTACTAAAGAGAAGCGATTGTACACCAACCTTCCGGATCAATCACCATCCTCGTGATGATCCTATGGTCGGGAGCATTTTATGAGTTAATAATGATTATTCATGTCTTAAATTTTCAACTCTTGAAAATATGAATTATCATTACCATTAACTCAAAGGATGTATCACAGACACTAAATACACATATGTGATAGAAAATAACCCATTTTATTGATTATTAGTCAAAATTATAATTTTGCCCCTAGAAGTGTATTACAAGTGTCAGCCAATTCTGGCTTCTAGGGCACATATATCTAACAATCTCCCACTTGTCCTAAAGCCAATTGGCTACAAGTCTAAGTCCCATCTTCTCAAGGTGGGCTTCGATCTTCTGCTGGCCCAACGGCTTTGTAAGTGGGTCTGCCACATTATCTGTGGAGTTGACTCTCTTGACCTCGACGTAACCCTTCTCGAGGTAATCGCGGATGAGGTGGTATCGCCGCTCAATGTGCTTGGATTTCTGGTGAGACCTCGGCTCCTTAGCAAGGGCTATGGCGCCATTGTTGTCGCAGTATAGAGGAATGGCATCTGATGGCATTACTCCAATTTCTGCAGCAAACTTCTTGTACCAGAATGCTTCCTTCGCAGCCTCTGATGCAGCGATATATTCTGCTTCCATGGTGGAATCTGCTATCACAGTTTGCTTGGAACTCTTCCAGCTGACAGCACCACCATTGCACACAAACAGACTCCAGATGTCGACTTTCGATCATCTATATCGGACATGAAATCCGAGTCTGTGTATCCCTGAACTTGGAGTTCTCCATTACCAAAGACCAACATCATATCCTTAGTTCTTCTCAAGTACTTAAGGATACATTTCACAGAAGTCCAGTGTTCTTCACCTGGATTTGACTGATATCTGCTTGTGACACTCACAGCATGGGCTATATCAGGTCGTGTACATAGCATGGCATACATGAGGCTCCCTATTGCAGAAGCATAAGGGATCTTGCTCATGCGTTCTATTTCCTCAGGTGTGCTAGGGCACATCTTCTTGGAAAGATGAATACCATGTCTGAAGGGTATTAATCCCCTCTTAGAGTTTTCCATACTAAACCTCTTTAGTACTTTCCTCTATGTACATCTTCTGTGAAAGTCCTAGCATCCTATTCGGTCTATCCCTATAGACCTTAATTCCTAGAATAAAGGATGCTTCACCTAGGTCTTTCATGGAGAATTCCTTGGACAACCATATTTTGACTGATGTCAACATGGGAATATCATTCCCAATAAGGAGGATGTCATCCACGTACAATACGAGGAAGACAACAGCGCTCCCACTGACCCTTTTTGAAAACACATGGTTCCTCTTCATTTTTGATGAAACCAAACTTTTTGATCACATCATTGAAACGAGTGTTCCAGCTCCGAGATGCTTGCTTAAGTCCATATATGGACCTTTGCAGCTTGCAAACCTTGTGATCAGTATCACTGGATGTGAAACCTAGCGGCTGTTCCATATAGATATCTTCCTCAAGATATCCATTTAAGGAATGCCGTTTTCACGTCCATTTGCCATATTTCATAATCGAAATAGGCTGCAACAGGCAAGCAATGTGCGGATGGATTTTAGCATAGCCACTGGGGAAAAGGTATCCTGATAGTCAATGCCTTCGCGTTGACTATAACCTTTTGCCACTAGTCTAGCCTTGAATGTCTCCACATTCCCATCTGCACCAATCTTTCTCTTGAAGATCCATTTACACCCAATAGGTACTATACCTTCTGGTGGATCTACCAAGGTCCAGACTTGGTTTGAGTGCATCGAGTCAATTTCTGACTGCATTGCCTCTAGCCATTTCTCGGAGTCGATATCTGATATCGCCTCGTTGTAGGTTTTGGGATCATCACCATGAGCACCATTACCTATGAGGAACATTTTCCTCTACTTCCTCTGAAATAATACCTAAGTATCTCTCAGGGGGACGGAAAACTCTTTCCGATCTACGAGGTGGAGGAGGTAGTGTTCTTATTGGCTCAACCTGATTTGGTTCCAATTGGTCCTTAGCTCGTTGTACTTGTGAGACTTTCTCATCAAGCTTAATCTGCTTTCCAATGCCGCTATCTTGAATAAACTATTTTTCAAGAAAGATGGCATGTCGACTCACAATCACATTGTGGTCTTCTGGAATGTAGAAATAGTATCCTAATGACTCTTTAGGATATCCTATGAATCGAGCTCTAAAGGACCTAAACTCTAACTTGTCCGCTTGTTGTCTTTTGACATGAGCCGGACAACCCCAAATTCTGAGATGACTCAGACTTGGTTTCTTACCGTGCCATATCTCATACGGTGTGGTAGGAACGGTTTTAGAGGGAACCCTATTCAGTAGATAAATTGAAGTTAACAATGAATGTCCCCAAAGAAAATCAGGGAGGTCTGTGAAGCTCATCATGGATCGAACCATATCCAATAGAGTCCGATTTCTCCATTCTGAAACCCCGTTGAGTTGAGGTGTTCCTGGTGGAGTCCATTGAGAGACTATGCCATTTTCCTTAAGATAGTCTAGGAATTCCCGGCTAAGGTATTCACCTCCTCGATCTGATCGAAGAACCTTAATGGGTTTTTCCAGTTTGTTTTTCTACTTCATGTCTGAATTCTTTGAACTTTTCAAAAGCTTCAGACTTGTGTCTCATAAGATACACATACCCATACCTAGACAGATCATCGGTAAAGGTAATGAAGTAGATAAAATTGCCTCTAGCCGGCACATCAAATGGGCCGCACACATCAGTATGTACTAGGGCAAGGAGATCTGTGGCCCTCTCCCCATGTCCAACAAAGGGAGTTTAGTCATTTTGCCTTGAAGACAAGATTCACAAGTTGGATATGACTCGAAAGTCAATGGACTCAATAGCCCATTTTTCTCCAATTTGTTGATCCTATCTTCTGCTATATGACCTAATCTCAGGTGCCATAGATATCTGTCGTTTGGACTATCCCTAGGTCGTTTGGCATTCACGTTTTGCTCGATAGTTAGAACAGGTACATCAATATGTAGCTGATAAAGACCATTAATAAGGAAACCATTTGCAATTTTATTTCTTTCATAAAGAATGTTACAATGGTCCTTAAAGAAGGTAATCACATAGCCTTCTTGTGCTAAGCATGAAACAGAAATCAAATTCCTGCTAGCTGCAGGCACATAATAACAGTCTTTCAAAACTAAGTCTAAACCAGATGGTAATCGAAGAGGGTATGTTCCCACGGCTACTGCAGCAACTCTTGCTCCATTACCGATGCGTAGGATCATGTCTCCATCCCTCAGCCTCCTGCTATCCTCAAGACCCTGCATAGAAGTGCACAGATGAGCACTAGAACCAGAGTCAAGCACCCAACTGGATGCAGAAGAAACCGTAAGGTTAGACTCAATAACGAGCATACCTCCAGAAGGACCTTCCTTCTTGTTCTTCAGGGTGGCCAGGTAAGTAGGGCAGTTCCGCTTCCAATGGCCGTCGCTGTTGCAATGGAAACACTTTCCTTTGCATCGGCCTTTTTCTTCGGCTTCTGCCTTCTTCTTCTTTGATCCTTCCACCTTTTGCTTTTTCACAGACTTCTTTTTCTTTCCATAAGACTTTCTTTTGGAAGAAGTCCGTTCCATAGCAAGAACTGAGCCTTTAGAACCTTTCATAGAAAGCTCAGCGGTAACCAGCATATTCATTAATTCGGCCAAGGAATTTTGAAGTTTATGCATGTGGTAATTCATGATGAATTGCCCATATGCATCAGTCAAGGATTGCAGAATAATATCGTTCTGCAGATCCAAGTCTAACTTCACACCGAGCTTCTCAAGCTCTTCCATGTCCTTGATCATTGTCATCAGACAGTGATCTTGGACTGACTGCCCATCACGCATCTTAGCCTTAAAAAGTCATTTCGTGACTTGATATTTGGCTGCGCGACTCTGTTCACCAAACATCTCCTGCAGGTGAGCCAACATTTGGCGAGCAGTCCCGATATCTTCATGTTGGCGCTGGAGCTCATCAGACATCGAGCCCAACATGTAATATCTGGCCTTATTATCTTCGTCTATCCATTTTTTCCAGAGACGCTCTCTGTTCAGTGGATGGACGGGCTGGTAAGGTGGGAGGGTCCTGGTCCAAAACATGGGTTAACTTCTCGAAACCCAAAATAATTTTGTAGTTCCTGAGCCAATCTTTATAATTGGGTCCAGTCAGTCTATGTGTGTCCAGGATACGTGCCAATGGGTTGGACGCAGACATTTTCCTGTAGAGAGTCAAAGATTCTAGTTAGATACTGTAATTATTGACTTGACCAATTTATTTAGGAAATTTTATTTTTAAACAAATTAGCTCCCACTATTTTCTCGGATCCCTACACTCCCTCTGTAGAGATGCGAAAAATCTCCACGATTAATGATTTCTAGTGGGTGGTGCGGTCTCACCAACTGACTCATCACCTCACCTAACAGTTATTGGTGATGGGTTAGCCAATGAGTGAACAACTCTTGTTCAATGATTCTCTAATCATGGTGCACCCAAACTTGGTCTCTAATTCATGAATCTCACCGTATCCAAAATATTGATCCACTCCTTAGTTAAGTCAGACCCACCATTTGCATAGACTGGATTCCTAATTGAGTCTCTCACCGTATCCAAATATTGAGCCCAACTCATCCTCCAGCCCATAGCATCCAATGCCTAATAGACATGGTTGCATCTTTTCCGGTGCAACTGAGCCACTGTATCCAGCCGAGAACAATCAACCCCGGGAAGGGCCCGCACATCTACAATGGTGGAAGACCTCAGACTTAATCTTTTCTTAGGGAGAATTGATTCAGGTCTCATTAAACTAGACTTGTCATAGTCATAACAATTATGACTAACCTAGTGGCATGGGTTAGCTCGGATTATTGACCACCTCAGATCAGAACTGTGTCAACAGATATGGCCAGGTAAGTGAGACCGGTGGAAGGAATATGCCATTAACTCGTACAAGAATGCATTCAGGTCGAGTAGCTTCCAATTAAAAACCAGTCGGTCGTATGTGCCAAACTTACCTTAGACACCAAATTGTTGAGTCAGAACCAATTGGGTTAGCCTACAATCCAGACTCTAACCTCTGAGCCTAATTAGGTCTTGCTTGATCGTGACTCGATCTTGACCCAGACTTAATCCTATTAGGCTGGTCAATTTAAGCATTGTT